>CM067856.1:63735092-64240092 GCA_034642435.1 Megalocaria dilatata | reverse complement strand
ATTTTCGCAATGAAGTTTGTTCTGAAACGAAGCATATTTTTTACTGGGTGGCTATGTAAACAAGCAATATAATTGCATCCGGGGCAGTAAAAATCTCCATATAACTTCTGAGAGACCATAATATCCACAAAGAGTTACTGTATGTTGTGCAATTTGGTCTGGTGGAGTGATTGGCACGTACTTCATTGAAAATGAAGAAGGTGTTACTCAAAACGTCAATTGTCATCGCTATAGCCAAATAAGTAACGTTTTTTCTGTCTGAAATTAATGATATGGGATTGGAAGTAATTTGGTTTCAGCAAGATGGTGCAACAAGTCACACAACACGGCCTGTTTTGGCTTTATTGCAAGAAAAATTTACAGGACGCGTTATTTCTCGTTTCGACGATGTGAATTAGCCACCAAGATCTTGTGATATATTGGATTGTTTTTAGGATTATGCGAACGATGGTGTTTATACTGATAATCTTCAGACTACTGACTATCTGAAACCCAACATCCGTCAAGTTATTGGTGAAATATTGCCCGAAATGTGCCGGCGAGTAATCGAAAATTACCTCACAAGGATCGAGTCCTTTAAGAGATCAAGCGGAAGACATTCAAATGATGTTGTATTCCACACATAATGGCAAGGCCCAATCATATATTTTGAAATAAAAATTTGATGGATATTCTGAATGATAGAGTTTTCCATTTGCGTTTACTTTCGGAAGCACAAAATGAATGTCCCTGTAGTTATACAGGCTCTTCAAGGAAACCTGAAACCAATCCTGAATAAACACATAGAAATACATACTTCGATATATTTTTAATTTGAAGTGCAGTGTTTGAAAACTAAATTGTTGTTCTCAACTTACTAACTTATTTATGAAGTGCGGGCCATCTAGACTTTGCATTTTGAATTAGTAGTTATTTCGAGTCTGGCAACACGTTTGTCATTCTTGTTTTGACAGAAAGTTAGTTTAATATTTGACATTAATGAAATGGTTGGTTTTAGGCTTGAACAAAACTGGGATATATCGAAAACTAATATCCAAAGAGGCGAATATTTTATCCAAATTGTTAGAAATTCACGTAGAAAATGGACAACAATTTCTGGATCAATTTGTTTGTAAAACTAGATGATTATTAAATTAAACAACGTTCTCTCCCCGTGAGCACACCTGAAAACATTGCTGTAGCCCAAAATGAGGCTACACATCCATCAGCAGCAGCTCGTGATGGTGTTCAATAATTGAACATTTTTTCGTGAAAACTTCGTATAAAGGATCCCAAAGTTCAACTTGGGATCTAAACAATCGACAATGTACCGAAAAATTGGGTTGATCGGATAGAGTACTGTAGCCGGTTTTGACGATCATATCAATAATATTGTTTTTCATTCACAAATGCCAATAGTCTACCTTTTCAAGAAATTTGGAGAAAATATTTATTACTTTTTTATTTCTAGTTGATCGAAAATGCAAATTTTAAATGCCCCACCCCTTATATACACGATAATTTACGAAATTTCCACAACTACTAGCAACTAGTAGCAAAATTTTTCTCAAATAGAACCCCATAAACATTGTATAACAAACTCTGTTATTATCAGGGTTCTCAAGATTAATTTTTTTCGAAGTGACCATTATATTTATTACTACTGATCTGAAAGGTTAGAATAAGCCGTTTAATTATATCGAATAGTCTTCATTAACTAAGAGAGTTTTCATCATCAATTTGTATAATTGCCACATAAAAATTCAGATTCGCCTCCGTATCACTAATTCGAAAAGCAAGTAAAAAAAGAAACGTTTAATCATATACAAAAACTTATAACGAAATAGAACAATTTTTATTTATGGCTTATATATCTATTTGAACAAATATCTCATAAAAATTCAGATTCAGTTTTTGGCAAATCATGATTAAAATTTAATATTAACATTTTGTATTGAATTGTATCAGTCCTTACTTGGTGAAAATCCATATTAAATAATATTTAAATAAGGTTATTCTGATTTTCACAAATTTGTGAAAATCAGAATAACCTTATCTAAATATTATTTAACATTTTGTTATTCTGAAAATAATATTCACAGACGTCACATTAAAAGTTTCAAAAATGGTTAGGGAATTATTGAGATTAGCATAAATTGAATATTCATAATTATTGTGACAACAAATTTTTTATTACTATGTTTTACTACCAACAATGTTTAGATGCTTTACTATATGTATGATTTAGATTTTTGATATATTATTGGCTTCTGTCAAGAAAGTACCGGGAATTATCGATTTAAATCTGGCGGGGCAATGAGGCAGGTAAAAAATTTTTTTCCTAGGTTGGTACCACTGTCCTTAATTACTATGCCAAGCTTGAGCGTGTCAACTAGTGTGTTTGCAACAGCTGATTAAGTCAGTCGATGTCAGAGTGCGTGCTGATTTTTACTATGGGTGATTACGTTGAGCAAAGAATTTGTTTAAAGTTTTGTGTTGCAAATGAATTTTCGTGTGCCGATGCATTGAAAATGTTGCAAAAGGCCTTTGGTGATAATGCTCTATCGAAAACTCGTGCATATCAGTGGTACAGAGCCTTCAAGGACGGTCGTGAAGTGGTCGCCCATCGACGGCTTCGATCGAAGATAACGTCGATAAAATTAAGGAAAGGGTGCTGGAAAACCGTCGTACCAGCTTGAGAGAGATAGCACATGATCTTAAGATATCCCACGAGTCCGCACGTACGATTTTGATTGATATTTTGGGCATGAGAAAGGTGGCCGCACGACTCGTACCGAAAGACCTGAATTTTCTTCAAAAACTTCATCGCAAATAGGTTGCTTCAGACATGCTGGATCGCTGCAATTCCGATTCTACATTCATGGAACGCATTATAACTGGTGATGAGACCTGAGTCTACGAGAACGATATGCAAACAAGCCAGCAATCATCGGAATGGGTGGCAAAAAATGAGCCGAAACCGAAAAAACCACGCCAAAGCCGCTCGAAAATGAAGGTGATGCTCATTGTTTTCTTCGATATCCGTGGCGTGGTGCACTACGAATTCGTTCCAGAGGGTCAGACGGGAAACAAGGAGTATTACCTAGGCGTTATGAAACGTTTGCGTGAGCGGATCCGTAAGAAGCGGCCAAATTTGTGGGCGAACAACTCATGGATTTTGCATGACAATAACGCGCCTTCTCACCGAGCTACGATTGTGACTGACTTTCTCGCCAAAAACTCAACAAACGTGCTTCAGCAACCACCGTGTTCGCCGGATTTGGCTCCCTGCGACTTTTTCCTCTTCCCAAAACTAAAATTGCCCCTTCGTGGCACCCGTTTTGAGTCGATTGAAGCCATAAAATAAAATTCGGCGCGAGAGCTAAAGTCCATCCCGGAAAGCGCCTATAAAAAATGTTTCGATAATTGGAAGTGCCGTTGGCATAGATGTATTGGAGCAAATGGAGCCTATTTTGAAGGCGACCCAATAAATTTTGACGATTAAATGTAAAAATGTTGTGTATAAGTGGTACTTATACGACATTATTTTAATTTATTTTCAGAAGTTATAATCATTAAATATAATCTTTTGGAATTAAATATGTAGAAGGCTAATTTTTTAAAAATTTTTTAAAAATTTTTAAAAATATTTATATAATTTTATATACCTTCTATCAAGAATTAACCTCTATTTATGTTATTTTATTCATAATATATAATTATTTGGTTTCCTTAACATTCTTTATACAGATAGTCCTTGTGCTATAGCAAAGGCCGTTAAATTTGTCTTTCAATCTTCTAGATCAAGGGTAAACCACAGATATATTTCTGTGTGTAGTGAATATCATATTTAAAGGTTCATTTCAGTAGAACTTTTTCTAGAAGATGAAAGGTGAGTTGAATATTTATTATTGATTAATGTTATATTTATTGAATATGAATATTTGAATACTGATGAGCAAAGTCGATCTTAAAACTTGTTTTTCAGTAATGTTTTGCATATCTTGAGTTTTTATATAAAGTACCTTGGTTAGATATCCAATAATATTGAATAGTCTAAGTAAGATAGTTTTGTGATGAAATTCTTGAGATTATGTTGGATATTCTTGAAAGATATTGGTTTTCATAAGATTGATAAGCAGAAACAAAATTTTGTCTATTCAAAATGTTTAATTTATAGGATTTTAATGGAATGAAATAAGGAATTACTTTGTTTTCTATCACTTTTTATTATAACTGATATACAGTGACTCGAGTTTCGTAGTGTTTACTACATTTTCAAACTATATAATAAAAAGTGATAGAAAACAAAGTAATTCCTTATTTCATTCCATTAAAATGAACTATCACAAAGTAACGGACTACTCCATCCAATATTATAGGATTTTGGTTAATAATTTTTATTTATTGGATTTTGTTATACCATTCGGATGTCTTATAATGAATGTTTATTTTATGTCATGATATAAGTGGTACTTATACGACATTATTTTAATTTATTTTCAGAAGTTATAATCATTAAATATAATCTTTTGGAATTAAATATGTAGAAGGCTAATTTTTCAAAAATTTTTAAAAATTTTTTTAAAATATTTATATAAAAATGTTGTTTTAATTGAAAATTCCCGGTACTTTCTTGACAGAGTAGTATATCGGTTGATATGAGTTTTCTGAACACTTTAAATTAATTTTTTTAGTTTGAATGTGATATTTATAGGTCTAAAACTGTTACATATATTCAATTCTTTTTCTTACATAAATTTTATTTTTAGGTGAATGTTATTTATCAAATTTGGAAATTCCTTAAGTTGTCTAGATGTTCCAGATATGCAGGCAAATACATCATCTACAAATCGGTACCAAGAGTATTATTATAGGTAATTTTGAAGTGAACATTTTTTTTTCTATGTGATTCATGAAAATATCTGCGAGAAATGGGCTCAAGGATGAACCCATAGCTAGACCGATTAGTTGTTCAAATATTTTGTTATTGAACTGAAAATAATTCCTTTGTAAACAAAGTTCCAAAAATATAATGAACTCACAGTGGATCGATGGATTCACATGTGATTGTTCTAATATTTCCGAAACTAAATCTATCGTCTCTTTCCTAGGAATATTTGGAAACATATTCTCTACAAGACTCAATAAATATGATTTGTTGGGCATGGTAAGATTTTCTAATTTTTTTGTCAATTCTATGGAGTTTTTTATGGCATATTTTGGTGTGAAACCGGTAATTGTTTTGAATATAGTGTTCAATTCTATTTCTAGTTTATATGTGGGACAAATTTACTAAAATCAGGAGTTTATGAGTTAACATATTAAACATGCAAAAAAAATTTATAGTTCAGACAGGACGGTCATTTTACAAATTTCCAATGCATTCAAATAACATTCTACCCCCGTAATTACCCAAAAAATTTTTATTTTTTTTAACATCTGGTCGAGACAAAATTCCTGTAACTCTCGCTTTTTTATTATCATTATGAATCTACATAAAATACATTGTACCATGTGCCTAGGGGTCAGGTACATTGTACCATGTGCCTGAAGATGAACGACAGTTTGAAACTAGTTGCAAAAATGTAAACCTTACATATTGTTAAACATCTAAAAATTGTTGGTAATAAAACATAGTATTGAAAAAATTGTGTTAATTATGATCAACTACTAAAAATTAACGGCTAAACTAGTTCAATATCTAAAAACAGATTATTTTGACCAAAATATAACGATTAGACCAAATATGCCTCAATAGAAAATTGTTGTGGAAAAAGATACAGATACATTTTTTGTTAATAATTTCATTGTTTATTCCTTGGCTGTTATCAAAATCGGCACTAAGGCATAACTTTGGGCTAGGGATATTATTTAATGTCATTTTGCGCCACGTGAATTATTTTTGATGATGAAATTAAGTGGTAGCTTTTTTTGACGAAACTTCATAGTGATTTCGATTAGAGTAGGTTTCAAATGGACCGTTGTCCAGCATCTTCTTCTTTTTCTCAATATGCCTTTCCGTTGCGGATGTTGGCGATCATCATGGCAATACGGACTTTGTCAACCGCAATTCGAAAGAGTTCTGATGTTGTTTTTCCGACCAGGTCCTCAAATTCTTAAGCCACGATGTCCGGCGTCTTCCCGGTCCCCTCTGCCCAAAGATTTTACCCTGTAAGATCGTCTGTAACAATCCCTTCCTTCATTCCGCATGACACCACCCTTATCCATCATACAATAGTAGAATAGTTACAGAATGGATAAAGGTTCATTTTGAAGTAAAATGGATAGAAAGATTCGGCCTGCTCGAAGTCCCGACCTTACACCTCTAGACTTTTCCTTTGGGTTGTTTTAAAATATATGGTGTATACTACCTCAACTCATACTCATGACTAGCTTATCGAAAGAATACTTTACTGCTGCAATAAGCTGAGGCGACGATGATGGCAGTTATGAAAAGCTGTGGACTCTATCCGAAAACGATGTAGGCTTTGCATTACAGAAGGTAGCAGGCATTTTCAGAAATTTTTGTGATAAGCTTTAAACTTGTATGAATAATAAAGAATGTCGTAAATAGGAAATTTTCAGATGGTGTATACCTCACTGTTTGTACTTTCACAGTTTCACATCTCTTGTGCAATGAAAACGAAGATTTAATAGAATGTATTATACGTCGTTGAAAATCTTTATAAATCAAGCAATGTTTTCACATGGTCTTCATGGAAGATTACGGGGCGTAATTTAGAATAAACTTTGATCATCGTTACTAAATAGTAGAATCTTGAATAACTTCACAGCGAAAGTTGTGGAAACTTTCGTGTTGCAAATTGCCTATGGAATCACCTTGTGAAATTTGGCCAGAGATAACTAGAGCACCCTGTAATACGAGTAATAAACATTTGCCATAGTGAGATCTCGTGAATCCTTAATCTTATAAAGACAGGGTCCTGCAATAGTGAGTTCTTCTTCCATAGCTGCCGAACCAGACATTTCAGAAATTTAGATCGAGAACAGGTCTATTTCTATTTCTGCATCTCAAGAAATTATTTTCCAATATACAGGCTGTTCCCAAAAAAAGATATTCAACAAACGGGTGATTTTTCAAATGGATTTCCTTGTATATTTTCATGTATTTTCAATGACCTTCACCATCTCTATCAAAACGCAAAATCTTAGAAATATTTTTCTAACGGTACAGATCTTATTCAGAGAAAACTGGAAAATTCTGAGCCTGTCATATATCCTCAGTACTGCGTCGGGTATCCAAATTTAAGTTCAAGTTACCCAGATTTTCAAACCGGCATTTTGTTTCGGTTCCCAATTTTTATTTCAACATAGCTGGTGAAATGGTAAACTGAAAAATGTATTCTCAAGCACCAAATGATTTCGATTGAGTGTTATTACAAAAGAAAACCATAATTAAGTTGGTTTTTTCGATTACGCATTTCATATAGATCAAATAGTCGAAATGTAAAAAAAAGCAGGATTACATCTGTATTTAACTGATATTGATTTCAGATCTTTCATTGTTTATAGGCATTTCAAACATGGTATTTTAAATGAGAGCTGTTTTATGCACAGAGTCGCGATTTGAATAATTCAGGATGAATTTTAATGAAAATGAAATGAACGATATGATTTTCATGTTAGGGTAGTGCCACAGAAACTGTTTATTAGCAAGTAGAACTTAGGCTGCCGAATATCTTGAGAGAAGAGATCCAAAAGCATCGAGTTTTCGGAGGCTGTTAAACAGATTTGCACAGACAGAAAACGTGGGGTACAAGAAACAAGAAAGGACAAAATCGGCCACAAGCGAAGACAAGGAGCTTAAGGTATTACTGACCGTAACAAAACATCCACACACCTGCGGTATTAGTGAGCGTTCCGTTCAAAGAAACCTCAAAAAACGTAAGTTTCACGCCTACCGCATTCAGATGCATCAAGCGCTTTTGGACGATGATTTTGAAAACCGTGTGAATTTCTACAATTGAGCAAGTTCACGAATTGAACAGAGTTAATAATTTTTTAGTTTTGTTCAGTGATCAAGCGACTTTCCACAATTCTGGTTTTGTCATTAGGCATACTTTCCATTACTTTTCAATAGAATAATAAGAGTAGTTGGCCATCAACACAAGTGGTCATTAAATGTTTGGGGAGGAGTGATCTAGTGTTGCTTATTTGGATTTCTTTCAGAACATTCTGCCTGGGTTATTAGCAGTGCTGCCTTCGCAAATAAGGAACGGAATGTGGTTGCAGCATGATGGAGCATCCGCTCATTATTCTCGTCATATGAGAGAATTTCTGGATAACCAGTTTCCCAGTAGATGGATTGGTAGGGGCGGATCGACAAGATGGCCTGCTAGATCACCAGATCTTAACAAATTAGATTTCTTTCTGTGAGGATACATAAATGGATCATTTCAGTATCGGATTGCTTTATGTTCCAGAGAAGGAGGACGATACTTCAAATATGTCATCAAGCCTTAAAATTTATTTCATTATTTTCTTCGTTCTTGTTACTCAGTAAACATCATTTAGTGGCCTCAAATAGTTTTCTTTAGATAAGGATACCATGCTCATTACAGGTGATTTTTTCTACACTTCCTTTTTTCGTCTGTTAAAATATTTTTTAGAAATACAAGGACTGAAGTCCAGTTCTCAAACGAAGGTCAAGTTGTCTGATTTAGCTGCATTGAAAGCCCAAGCCACCAATTAGGATTTATGACAGGTGGGACCAGAGGTAAAATAAATTTGCCAAACTATTTTCAGAACCAATCCAGCTTTTCAATATTTAGTTCAGCATAACAGACCCGAATGTTAGATCGGTAAATATCGTCCAAAATTCTACCCATTTTGCAATCAATTTCGGACACCATGTTAATTGGAGTGATGAAGTGATGCTCTACAATGTAAACCTTGAATAATGTTTACTGCAGGGTTCATCATTTTGACTATCTTAACGTCCGTAACTAATCGGTCCAATATCCATTTCAAATCATTTGAAAAATCACCCGTTTGTTGAAAATCTATTTTTGGGAACACCCTGTATATTGGAAAATAATTTCTTGAGATGCAGAAATAGAAATACAAGAAACCTGTTCTCGAACGAAATTTCTAGGATGCTTGGTTCGGCAGCTATGGAAGAAGAATGCACTATTGCAGGATCCTGTATGGAGACATGGAATGTGGAGCCGATATACGGGTCATCAAGCATATACCAGGTGTTGAAAAACAACGTTTAAATATTTTGGGAGCTAATTATAGACCTCAAAATAAGTAAAAAGTTTCATATAAACATGGGTCCGCAAGTGAGCTATTTTGGTGATATGAGCGATTTTCGGTTTTCAAAATATTAACTATTAGTGCAACCGAATACGATAAATTACAGAAGATCTTCGATTTAATTTTGAGTTCTAGTGTTTCACAGAAGATGTTCCATATGAACCACCGCCCATTTCATTGCAGGAAGTACATCGTCGCATGGAGGAATTACGTACTCTTTCGAAAAGACCTGGTTGTGTTCGGATTGTTTGACAGGATAGTTCAATCCGATGTTGCAACTCTTCGATGTTATTCCCTGACGTTGCATACACTAAACTTTTAAAATAAAGCCAAATACAAAAGTCCAAATGATTAAAATCGGGAGATCTAGAGGTCCATAGCACTGGGCCTCCTCGTCCTACCTATTTTCTGAGAAATGTTTAATCTAAATATTCCCCAACAGCAAGTGTATAATGTGGGGGCGCCCCATCTTACATAAACCTAGCTAAGCATCCAATGATTCAAAGGTACCCCACCTAGAAAATTGGGCAAGATATTCTGAAGAAAGTTAAGGTATTATTCGTTCATTATCCTGATACTCCTAGATCTTCTGTGAAGATCCCTCAGAAGCATTTTCAGCTTGTGCGAGTTAGGAGTTCAGTTGTCTTCTTCTAAGCTTTGTTACTGCAATCTTGCGCCACTTTAGGTCACAGCACTGTTAATTTTTGACACAACAGTGAAATGGTGGTCTACACCTGTTCAACTAGAAATTTTATTTTCTACCTGAACAGGTATGCGGCTCTTGTTAAACTTCTAACAAACGTAAAATAACTAGCCAGATATTTATAATGAAACTCTGTTGATGCCTGGATTCATGAATGGCGTGTGGATTGTAATCCGCCCAAAATTGGCTATTATGAAAGTAAAAAATTCCATCTTTAGTAAAGCCGGCTTCATCATAAGGAGTGTGGACAGCTCAGCGGAAGAGCATCGGGCTCGTGACCAGGAGATCCGGGTGGAAAAAGGTGGAAAAGAAATTCTCTAGTTGGACGGGTGTCTGCCACCATGTCACTGTTGGGTCAAAAATTAACAGTGTAGTGCCGCAAGATCGCGGTAACAAAGCCTACCCAGAACACAACTGAACTCCTAACTCGCACAAGCTGAAAAAGCTTCTGAGGGATCTTCACAGAAGATCTAGGAGTATCAGGATAATAATAAATACAAAAAATCAGTGAAAAGGATATTAGAAGTAAAAAGCTGATGTTCTGCAATCTTTGTTAAGACCCATTGACAGAATGTCCTTCTGACTGGATGATGGATAGAGAAGTTGTTGATGCATAGTTTTTCAGACAAGGGGGCCACTTATTCTTAGTTCCACTGAAATTCTTCTTACACTTGTACCGGAATTTTCAGTCACAATATTTAAAATTTGCTCTTCAACTTCTGGAGTACAGATCTTGGACGTCCAGTATCACGAGCGTTTTCTTATAAGGAACCCGTTTTCTTCAATCGTCTAAAAATTTGATTAAACGTCACATGGGAAGGAAGTTGATGATCAAGATAAGCCTCTGCATAAAGGCGACGTACTTCAAGACCACTTCCGTTGGCAAAGCCATACAGACATACACTCATTTCAATATTAGAATAAGGCATTTCAAATTCAGGAATAATAAATTTTTCTTAACAACAAAGTGAAAGAAAGTAAACAACTCTAATCTGATGCAAGATACTCAATAAAAGTACGTAAATGTCATATGAAAACCAAATGTTTGATGCGAGCTGCGATTTTTTTTAATGAACCGACTGCTATATTGTATTATCACGAGACTCTTGCCTGAAAGTAAATGTAGTTTCCATAATATTTACACTTATAATTAGGGTTAGTAACAATTCCCTTAATTTTGGGTGAAACAACAGGAAATTCTACAATATAGTATATAGTATTCAGACTGTAAATAAATAAATTCTGGTCTTTCATCATATTTCTAAATTCCCCGTCGAAGTATGCTGATCCTAGAATTTGCATACTAATTGATTAATCCTCTGTTAATCATTCCGGAAGAATTCGAAAAAGTAAATCAGCACACCAAGCAATTCTTTCACTCTGGATATATCTATAAGTTTCGGCATCATTTGGATCTTTTCAGTGATTTCCTCGCTGGTTTATTGCTTTACAGTTCTATTCTATGTGTTTTGCAGTTATTATTTTATGATTGTTTCGGTCTTTACTTGACGGAAATTCATCTTGAAATTATGAAGAAATTTCAAAGTTGTGATTCATCTGTTTTTAATCCTAACATTTCATTTTGAGATTAAAAACAGAAAAGGTAGCTAGATATCTAAAGACGAATCACAACTTTGAAATTTCTTCATAAGTTTACGATGAATTTCCGTCAAGTAAAGACCGAAACAATCATAAAATAATAACTGCAAAACACATAGAATGGAACTGTAAAGCAACAAACCAGCTAGGAAATCACTGAAAAGATACAAATGAAGCCTAAACTTATAGATATATCCAGAGTGACAGAATTGCATGGTGTGTTGATTTACCTTTTCGAAGTCTTCCTGAATGATCAACTGAGGGCTAATCAATTAATATGCAAATTCTAGGATAAGCATACTTCGACGGGAAATTTAGAAATATGATAAAAGATGAGAATTCGTTTACATACAGTTTGAATACTACATAGTATATTGTAGAATTTCCAGTTGTTTCACTTAGAATTAAGGGAATTATTGAGGTGGAGTTTTAATCTGCAGTTGTGGTGAAAAAACAATCTTGCTCGTAGATGAGTAGATCGATAGTAGATGTAGATGAGTAGATCGATTTCACTTAGGTTTACTGAACTTACTCCACAAATTTACTAACCCTAATTATAAGTGTAAATATTATGGATACTACATTTACTTTTAGGCAAAAGTCTCGTGGTAATACAATATAGCAAATAGGTGGACGGAACTGTTTTTTCAAATTGAATTTGTCAAGTTACAAATGATTGTGAATGTAGTTCTTTCTTTGAGTGCGTAATAAAACTGTTCTGTAGTATTGTGAGAGAGTACATCTTTAATTCACCAGCCGATGGGGAGAATGCGAGGGATACGGGTTTCAAGTGATTGTGTCGTCTAAGAACAGCGAGTTGAAGCGAACTAGTTAATGAACTGAAAATAATAATTAACAATGCGATAATAGAGTTAAGTCTGACTGTTAGCGGGTCCGTTTCAAAGTGTGATAATTCTCGCAAGAAAAAATTCAGAGACATGAAATATTCAAGGTATGTTTTGTACCACAATATAAAAATCATTTGTGCATAATTCATTTTTCAAAGGGAACTTAATTGGAGATTTTAGAGAAATCAGACAGGAAAGTAGGCTTAAAGATTCTTCGACCATTTTCTGTTGATAATAATGATAATCTTTTCATTTATACGAATTCTTCACTTAAAAATTATATTCGGATTCTGAAAAATAATTAAAAAAGCAGTTTTAAATGTACGAGTACAAGTTTTAAATTTACCAGCATCCATTGTCCCAAGATCAGTTCGTCAATTTGAATAGAAAAGGAGATCATGCGTTAAATCCTGAAGACAACATTTTTCATTTATTTCTTCCAGTAGCAAAATTGAGGCATATCAAATGATTCACATCCAACCGTAGGTATTATTGAATGCGCGCTCAAAGATATTTACGTCAAATTAGTGCTTTTATGAATGTTCTATATCAAGTATATTTAATCTGAATACATATATGTTTTCATGTTCATAAAAAAAGTTTAATACTCTTGTTTATAATTATTTTTGATTAACTCAAGAGGCCTCTTTCTCCGCTTGCCTGCTGTTGCATTTACTGCCTGAGATATTTGAAGCGGATACCAGTTTCTGTTTGAGTATTTCAAACTGAAGTTTAACGTCCTACAAGATTTTTGTCAATCGAAAGAATTTCCAAAAGATTGTATTAATCTGCATTTTTCCTTGAACTTATACAAGAAGCGATTTCAATTGTTCTGTGATCATTGTTTTCATAATTCTTTGTGGAACGAATATCAATACTAAATGGTAAATATGCATCGGTTATCCGCAGAGATTCTAAGAATTGGAATATGGAAATTTTGAACAAAATAAAATTTCATTTTGGTCAGTTATTTTCAAATACTTGAGAACATTCTATTGATATTCAATATAATTCAAGATATTAATAATGCTTACAAGAAGATTGCAATTAGGTGCTATATTGCAATATGTGTATATACACGGTGTCCCAACGAAAATTTGACCCCCCAGAACTCAGAAATGAAATATTTTCGAAGATTATATAAATATTTTAATACTTACAGATATATTCTGTTAGCCTTCTACATATTAAATTTCAAAAAATCATATTTAACATTATAACTTCATGCATTAATTTATATTTTATTGAATAATATGACTGAGTACTGACGAAACAAAGTCTCTCTCAAAACTTGTGTTTTAGTAATGTTTTTTTACATATCTTGAGATTCTCTAAAAAGCAACTTAGATATCCAATATTATTGAATATTCTATGTAAGATAGTTTTATGATGAAATTCTAAAAATTATGTCAAACATTTTTGAAAGATATCAGTTTTCATAAGAGGGATGAGCAGAAATAAAATTTTATCTACTCAAAATATTTAATTTATAGGATTTTTGGTAACATTTTATATTTATTGGATTTTGTTATATCATTTGGATGTCTGGTAATGAATGTTTATTTTATATGTCGTTTGATGAAAGTAGTACATATATGACATTAATTTAATTCCTGAAGTTATAATATTAAATGAAATTTTTTGAAATTAAGTATGTAGAAGGCTAACAGAATGTATCTGTAAGTATTAAAATATTTGAATAATTTTATATATCTTCTATCAAGTATAAACCTCCATTTATTTCATTTTCGAAGATTTAAAAAAAAACAAGTCAAGTTCTGTTTTGAGGGAGACGAATTTCCACCATGAGTTTGTTCCGAAAAAAACACCCCCTATGAAGGTCGCATCAACCCCCAAGATTTTTTAAATAAGGAAAAGATGTCGGGTCTTGGTTAGATTGACAGCTATTTATGTTTTGTGCAAAATTCAGTTAAAATTCTCAAAATCGGTTCATCATTCACGAAATAATGTAATATTGAACCTACCGTCAAAGGGTGATGTTGAACAGTAAGTTGAACCGCCCAAACTCAAGAAGTATTAGGAAGAAAGAATTCCTATGACGACATTATTCCGATAGAAGCACCTGAGAATGGCAACTACCCCAAACATTTTTTGACTAGGAAGATGTTGGATGTGGTTTAGTTGAGAAGATTTCTCTGTTCTCTAAATATCGCAGTTGAAATTTTCAAATTTGTTTATTTCATGGCAGAAGAATTTGAGTTTTTGAATGCTTTCACTTTAAAACATTCGATTTTACGCAAATTCCCCATGAATTAAATTTTTAGGTAGGAATATTAGGAAACCATATTGTTGGGCCAATTTTTATCGATGGGAATCTTGACGGATCAACTAATTTGAATTTATTACACGGAATGCCAATTACTGACATCAGACATTTTCGAAAATGTTAGAGAAGGATTTGAAAGTAGACTATATCATTGTATGGAGGTTGGTGGTGGTTATTTTTGAAAAATACATACTTCAGTTCTTTAAATAGTTTACATTTTTGTCTGGATGTTCCCTATCATCACTTATAGATCTGGTGTATTTGAATGTATTGGGTTTTTGATTTAAATGTTGAAGGCAAAGTATCTGAAAAACAGAATACTTCCTGAAAATTAGTACAAAATATAATTGTAACAAATGTCTAACATATACTATGAAAAAGAGACAATAATCAAGGATTGAATCTGTCGTTTCGTTTCTCCTATATAGGTCGCTCCTCATTCACAAGGTTTCGAGTAGATGCAGTACTTGTTGTCTATTGATTCTTCCGGATTGGTTTTTGGGAGAAAACTTCTTAAGGTATTATCTGATTTGAACGCCGTCTGGATGTTGTAGTCATGAGCTATTCTGCGGATTTTCTCTAATAAGCCTTTTACATATGGTATTGATATTCTTGTTCCGCCTCTGGAAATTGAAACTTTTCCGTTTGCTGGTCGCATTTACATACCATACATACCATATGTAAAAGGCTTATCAGAGAAAATCCGCAGAATAGCTCATGACTACAACATCCGGACGGCGTTCAAATCAGATGATACCTTAAGAAGTTTTCTCCCAAAAACCAATCCGGAAGAATCAATAGACAACAAGAACTGCATCTACTCGAAACCGTGTGAATGCCTATATAGGAGAAACGAAACGATCCTTGGAGGTCAGCTTTTGATATAATATATCCAAGTTCAGTCAACTTAACTTGATTAATTTTCAATCCAATTTTCCGTCTCAGCAAAATCTGAAATTTTTTAATTTTGTAACTTTTCAGAATAATTAAATCGCTTTCAATTCTTTGCATATACAGGGTGTTTCACGAATGATTGTACAGGCTTTCAGGGCAGATGCAGGACATTTTGATGAGCCTGAATCAGTGCTCGAAATATGTCCTAACTGTATTAGTTTAAGAGATGCAGGATGTTTTATGTATTTTATCACAAATTTTCAATCGGGATAACTCTTGAACGCCTGCATGGATCTTCATGAAAATTTGAGGGGAATGAGTATAGGCCAATGCCTAATATTCAACCTAATCACTTGTCGATAGCCCAGGTCCGGACTGAGAAAATTATATTCTTTCAAACAAGCTCATTTGAAATAATAGCACACTTCGCAATCAATATTTTATGACCTATTGAATATCTGGAATTTTCGATTTATAGTAAACGCAGACCTGTGTTTCTTCGAAAAATGCGTTAATTCATATTGAATGAATTTAATTTCTCAGTATTATGTTTTAAGGCAGCAATTCTAACCTGTGGGGCGCCCCCTTAGGGGGTGCGAGCATACCGAATGAAAAATTTTTAGATATTCAAAAAAATGAATAACTTACTGAAATCAGACACACGCATAGAAAACGAAATACTTTTCGACATCTTATTTACACTTTCGAAAATAAATTCTTTCATACCCCTTTCAATTTTCGTATGTTATTTTTTCTCGAAAATTTTCCTATTTTTTTTGACACCTGCTAGCTCGTGTATTGAATCTTATGATATGTTGTTAGTTTATGGATTTTGTAAGTGCAATGGTGGTGAAGCTGCTAGGGATTATCGAAGGCTATATTCGGATCGTCGAATTCCTAACCACCAAACATTCGAACATGTTAATCGCTCACTTCGCAAAACTGGACACTTTCCGTCAGTAAGTAAACTAGAAAGAGCAAGTTCGATGGTAAACCATGAAGAGATAATAGAAGTTGACCAAGAAAATCCCTCAACCACCACTTGGCGTCTTGATTTAGTTTTACGTTTATCACATTGTGAGGTCTGGCGAGTTCTGCACCGTGAAAAGTGGCATCCATTTCATTTACAATCCGTCCAAACCTTGGAGCCAGGCGATGAACTACCGAGGATGCGATTTTGCAGATGGGTTTGGCGGAACCAGCGACCTGTCTTCAGAACGCTTTTTACTGATGAAGCGACCTTCACAAAAGATGGCATTTTGAATGTTCGCAATGCACATATTTGGTCCAGAGTAAATCCGAAAGTTACTAAGAAACGCAATTCACAACATCGTTTTTCAATCAATATTTGGTGTGGAATTTACAATAATCGCCTAATAGGATCATACATTCTTCCACACAGGCTGAATGGAAAGACATATCTACAATTTTTAATCGAGACTTTGCCAGGGCTCTTGAATGATGGAAGCAATATTCCAAGAGGAAGTAATTTCCAATATGATGGAGCTCCGGCACATTTTACCCGTAAAATTGTAGCGCATTTGAATGAAGTTTATCCAGAACATTGGTTTGGTAGAGCGGGACCCCATGACTGGCCTGCAAGATCCCCAGATCTTACATGCTTGGATTATTTTCTCTGCGTGCACTTAAAACATGAAGTTTATTCTGAAGAAATCATAGACAGGAAGCATCTGATTAATCGTATTCAAGCTGCATGTGAAGCAATACGAAATCGACCGGAAATTTTGAAGAAAGCTGTAGCTCATTTGATCACAAGAGCTAGAAAATGTTTAGAAAAGAGGGGGGGGTATTTTCGGAAACAAGTTATAATTTATTGTCAATTTTTTTCAGTTCCATACCTGTTTATAAGATAAATTTTATATTTTCATTATTAAGTCCATTTTATAACAGTCCAATTAAATGTTCAATATCAATTCGAGTTTTTGGTTAAATTTAGTTTTGCAAAAAATATTTGATGTTGCCCCTACATTCTTGTATTGGATGGAATAAGATGCAGCACAATACATAAGTCATGTTACTGAGAATTTCAATCGATTCAATATGAATAGGCACATTATTCGGAGTTTCACAGGTCCGTGTTTAGCATAAATTGAAAATTCCTAATATTCAATAGTTCATAAAATTATGATGCGAAGTGTGCCATTGATCCTAATAGGCTTGTTCGAAAGTGTATTTATTGTAGATTCTGGGTTGAATTTCGCTTTTCGAAAGTTGGATGTGCAGAGTGTTTCACAAGATGTGGGATAAAGAATGTAATTTTCTCTGTCACAACCTGTGCTATCGATAAGTCATTATGGGCAAATATTTGGCATTGGCATGTACTAATTCCCTTAAGTTTTCATGAAGATGCAGGCTTTCAAGAAGTATGCCGATTAAAAGTTTTCGATAAAATACATAAAACATTCTGTATCTCTTGAACGATATAGGTAGGACATATTTCGAGCACTGATTCAGACTCACCAAAATGTCCAGCATCTGCCCTGAAAGCCTGTATCATAGAAACACCCTGTATAGACGTAATAACATGTGGACTGGAGGTTACACGACTTTCGATGCGGTCAACATATGTAAGAGATTGATGTTGTGAAGGAAAGAACGCGTAAGGGCAAAACTTTGGCTTCTTGTATTGTCTATATGTGTTTTGACGAGACATTTTCTATTTATGTTTTCGCAGTTTATAAAGTGTTTGTGAACTATTCGACAATAAAAAAATATTCAACATTATATCTTCTTCAGATGCAGCGTATAACTCTATAGTTAGGTTCAAAAAATGGCGAAAAGCACTAACGTGGTCGGTAGGAAACTTTTAGGCTTTTATTCAAAAGGCCATTCTATCTGAGAATTTCAAATATAGTAACTTTTTCAAATAATTTGAAAAATGAATTAATTCAATGTAATCACAGATTTCCGAAGAATAAAATCATGGAAATATGTGGGTAGAAGCCATGAGAAAAAGAAGAAGATAAGTATCTTCTGCCACAGTGGCAATTTGTAGTAAACATCTCAGAGAAGAGAACTATTGTATCAATCCCTACAAGACGAAAGTTCTGGACAAAGACGTGATAATATCTGTTTTAAATTTTTTGGACCGTCTTTTAAAGGAGGAGAATTCAAGAGGTCACTGTCACCTGAAACATTTCTTGAATGGATAGGTGCAAAAATCGAATCAATCATTTACAGCCTATCATAATGAATAAATGAATTTGTTAGACGGACTGAGAGACTACTTTTTTATTACCTTAAATGTCAGGTGAAGATTATTCAAATGTTCGACCAGTGACAATATTATTCTAATCGCTTACGACAGTGCGATGAAGTGGAGGTTCCAATCAATGGTATAATGATTTCTTTCATTTCCACTAAATTCCAAATTTAACTTACATGATTTCTGATAAGATAGTCTACTTTGATTAATTATACTTCCTATTAAAAGAAAGAACCCACCTTGAAAAATACCATGTACAAAATATATATTTCAACCAATTCGATTTTTGCTCCTGCAGTTGTCATTCGAAAAAAGTCTTCCTTATGTGATTTTTTTTTGGAGGAGGGGTTCAAATATAATTATTTTCTGATTATTTTTTAAAGTAGAAACTCCGTACCAGATGGAGATATTGTATCAACGCAATGCATTGTTCTCAAAAAGTCTTATGAAATTCTTCTATATTTGTTAGGATTGTTTCAGACTTCATGATCTTAGTAGTATTCTGTCATTTTTAACCTGTAGGTGAGATATATTTTCATCATGAATCATTGAAAAGACCAACTGATTTACTAAGACCTTATCTCATCAATTGACTAAAATACCATATTTGTTCAATTTATGTTGTGCTATCAAAGATTCCAGGGAACGCCCCATGGAAAAAGTGATTGAAACTATAATTTTTGTACGTTTTATACATTTTCATTAATTTTAGATAATGAAAATTCCTCATATTTTGTTTCTTCTTATTTTCATTTCCTTTATTGGTATTTGGAACATTTCTCTAATGACACACATAACATCTGAAGGGATAAGAGCGCTGGGCACTGTCACATTTGAGTCCAGTAATGTTTGTGAAAGTATATTTTGATTTCTTCGATCAAATTTTCCCCTTTTCCCGAAAATGACCTCACTAATATGTTTTTATATTGATTAAATAGTAAAATACAAAAAAAAATACTTCCACAAGTGCGGACAGCTTAGTGGTAGATCAAAGGACACGTGACCGGAAGGTCCGGGTTCGAATCCTGTTCAGGTGGAAAATAAATTTTCTAGTTGAATGGGTGTTCGCCACCATTTCACTCTTGAGTCGAAAATTAACTGTAAGGTGACCTAAAGTGGCGCACGATCGCAGTAATAAAGCCTACTCAGAACATAACTGAACTCCTAAATCGCACAAGCTGAAAAAACTTCCGAGGGATCTTCACAGAATATCTAGGAGTTTCAGGATAATAATAATATTTTATTAATTCACAAAAAATGTGGGAATATCCTTCATTGTTTCATTTGACCAAAATGAATTTTCATGAAGGACCCATACTATGAAATTATTTACCAATTGAAGTATAATTTCTTCAAATAATACATGACCAAGCCAAAATGAGAGACTTCCTAAGGGGCCAACCTCAATCACTACCACATTTGGTGAAAATATAACTTTCACTTCCTATAACATGTATGTTTTTCTCAATATTTATCCAAAAATTGAGACTTGAAATGTTATAATTTACACTTTTGTTTCAGTCATTATCGTCCAAGAATACTTAAATCATTGGAGTCCCCAGTTCAGTTTAACCGCATTTGTTAATTTATGATATCGAATACCTACAGGTAAAATTGTCAAAATATCATGATTTTTCTGAAAATTTTTGAACAGAAATAAAAGGCAATGTTTTCATTCAAATTGAAGTTGAATAAAATTCTTTTGTTTCTTTCATTTCAGTTAAAAAATAAAACAAAAGAGAAGTTGCTACAATATATTGCCATCGTCGGTTTGAATGTTTATGATTTTCGTTTTGGTTTTCATTTACACTAAAAATATTTTTCTTGAATCGTATACGGGCCTAATAAAAATACTTGTGTATGATTTGCAGCATTTTTTCATTCGATATTTGAATTCTAATTATGTACGCGTACTTTGGAATTTTTAGATTGGATCAGAAAAAAATTTTCGCTTCACAATTTCGAAATATTCTTATTCGTCCACACAAGAAATCTCTGGGTAATTGTTAGTATATTGTATTCTTGAATATCTTAAAAGACACTATAACGGAAAATGGAATGAATTTTTTCGAAATAGAAATTCGGTAAAACTCAAAAATGAATTACGGTACATTGAAAAAATATACTCGATGCGACAACCCTTTTATAACTCATTCCTGTATATCAATTATTCCTTTTTTTGAAGGTCAAAATACTAGGAAAGCGGTCCAACTCGTTGTTTTGACCACTGTCGGATTAACAGCCGTCTTATGGGGTATATATCATCTCACACGGCAGATTAATAGAAAACCTTGAATTATTATTATATTTGACATTAATAATGAAGAAGCCGGCTTAATTTCAAGAATATTAAATCGAGAAGAACACGATGATTTTTTTATCACAATTATCTTTGATTTAAAATAGACTCAGACAGTATAATCTTGCAAATACCAGGATACATATGTCAGAATAATGACTTTTCTGTTTATAATTTCACGAAAAAAAGTGCTTTATTCAACTCACTTTTATGCATTTACGAGTATTGGATTAGTAGAATTCATTCATCTTTTATGGCTAAATCCATTCAATCAAACAAGTGTTAAATTTTCACAAAAATTTATTACTTGTCCATCAGAATTCCCATGATTCCTATTGAGCATCCGAGAATGGTATAATTATTATTATCCTGATACTCCTAAATCTTCTGTGACGATCCCTCAGAAGATTTCTCAGCTTGTGCGAGCTAGGAGTCCAGTTGTGTTCTAGGTAGGCTTTGTTACTGCGATCTTGCGCCACTTTAGGTCACAGCACTGTTAATTTTTGACCCGACAGTGAAATGGTGGCCACCTGAACAGGTTTCCAACCTTCTGGTCACGAGCCCGATGCTCTACCACTGAGCTGTCCAAAATTAAAAGTAGATGTTGAGAAAGCAAACATTCCGAACAGACCTATTTATTGATCATATATTTAATAATATAATACAAAAATTCTACGTGTTTATCTTACTGTAACAATAGTTTCCTTGTTAACTTCTTCAGATATTTTATTCTAATAAACTTGATTTGTTTCACGGAAAATTCACTTCATATAATATTGTAGATGGTAAATATTTCAAAAAGAGCCTAGTTGGTTAAATAAAATTTGAATTCTTTAATAGCATACCGATTTATTCTGTTAACCCCCCCAAATTTTAATTTCAAAAAATTTTTATTGAAAAACTTTTAGAATTAAATCGAATAAATGTCTTAGAACACACCAATTTGGATGGTTAACAGAATAAATATGCATGATATTTAAAACATTATGAATAATCCTTCTATCAAGTAAAAAACCTCTTTTTATTAACTTTGTATTCATCAACAGTTATGTATATCTAGGGATCCTAAGAATTTCAAGAGTAAATTCATTTTCAATAATCAAAATTTCGAAATTCTAGTGAAAGGTATCGGATGGAGATTTGAATGGTTCTACATTTTCGGATCACTCATTAGATCTCAAAGAGAAGAAATAGGAAATACTTACTTTCAATCAAAACTTCGAAATTCTGCTTATTGGAAAGAAAAAATTTTAACTTATTCTGAATATTTCTTGAGACTTCTGTTAAATTTATTGATACTTGTAGTAATGTCAGAAGTTATAATACGAGCCAAGAACGGCATTTCAATGTAATCGTCCCCAGCCGGGACGAATGGATCCAGCAGGGTGAGGTTCTATGGAGGACCGACCTTGGTTATTCACAGACAGCTATGGGAGCAATCCGAGAATCAAAATCTCATTGAGTCTCGTTCAATACGCAACCATATTCCAGGCAGAACTATTTCCATTGAGACTCCGGCAGATCTGCTGATAAAACGGCAAATTCGCCACGCCACGGCTTTAAACAGGCTCGGTATGTATAACAGAATCACTCTTGTTTAGATATCAAGCCATTCAAACTATTTGGGTAACGAAGAGGCAGATCGGTTGGTGTTTGCTGTGGAGCTGCGCTGCATCTGGTAGGACTGGAATCATTTCTGGGAATACCACATGACGTGGCTACGCGGACGATAACTCAGAATGAACTCAAGACCAGGGTCTTTCTAGCTAAGACATTCTGGCCCGAAACATTCAAAAGTTTTCTCTGGAACGGCTTCGAACAAAAAAATGGCGGACCCAGCGCTAGGTCTGGATAGGGCAAAAAACTAAGAACATTCGTCAGAATTATGACAGGTCAGTGAAGGCTGAAAACGCATTTGCTCAAAATCGGTCTGGCTGAAGAAGATGAATGCAGTCTGTGCCTTGAGGAAACTGAAACAGCCATGCACATCATCTCAGAGTGCCCAGCGTTGAGTCGCATCAGATTCGAGGTAAAGATCTCGAATCTGACCAAAGGGTCAGGCTTTTTTAGCCAATCGCGAACTGAAAAAATTACCCTCGAACAAGACCATCGGTTTTAAACAAAAACTGGATCTCGTCGGGGAGATATAATTTAGGGGTGAACCATAATATTCCATGCGGACGTAGTGGTAGGGTGGACTGACGCCCGCTTACTATAAAATAATAATAGTAAATAAGAATCCTTCAGGAAACTTTTCAGAGTTCTTCACATATGTTAACTGAACATTTTGTACAATAAATTTAGTTTGTCAAAATGTATCATCTGAAGGGGGCTTATGTAGGGAAGGAAAATTTATGATGAAAAGTATGGTAAATAGGAAGTTTTTTGAATCGGAACAGTGCAACTTTGCATGTATGTTACAGTTGAAACCTCAAATACAGCCGAATTTGTTCGTTCGTAGGGCATTTAACCTAGCTCATACTCTTTATCATATTTCAGAATGAATATTCGCCGTTTTGATTAATACATTAAAGAAAATTTATACGAGTTTATATTATATTGGAATCAACATCTGAATTTTAAATTATATTATCTGACATTTCATTGGAAGGAGTTTTCATCAAGTTAAGCCTAACACAATCCATAATTAAGGACATATTTATTGGGAGTTTATTTATTTCAGAAGTTTATAAATAGTTTCTGTTTTACATATGTAAAACACTAGATATGATAAGTTTTCACAAAAATTAATCTGTGGAAAATGATGAAAATTTCTGTTTCTGAGACAATTAAATCATATATTTGAATTTATTCGATTCTGTTGGAGTGGTAATCCACATTTTCATTTTTATGTAAAAAATTTGCGTTTTGTTCTGCAGTCTAGACAAATTATAAAATTATTTCACCTTCGAAATAACCGCATGCTTTCTTGTGAATATATAATCGAAGTCTTTAATTATAAAGACTATAATCAGTAAAGAGTATAATTACGTGTGTTTGCATTCAAATAATAATCCTAGATTGTTCCAACCACATATACGCCTTTTATCTCTAATTGTATTTTGTACAATTGATAACTAATTCACTTATTTACATATCTTGAAACTGGATCATGGTTAATCACAATATTGGAAAATCCTTCTTTAGTTTATTAGGCATAATAGTCGGAAATTTTTCGAAAATTTCATTGAAATGATGTTGGGATGTTAAGGTGAAGTTTTATAAAATCACAATGTTTCACTTTTATTCATTTTTTGTTTATATGTAGGATTTTTCAGTAAGAAGTTTCATTTTGACATTGAAAAACGAGTATATTTTGAGAGAATGATGATT
This sequence comes from Megalocaria dilatata, assembly GCA_034642435.1. NCBI lineage: Eukaryota > Metazoa > Arthropoda > Insecta > Coleoptera > Coccinellidae > Megalocaria > Megalocaria dilatata. The sequence continues at coordinate 64,215,642 of CM067856.1, read as the reverse complement.
ATTTCATTGTAAAGAAGAAAGCAACATTGGGAAACCATATCAGCCAAATGGCCGTCGATTGCAGCACCATATCCTTTTCATGAAATTTTCCAGGACCAATTCATTTGCAGCTGTTTGTCTTCGATAATCTAACGAATTTCATCTTCAAGATCTTGAATTGATTGTGGAGCATTAGCATGGACATTATCTTTCACGTGGTCCCTACGAAAAAAGTCTGAACGTGTTAAATCACAAGATTTCGGTGGCCAAATGTGATCACCTCTTCATTTTGATGCATTTCAAGGACCCAATCAGCGAAGATACGACGTTGCTGGTCAATGACCGGCTTGAGTCCTCATGTTAACTGAATATTAGAAGCCTTGAGATGTGAGTCATTATGCAAAATACGGTGTAATGTTGTTCATGAAATGCCTAATTCCAAAGATCGACGAGGAATCGATGAACTTTCAATCAAATTTTGAATAAAGTTTCAATATTCTCTTCTCAATATATAGCGATTTTCCTCAGTTATACCTATTCCTTCCTATATTTTAGTGATTAAGTTATTGAGAAATTCCGAATAATGTCAAGGAGCTTCATCAATTTATATATATAGAATGTAACAGAAACAATTGAAAAGCCTGAAACTCTTCAAGATATACTCGTAGGTATTGGGAGCTTGAAATTAAACACAAATAACATTTCCATGGTAGGCTATGTCAAGTTTTTCAGAATGCTTCCGTATATACCACGTCCACAAATGAATTGAATCTATCGTTTTTTGGTATTAAAATATTCTTCAAGGATCTCATCAATAGATATGCAGTGAAACGTATGTGAATTTTCATAATGAAATGTGGTTAATATATTTTTAGTAGAAGTTTAAACGTACGTATAATTTAGGTAAAAAACTGTTTTCAGGATATGCACGATTAATTAAAAATTTCAAATGGTTTAATAAATACATCATCGTAACCAATGTGAATACAAGTTATTCATGAACCAAGTGAGTTGTTTTCGAGAAACTCATCTCAAATATTATTGAAGTTTTGAATGGAGTAGTACATTACTTTTCGATAGATTATTGTGGAATGAGTTGAATACTTTGTTCTCATTTTTCATCAAGAAAGTACAAATGACCTAAGTTTCGAAATTTTTCGTGAGAACTTTCAGAAGTGAGGAATTCCATAGGTCGGTTTATCCATTTTGGGAGATTTTTTGCAGAGCTATTGCGGTACTCTTAGATCTCTAACGATTCCAGGTTCTGTAGCTTTTTACCGCCGGTTCCAGAAAAAGGTTTCCAAGATTAATTAATTCTGATAAATCTCAAAAAAATTCCGTGCGAAATTAGAGTGAACTTTTCAGTCCTTAAAGGAAGCCTAATGTTCCTGGAACCATTTTGTGACTGTTTTTCCCGTTTGGACAACATATGTGCTTCTGTATTAATGATAATTCAATTCAGTTATAACTTTACAATTACGCGAAATTCATTAATTAAGTTGTCATGAATGCAGTAGCACATATGTTGTCCAAACGGGAAGAACATTCACGAATTGGTTCAAGAAACATCAGGCTGCATTTATGCGGCGAAAAGATAACTCTAATTTTGTGAGGCATTTTTTGTCAAATCCAACTATGCCTTCCCAGAAATAGGTAATCTCAAACACTTAATAGAAAACAAACTGTTTTTCTTAACCCATTAAAAATTTCTCGAAATGAGTTTTTATATTCTTGATGATACGATTCTCATGAAATTTCAAATAATAATTAAAACTGCTGTTTTGATAATCACTTCCTGATTTCGATTAATTTTTTTGTTCAAAATATATAATCAGATTTCTGATAACTTCCACTTGTTATATATGAAGGATTTTAGCAGTGAGCATCATATTGCAGATAAGATGTGGATCTGAGATTTCCGATCCTTTACCAGTATTTTGTCCCACAGGGTTCAATTTTTGGACCATTATTCTTCGTACTTCATACTCATTATATGAGTGAATTTCTAAATTACTGTCGTGCTCACTTTTCTGCTGACGTTACTAAGCAATATATTACTTTTTCTCAAGGCCAAGTGGAGCAAGGTATTGCAAGAGCGAACGAGTATCTCAAGATAATAAGTACTATTGCTTTGGCTCCTCAGCTTGCATTAAATCCGTCCAAACCAGGAGCAATTATTTTCAGGCACCTTGATTATATTGCAGAGCCTTGAATTATGATATCGAGTTGAAGATCTATGATGAGGTGATTCCGATTCTTAGTTGTGTAATTCCGATTGTTAGTTTTCTATTCAGAACCTACATTAATCGTGTGTACAAAAATCTATGGTGAGTTTGTTCCTAACTAAGTTCAACTATTGTTCTCCAGTTTATTTTGCCGGTTTAGACCAAGAGACCATAGGAACGCACAGACCATCCATAATTCTTATCTGAGATTAATTTATGGTATAAAGAAGTTCGACAGACGATTTCAGATATCTTTCGGTTTTTTGCTTTTGGTTGCAATTTATATTCAATGTACAGAATTCAGAATTCTGACACGTTTTGCGGTTACTTTTTGTACTCCTTTGAAGATGGTCGAAAGACTGAAACACGTGCCAGGATTCTGAATAAAAACTGTTAAATATAAAAACTGTATGAATTTCGAAATGAAATTGTTATGATTAATTATAATAATATAATAAAAATTAGCTCTTTTAGTCTGTTAGCTAATATGAAGTCATTTTTTTTTATTCTTAATTTACTGTTAAACTCAGTGATTATTTATTTTGTTTTTTTTTTCTGCTTTTTATAATTTTTTCTGGGTTTGAGCAGACGAACAGTGGAATTACACCTATCTGAACTCCGTCCTGCGATTGTTATATGGATATGCTGTTATATTTTAAGTTTATTTTATTGTTCAATAAAGCCCTATTATTATTAATATAATTATCCTTAAATTTCTCATTTATGACATTGTGTACATACAAGTACACGAAAATTTATCTAATAATGCAAAAACTCAATTATGGCAGAAATGATAAAATACTTGATTCGAAATATAAGCTATGAGATATACATTCTGTCAGGAAAGTACCGGGAATTATCGATTTAAATCTGGCGGGGCAATGAGGCAGGTAAAATTTTTTTTCCTAGGTTGGTACCACTGTCCTTAATTACTATGCCAAGCTTGAGCGGGATCTGTCAACTAGTGTGTTTGCAACAGCTGATTAAGTCAGTCGATGTCAGAGTGCGTGCCGATTTTTACTATGGGTGATTACGTTGAGCAAAGAATTTGTTTAAAGTTTTGTGTTGCAAATGAATTTTCGTGTGCCGATGCATTAAAATGTTGCAAAAGGCCTTTGGCGATAATGCTCTATCGAAAACTCGTGCATATCAGTGGTACAGAGCCTTCAAGGATGGTCGTGAAGTGGTCGAAGACTTGCCTCGTTCCGGACGCCCATCGACGGCTTCGATCGAAGATAACGTCGATAAAATTAAGGAAAGGGTGCTGGAAAACCGTCGTACCAGCTTGAGAGAGATAGCACATGATCTTAAGATATCCCACGAGTCCGCACGTACGATTTTGATTGATATTTTGAGCATGAGAAAGGTGGCCGCACGACTCGTACCGAAAGACCTGAATTTTCTTCAAAAACGTCATCGCGAACAGGTTGCTTCAGACATGCTGGATCGCTGTAATTCCAATTCTACATTCATGGAACGCATTATAACTGGTGATGAGACCTGGGTCTACGAGTACGATATGCAAACAAGCCAGCAATCATCGGAATGGGTGGCAAAACAACTTTTTCCTCTTCCCAAAACTAAAATTGCCCCTTCGTTGCACCCGTTTTGAGTCGATTGAAGCCATAAAACAAAATTCGGCGCGAGAGCTAAAGCCCATCCCGGAAAGCGCCTATAAAAAATGTTTCGATAATTGGAAGTGCCGTTGCCATAGATGTATTGGAGCAAATGGAGCCTATTTTGAAGGCGACCCAATAAATTTTGACGATTAAATGTAAAAATGTTGTTTTAATTGAAAATTCCCGGTACTTTCTTGACAGAGTAGTATTCCATGTTTTTGACAATCTTAAGACAGCCCTAATAATTGGAATAAAACATAATAACAAGACTAAAAACTCATAAATCGTTCAGTTTTTTTTCAAAACATTCCCGAATTGTAAGTTTTTTGATATTGTTATTACATTTGATTTCAAATATTAAAGCTGTCTGAAAATTGACAGAGAATATGAAATACGTATAGAAGCATATATTTTTGGATTTCTACATCACTGAATAAATTTTCGTATACATGTTTGTATACTATTTCATGATGAGGAATGAATAATTTTCTAGACGAGTATTAATTTTATATATTTTATTATATTCAAAACGAAAGTTTTTAGAAATCCAATAGTCAATTTTTTAGTTCTGAATCGATCTCACTCAAAGTAGATCCTAAAGTCATGATTTATTTGACTATTTAATTTTGGATTCTAAAGACAGATTCCTTCATAGTTGATTTCAGCAACTTAAATTTTTTATTGAAATGTTATTGCAAGGTACAAATATTTCCAAGTAATTAGGATAGTTTCTAGATCATCCCGAGATTCCATGGCATTTGTTTATGACTTATGACACGCATACGTCAGGAAATATATAGTCTGATATTTTAAAATCGCCCAATCTTCCGGACCTGTCTTCAATTGAAGAGAACAGAATTGGAGAAAATATTATTGACATTGTAATTCCTTTCAATTGTAGACCGTGGGATAATAACCTAATAAATATTGAAGTAGGTATAATACATGAGAAATTTTACTAATGAAGGACAAAAGTCATGATTCACAGTATGTACTGTAACAGTAAACAATAACTCTCAGGAATTCTCAGGGCAGAATTCTTGTTTAAAGATGTAAACAGACTTCTTCAATATTTTTACGACTATCGCTATTGTTTCGAAACAGCTCATTAACTAATAATTGGATGAAATGATCATTAATTCTACAACAAACTGCAGAAACTGTAAAAATTATATTCGTTCCACAGAAATATATAAAATTATTGTAATTTTAAATGGTCTTTTTCATACTAATAATTTGTTTTCTGAGTATAATAATAATTTGTATATGATATATATATATATATATATATATATATATATATATATATATATTGACATATTGATATATATATATGTTTGACAAGTATTACTTTATTCCTTCGAAAGATGGTATCAGTTTTCTGTTAATATATTTTTTATTCATGACGGCCGGCTACCATTTCACTGGTGGGTCAAAAATTAACAGTGCTGCGCCTAAGGTGGCGTAAGCACACAGTGGCAAAGCCTAACGAGAACAAAACTGATCTCTAAGCGATGCTAAAGCTGCTGAGGGATATTCACAGAAGGTCTAGGAGCAATTAATGGAAAATAATAATTTTGATACTTACCTATATGATCTCGTATTCTAAATATTTTTATGCGCTTGTTCTAGGAACGGCGTGTTATTATTTTGATGCATAGCATAGGATTAAGTTTGAGGCCTAAATATAATGGTTAAATTCGTTAAGTAATGAAATTGGTCTGAAGGTTTCGTACTTTTTTAATTTGAAAAAATTTCTTATCTTTCGTCAAAAATATGGACTTTGTATGAATTTTTCTTCAATATGTATTCTTCATTTTCATGATATTTGTCGCTTAGAGTTGAAAAATTGAAAATTGAACTTATATTGTATCAAATTAGAATGAATTTCCATCAAGTAAGGACGGATTCAATTGAATTCTTATATATATTTGCTGAAAAAAGGAATTTTGTACACAGTATTAATTTATGTTACATATTTTTGATAGAAAGTTCCCATTTCGGGATTGATTACTTTTCTGAGAAATTAATTTTTATAATATTTTGCTGATTTGATTAGCAAGAATAGGATAAAATATCGTTTCAAAATTCGATGGCTTTTTAAATCTGATCATAGATTCAATTAGAGAACATAAGACCCAATTTTTCATAATGATATCAATTGTTTGAATATTCAGGTTTCTTTTTGGCAATTATAATGAATTTCCTTAAAAATCTCATCTTTCGCGACCATCAGAATATATCCCATTACCATCGAATACTTCTATTTTTGTTTCATATTGTGCTGAGGTCAAACAGCTATTTAAGTGATATTTTAGAATACGCACTTAATCCACAATTCAAACATAGGTGCAGCTTTTCTGCTAAATCTAATAAAAATTTTCTGGGTACTCAAAACTGATATAAATATTTTTTCTATGCTTTTATTGTGCTTGGATTTTTGTGAAATTCTCAATGCAAATCGTTATATAATTCGTCCGATTTCTAGTTTTCAAAGTGATTAAAATTTCAGATAACAAAAAAACAAAAAACAATTATTATTTTTAATCATTTTTTCGAACCTAATGTTCGTATTTAATTCAAGTGAAAGAACGATTTTCCATTGTCAATTTCAAAAAGATTTCTAAATTCAAAGTTTTTATGTCATTTCTATCGAAAATGAGCAAATTACCGACAGTACCACCTCAATTGGAATTGACCAAGTTAAAATAATATTTAAATAAGGTTATTCGGATTTTCACAAATTTTTATTGTTATGTTTACAACAATCGTTTCACTATCACAGTAGCATCATCAGGCAAGATTACATTTTGAATAACTTCTTGCCTGATGATGCTACTGTGATAGTGAAACGATTGTTGTAAACATAACAATAAAAATTTTGTGAAAATCAGAATAACTTTATTTAAATATTATTTAATATGGATTTTCACCAAGTAAGGACTGATTCAATTCAATATTTGACCAAGTTTTTCATCAGTATGTCTAAAGGAATCGTTGGAGATCGTTTTCAATTCTTAATTCTCAATTTGACATGTTGACGTAATTATAGGAGCTAACTTACGAAAGTCGAATGAGTATATGTAGAAACACATGAAAAGAATAGATATTTTCGTCAAAAAAAATAATCAACCTTAAAGTCTGTAATGTCCACAGCCTTTTATGGCTCATACTAAAACGTTATGATTTCGACTAAATATCTGTAGTTTGACAATTTTATGACAAAAATTGTTTCAAATGATTATCTGAAACATATAAGAGTGATATATTAATAATTGTCTCGGTTTTTACTTAATGGAAATTCATCTTGAAATTTGGAAATGAAAAACAATTTGAATGATGATAGAAATTTTATTGTTCACACAACAATTGTTTCGCTATGCCATGACTTCAAGTGAGCTTTACAATGCTTTTTATCGCATGTACTGATTTATAGTATTTCTAAAACAATAAATCGATTAATTTTATTCTCCCTAAGTATTATTTCATAATTCATCAATGAATGAAGGAATCAATAAGTAAATACAATAAAAAAGTTTCTAATAAACGATGAAATACACCTAAATAAATCCCGACTACTTGAAAATTTTCATTTTGACATTCTCCAAATGATTGTTAACTATTTTCTTCACCTCCCTATATTTTTTGTAACAGAGTTCAGTACTTTAGGGCATTTTCTGCATTGTATACTTACTTTAAATACTCACCTAATGAAGTCATAGTATGGCAAAATAATTGTGGTGTAAACGATAAAAGTAAGCAGAAGTTGAATTGTCGTTTATTTATAAAAATATAATATACGAATCTGTCATTATCAAAAGCAGTGTTTCTGAGACATAAAGACGCTCATTTAATATTAATCATTTAGCGAAGGTAACAGAATACATATTCTGTGTTTAAAATTCATCAACAACCTCCTGTAGTAAGATTTATTTTAATTATGGTTATTTATATATGCAAACGTTTTTCACCTAAGAATGGAAATATAGTGTTATATGATTTTCGAATTCTTGAGTATTGTCTAAACAACTATTTTGATCGTAAAATGAGATTTCAGTTGTAGTCTAATTCACCTTCATAAATAACATTTGTCGTTCTAGTACATGTATATGGTCTGGTGGAATACAATTTATATCGAGTGTTTATGAAGAATTTGGGATTTAACGAGTGGTTTTAGAACCAAATGATAGGTTTCGTGAAGGAGCAAAAACCTCCCATTTGAATTTCTTTTCATGAATGCATAAGAAATGCGCATTCAATAAAAGCATCTTCTAAAATTCTATGTGGAGCATTTTTTGGTGATGGAATTTGTTATTCCCGAATATACAATCGAAACAAACTTGATTGATCTGATGTTTGATTGTATCGGTCTCTACTTGTCGGAAATACATCTTGATGATTAAAGTAAAACAACTCAATTTTCGCTAATTTATTTAATTTCACAACAATTGTTTCGTCATGACAACATGACTTCGTCAGGTGAGTAAGGTACTGCCATACTGCCATACCATACTCACCTGACGAAATCATGTTGTCATGACGAAACAATTGTTGTGAAATTTAACAAATTAGGGGAAATTGAGTTGTTTTACTTTGATTGATCTTGTTGATTAGGATCAGAACTTCATAAAATTTTAAATATTATACAGATTTACTCTTTTAACCTCCTACAAATTTAAATTTCGGAAAATTTTTTATTCAAAAACTTTTTAAATTCAATAAATGTCTTAGAAAAACACTTTTTAAATGTAGTAAACATATATAAACACTCATTACACAGTACCAAAAGGGAATAAAAGAATTCGAAGAAATATAAATTATTAATTAAAATTACTGAATAAATACTGGAAGGATACAAAATTTCGTTTCGTACCTTGTATTATGAAAACCAAATTCCTTTCCAAAAATACAAAACATAACCCCAAGAACATCTTCAACAGAACTTACTTCAAATAAGTTCATTCCAAAAAATTTCTTAAACATGCAGAACATCTTCAAAAAGCAATTTAGAACTCCCACAAGGAAAAACTGGTCAGCCCTACTTCATATTTAAAAAATAAAAATAATTAACAAAAAATATCTTACCAGACTAGCTGAGTGTATTCCTATGAACAAAACACCAGAATGAAGTGAACTTTTAAAAATCCTACATATTCTATGTTCGTCAAAGAAATTGCCCAAAGCTTGTAAGGTATTTTATGGACTGAGTTAAAACCAAATGATAATATGCATGAGTGTAAACCAGAATATAATTATTATATATACAATAAATTGATGAAAAAAGGTTTTTTTTGATAGAAGGATTATTGAAAAATTTTAAATATCATACAGATTTATTCCGTTAACCTCCTACAAATTTTAATTGAATAAATGCCTTAGAAAACACTGTTCACACAGTATCAAAAGGAGATGAAAGAAAACAAAGAAAATATGGATCTAACTTGCCCAACAAACATTTGGTGGAGACAGCGCTGTTTCATATCGGTATCATGAAAAAATAATTTCCATTCTAAAAATTTTAAACATAAAATTAAGCAATCTTTCCAAATAACCTTTTTTTTAAAAACTCTTTCAAAAATATCACCAAAAGTATGGAATGCATTTTCATATTTTGGTAATGGAATTTGTTATTTCTGAATATCCAATCGAAACAAGCTTGCTTTGAATGATGAATCTGGATGATTACGGTCAGTATTTTTTTGATTCTTCATTAGTTAACTGCCGCTCATATGTTTTGATTATTTTATGTCTAAAGTGAAGCAGTGTTCCTCAGGTATTTTATTCAATTTAATTCAAAAAAGTTTTTAAGAGATCTTTAAGATCAAACTTGTAAAGGCTAGATAATTAATCCAACTATTATCGGTAATATTTCCAAAAACTCTTCGAAGTAAATTTTCAATCTTTTTAGTTTTTTGTTAAAAGATTTTTTCAAAAACTCCCAAGATTCAATAGCTTCGTTTGATGGTTCGTGATTGAACAAACAATTTATATTTTTTCATATGAGTAGAAATATGTTGAGTCACTGAGACTCATAAATTAAAAATATTTACCGTTATTGGATGAAAAGTTTGAAAATTTATTTGGAGATAACTTTTCTGGAACATCTCAGTACAAAGTTTGCTGATTAATAGATTTCTTTGAATATTTGAATGTACATAAATGGTGGTAAATGCAATGAACAATGAAATTTATTCAGTATGCAATAGAGCTGCAGCATTCAATGCACTCATAAAATTTGTCACCTAATTTATGTATCTGCTAATAGCCTTACATCTGTTATGTATCTTCAAACAACTTCACAAGGCATCCAAAAAGTCACTGGAAACATATCATGTATGCATGCATGTATTATCGACAGCGGCTATTTAATCAGCACAAACTTCCGAAAGAAATTTCTAACCTGACTGGAGCATTTCGAAATAAAAACCACAAACTCTGATACGAAGTAAAAAAGAAGGTAACATGAACAAATTACGTATGATTACAATAATTCTTGAATGAACATTTTTCATATCCGATGAATTCTTCAAATACATTCTCATTCGTTAAATAATGAAACCTAGAAACCGTGATAAGCACTAATCGAACAATAAGAAGAATGTAATTTTCAAGGTAAAGCAATATTCTGCTAGGTTCCTCCAGCAAAGACGATCACTTCAAAGAAAAACATCGATTTCATATTCTTAGAATCTTTTGTTCACATAGTACCTAATCAACAATGTCAATACTCTTGCGTTAATGTGGCGAATAAACAAAGGTCCAAGAGTAATTAGATCTTTCTTTCAAGAAACAATTGTCATGAGTAAATAAACAGTTTTATTACAAGTAAACTTACGTCCTGTCACATATGTCACATAAAGCACTAAGCATGTCAACAATGTCAATGTGGTCATTCTGAACGGAGTGAAAAGTTCGAAAACACTGTTGATTCAGAGCGATTAAGGGGACCACGTTGCTGACGTCTCTTATCTTTGCGGACCTGCTAGTCTTGCCTCGGGCTGGCAGTGTAAGAAATTATTCACATGCCAATAGACGACTCATTCTTCTTAACGATTTCCATCTGGTTTTTGCGCGAATTTCGGCGGAATTCGAAGAAGGTTGCTGTTTGAAAATCCCGACCGGTATGGGGGATATACAGAAAGAAGGAAGCTGTGATATTTCGCACGGAAAAATTATTAACAGGTATTATTAGGTAGATGACGGTAACAAACAATTAATTAAATTATTTTCCTGTGATAAAACGGTATTAAGTCATTTCAAAAAACTTATTCATCTTGGTATAGTATTTTAAATTAAGTTATAACATTTGTGGGGATAACATTAAGAAGGAGTATGAGCTATGGTAATAGGAAGTTCTACAAATCGAGACAGTGTAACATACATCTTTATAACAATTCTATACTCAAACGAACTCGACAAGGTTTTGTTGTACACAGGGGAAAATTGCAGACATGCGCACGTTTCAAACTGGTTGGTTTTCATCAGTACAATGTATACACAGAGACATTAAGGTATTAATCGTACATTAGCGCCATCTAGAGTATGCAAATATACATACAAGGCATACCTTTGTAAATTAATTCAATTGAAGAACGGCATATTATGGTCTGATTTGAGCACAAGGAAAGTTTTTTCTGCGTTTGTACCGTGAAAATATCAAGAATACATTTTGCAAATCATCGCTTCGTTGCTGAATGATTTTTCTGGGAAAATGCACATCTTCGGCCATGACTTCATTAACAAAGTGGAAATGCATCAGACGTTCACGGAGCTTCATTTCTTTCTAGTTTAACTTTGTAAGCCTCCATACCTAGGTGTTTATGCAAAATTCTCCTCAAAGAAGTGCGAGAAATTTTCTCGAATACGATGATGAGTTGATGTTGATGGATGTTCAGTCACATTCTTGACTGCAGTAGGTATATTTTCAGGCGACAAAATGCCGTGAGGGCATCTCATTTCTATTGAATTTTCCATGTAAAGTTCTAACAGTTTGAAATAAGAGGTGTATGGTACTGAATAATGATCATCGTCTTACTTCTAATCGAATTTAAGCTACTAGAAAGAGCAAAGTGATAGGTGCTTTGGAACATCGATTATCTAGCGTCCATACATGCCTGGTACAGTAGATTTGAACATGCCGCCTATTCTTGTTCGGCACCGTATGAGATGGGAATGGTATGATTTTTGTGAAACTGCAAAATAAATAATTCTCATACAGATGATCGGGAAGCATGTTTTTCATTCTTGAAAGTTCATCAAAAACAAGAAAATACGGAATAATTAATGTAGACAAAGCCTAAAGAAGTTCAAATCTTTGTTGACCTATTCTTTCAGAAGTTGGCACTGTTTTTTTAATTTCAAACTCGTCACTAAATATGTTGAATCAACCTGGGAAACAAAAAATCTTTCTTATATTCATTCCCAGTTTTCATTAGCCTGAGATCTGTTCCCATTCAGTTAAAATCTTCACACTATTGATGAATTTTCTATCTTACATGGTGAAGGTTGTTAATATCGAAATTCTTGTAAAAGGCTTGTGAAAAGTTAAGGTTATTGATATTTTCCGAAGATGCTTATTTTCCGCATCATCTTAATATTTCTTTTCAGTTACATACACTTATAACGATTATAGAAACTTACAAACAATACCAATAGAGCTCTTAGGATGCTTCAGGCTGGTCGAACAGAAGTGCAAGTGGTCAATTTCTGTAAGGTTAGCCAAAATGTGATCCCCACGTTCACTGGCACGGTACTTTGCCACTGGAACTGTTCGTTACGAGAGAAGGGAAGTGGTAGACCACATGCTACAACGCCAGTAGAAGACCGTTTTTTAACTCTTTCGGTGAAAAGACAGTCTCTCAGCACTTGCATAATGGTAAGTCAACGTCTTCGTGACAGCCAGAAGACTTCCCAATGAAGTACATCGAGACGCTTGTTAAGAAATGTTTTACTCATTCACGTCAAAGATTACAGTTAGCAATGGGGCGGGTACATTGGCGGATTGAATATCGATACTTACTCTTTACTGACAAGTTTCTGATAGTCGTCGAGTACGGTTGTGGACACGTCCACTCATGCGAAGGAACCGCCGCTGTTTCTAGGAACTCCATCCTTTTCGAAGAAGCACAATTATTGTTTGGAGTGGAGTTTGTTTCGATGGCAAAACTGACTTATTAATACTTCCAAGAACTATGACGTCTCAGATATATTTGTTGATTAAGTCATCAAAGTTGGCTGTTTTGATGAAGCTACATGTTTTTTAATGTATGATCCAGATATCTTGGTGATAAGGTCGAATAAGGGAAATAACACAGTAATAATGTCAAAATCTGAATATCAAGATTATATGTGGGAATTGTTAGCTGATACGTCCACATATAAAAAATAAGAAAGATCCCACTTTGAAATTTGAAAGGCAAGCTAATGACCCTATCACAAAGTCAACGACAGCTCACGTGATAGACTATAGAACTGGAAAATGCTTGAAAAGACATAATTCGGTTACTGCAAAAGTATATTGCCTGAGAAAGACTCAAAAACCGAACATTAGTATTATACCGATAATGGGTTGTTTGAATTCCCCATCTTACATCTTGTCAGTATTCGTTCACAAGATTTTGTCATTGCTCAACTCAACATCAGAATACCCTATTAAAACTTCGTCTCCTTCAGCCAAAATGTTATTTTCCCAAGAGGCTTCTCTTTGTTTTCCTTGAATGTAGTATTATTGTTCACCAGTATACCAAGGGAGCTAATAATACAGCTCATAGGAAAAAATTAGTATTTCATCGCTCACACAGACATGCCAAGGGAAGTATTCTTGAAGATGGTGTCTTATATCTGCGAATCAAGTTATTTCCAGTTTGGGGGTGAGTATTACCTAAAGGTCAGTGGTTCTGCTAGTCCTTAATTGGCGAATTTTGTAATGGCCGAGCTCATCCACAAATGTCTGAAGAAGGTAACATTTGCAGTTGCCCTTATCCGACTGTATGTGAATGACACTATATTGGCAATTTCAGCCGATAATATAGGTGAACTGTTATCAATTTTCAATGCATTCCATCCACGCATCCAGTTTACCATAAAGGAAAAAACAAGACAGGACATTGGCTTTTTTGGATCTTAGGGTTATCAGAGAGGAAAGTGGATCTCTTTTTATAAGTTGGTATATGAAGCCTTTTAGTTCTGGATGTTCAATGAATGATAGATCAGACAATTGAAGGTCGTACAAAGTGAGTACCATTAAAAATGTAGTTCATAGATCGGTACACCTCAGTTCCAAGTTCACGAAGAAAATTTGTCTACAGTTAAAGAAATTTTGAGGATGAATAACTATCCCAAGTCACTCGTGAATAAAATTGTTAATGAGTATAAACAGTTTAATATTGAGGATAGAAATCGCCCAGAAGACCAGAGAGACCGAATTTTTCGATTTCCTTTTATTTCTGATCTCAGTCATAATATCGCTCGAACCCTTAGAGAGAAATCAACTACCTACAAAATTGGCATTTTATAATCTAAAAACCACACGTAGTCTATTTTCTAAATTAAAATATTCAGCACCTTAAGATAACCAATCTAATGTGGTATATAAAATACCTTGCTTGGGATTCCCAAAATGCTACATGTGGCAATCCAAACAACTCTTATAAATGCGTATCAAACAAAATAAATGCGATTCAGAGATAAGGAAAATACAACCGTCCTTGCTGAACATCATATCACAGAAGATCGTGCGTTCGACTTAAACACGAAAATTGTGGATTATGAAAGGAATGGAAACAAAAGGAACATCAGCGAAATGATTTTCATAAAATTAGATGAGACCATTAATTATAGGACTGATACACAGGATTTTGTTTGGTTTTCTCGGTAGCCTTGATAGAGTCTAAATATAGAGACGAAACATTGGCTTAGTTCAAATTGGTCAACTAATTTCAATAGTCCTAACCCTGTAACTTTAACATGTTATCAAAGATAGGCAGCTATTGGCAAAAATGTCGTTCTTATAGATGATAATGCACTGCCATACAGATCAACCAGGCGTTTCTGCTAGAGAAAACCAGGATATTCCGAGATCCCCTGGCCTAAATCCAATCGAGTGTGCTTGAGACAAATTACGAAGAACACTTGATGCCCACAAACCAAAGTCGGAAAAGCTTCCACGGCTCCGAAATCTTTTGCCACAACTTTGGCAAAAAATTGAGCAGGACATTCTCAATAACTTGGTGAAAAACAGACAGAGAAGATGCCAAACATTTATTGACGCAAGTGGTGACCATATTTTGTATCGGGGGTAAATATGAGTATAAATTTTAGAAAATTTAAAAATTTCGGTGTTTCCTTAAATTTTATGATTTTTCAAATACTTTATTTTTGGTTATTATGTTTTCTTTGAGTTCTTTGGACTTTTATTATTACCTGAAATACTCTATATATGTATGTTTAAAAAAAAAATCGGGTTTTTGTGATGAAATAATTTGTTTTTCAAATTATTTCAATATCCTTAACATTTGAGCTGGAGTTTATTTGGTAGTTGATCTTAATTGATCACCAATTTTTGAAAATGACTATGTTGCTCACAAAAAATTGACCCGCTTATAGTTGTGTGGATTAAGGCTTCGCATTTTTGTGAAATCAGTTTCGAACTAACACTTTATCTTCAGGCAACTAAAAACTTAAAAAACGGTATGAAGTATTTTTGAGCAGGGTTAGGTAGGAAGGAAAAATAACAAGAATATATTTCAAACTGTGTTATGAAATGTAGGTACGGTTGTGATTACTCTAATTAAATTACGAGGTGTTATTTCAAGATGTTGATTATTTTAAATTTGTATTAATCAATATTGTCATTCAATATTTTCAGATTATTATCATGAGGTTTTCATTTGCAAATATTGATGGACACTGAATATAATAGTAAGCTTTTTTGGTTTTTGATTTTACACGTAAAATTTTCAGTTTATCTATTGCAGGAAGAGGATGAACGTTTTATATGCAATGGTTCAAAAATATTGAAAATTATTTTAGGCGAAATCCTTGTAATGTATACTAAATCTTGTGTTCAGATTCATCCCACGTGGTCAAACTATTTTTATATGTTGCGTCTATCGATCTCCAAATGACAAGAACACAGCAAGATTCTTCGAACATCTCTCCAGCTGAATCGATCGGATTCAAATCAACATGAGGTTGGCAGACAGGCAAATGTCTTTGCCATAAGCCATAATCTCACTCAGCTAGTCGAAGAGCCTGCACGAGTTCCTGATCATCCAGAAGATACGGTAAATAGACTGGACTTTTTTTGAGAAGTGAAGCAGAGCGATACAAAGTTACTATTTCAGCTTCATTGAATAATTCCAATCTTTGCTTCATGAAAGCATGGTACCTGGCCAGAAACCTAACCTGTTCCGTCTAGGAAACCACGGAATATTTGGCATTATAATGGAGCAGACTGGGATGCTCTGGGTGATTTTTATCCCTTGTATCCTTGAAATAAAACATGCTTTAATATAGGAAATGAAAATTGCATCTTTGATTGTACTACAGATGCTTTTATTTTGGAATTGACACCTTCATTTCAAAAACAGTTAAACGACCTTCAAACAACAAGGCGTGGTTTAGAAGTGACTGCAAGGGCTATGAAAAATAGAGCCGGTCCGACGGGGGCGGTCAAATCCATTAAACGAGACATGTGCCAACTTCGGCACAAAACACATGCAATCAGGCCACACATGAAGCCAAGAAAGCTTATAATTCAAGAATAACCAACAAGCTCCTAGACTGACCTAGTGAATCCTGGTATTTTTGGTCGATGCAAAGAATATTGGCAACAACTCCTCTGATTCAAGTTTTCTGATATAAAAGGATAGTTTACTTGCAACTCCACCAGAAACTAAGGCCGATATCTTCGATCAGATATTCGTTGCTAACCCGACCAATGAAACATTTGGTCTGGAACCTTCACCAATTCTAAATATCTCATCTAGGATGAGGGATATATACTTTAGACCACGGCTTATTATTCGAGATCATAGTGGACTCAATTCCAAGAAAGCAACCAGACCAGATGGAATTCCTGAGTGTTCATCAGAGATCACGTTTGTTCTCTGTAAGATCAGGAATTTTCCCTGATTCATGGATTAGTGCACGAATTCAGGCCAAACCAAGAAGAGGAGGAAGTGTTTTCCATCCAACTACCGACCAACAGTTAGAATCTCCATTTTGTTGAAAGTTATGGAAACAAGTATCAATCTCAAAATGGTTCGATACCTAGACAGCAAAAGTGACAGACAATATAGTTTTCGCAAACACCGATAAACAGCGACCTCCTTAGCTATATGACGCTAGTGTGGACAAGGGCTATTGAGCGCTATGGAGAATCAAGGTC
Source organism: Megalocaria dilatata (assembly GCA_034642435.1). NCBI lineage: Eukaryota > Metazoa > Arthropoda > Insecta > Coleoptera > Coccinellidae > Megalocaria > Megalocaria dilatata. The sequence goes on along the minus strand of CM067856.1, from coordinate 64,198,429 downwards.
AGTTGCTCTGGACATACCCGAGGCTTTCGATGGTGTCTGGCATAAGGATCTTCCGAATAAGCTACCTTCGCATGATTCTCCTGAGAGTCTCTGCGATTAAATGAAGAGTTTTCTCACCAAAAGAAACATTCATGGGGTCATGGACGATTTACGCAAGAAGTTTGCTTCACTGTATCAGACTAATGGAAACTCCACGAAAGCTGAGGAAATTCACAAATTCTTAATATATTTCAAACGATTTTGTTCTTATTGAAAATATTGATGATCAATAAATTGAATGTTCTTATTTTTTCTTGATTATTTTTTGCTTAAAATTGAAATGCTCTTTCATTTTGAGGAAAATTGTTTTCCATGTTTCATGCAAGTTGAAATCAGTTCTTCCGTTTCTTCCGTTAAACTAGCTATCCAATTCCAGAGGTTACTTTCCTAATAGAACCTAGACTAAACTGAGAGCAAATCAAGCTAATAGGGATATTGATATCATTGACGAGGAGGTTTTCAAATAGAAGTTGCAAGCTTATTTCAAGTTAGTGAGAGTCGGTTCTAGGCTCCTCCATCACTATCGGGAAAAGGTTAATGTGAACGAAAAGTCTAAAAAGGATACACGATATATACATGTCCACAAGATTTTTTTCTAATGATATCTACCAGTAGAGAACCATTGAGTACCTGTAGGATCGTGTAACAGCGGTTTTTGCATGCTTCTGAGTAGCAATTTAAATACTGAGTTAAAGACATCATGAGATTCGGGCAAAATGTTAAGACGAGGTCAACTCACTGAAACGTAAAAACATATTCGATTCTTATGGGCAAAATCATTCAGGAAACAGAAATAACAGAAATCATTCATAAAACAAACAGAATATTTTCCGAGGTGATTAACCGGGAGAAAAATTCTTGTCAAGAGTTTTTATCGGTAACACAGAAATTCATATAACTAGCTACAAAAACCGGGTGTTTTCAACCAAATCATTTCATTCTAAGGGTTAAAATATAAAACAATCATTACACAAAAACATATTGGATTTTATTGAAGTTTCGGAAAAAATAAGTATCGTCCAAATTTTTTATTGTAATAATAAATCTTTCTGCGAATTCTGTAGCTTCTTCTACCTTTATTTCACTGCTCCATCACAAATATATTTTGTTTCCATATATTCAACAGAAAACTCATATTTAAATGAGTTCTCCCAAGTTTAGTTCCAATGTCAACTATTTCGTTATAGCCATTAAGAGTTTTTACTCTTACACCATTTATGGAATATAGGAATGGTGAATGCGCAACTGAAAATATAATCTTTTTGCTTGTTCTAGGGAACAGCCTACTATAGTTTTGGCCAAATCTCTGTTATATTCCAATTTTGAGACAAAAATGATCACGAACGACTATGTTGTACTGACTAATGAAGATTCTGCGGTCAAAAGTAATTCTTTCTCCATTCGATTCGTCCGTAAACATAACTTTTGAATGGAAAAAGCTATAGACTTGATATTCTAAGAATCTATTTAACGCCGAATTATCTCGATTAAGTTTTTGAATGGACCTAATCGGTTACATGGTTCCGGCATAATTCCCCTTTGAAATTTCAGTTGTCGAATATTTTCGAAATGACATTTCCGATCGAGTTCGAATTTAGTATTCAGATAAGAAATAACAACACCAAGGCTCATGTATGATTTCGAGAAAATAAATAACGACAATTTCTTAAACATTCAAATTTCCGAAAATCGATATTTTTAACCTGCAAATATGTCTATGAAGAAACCCACAGATTAACAGCTCAGGTAGCCAGATGGCTAACGTGTAGTACTTCGAAATTTCTAACCATTGCCTGAATCCAGGCTTTTTTCTTATCTAATTTCGGTAAGAATTATGAAGAATATGTGAAATTTTGGTCAATTCTTTCTTTTTCAATCTTTATTGCCAATATCTATTTTAGGTACGGAAATTTCGATGAAAATAGAACCCTATCGTTACAAGAAAAATTTTATTTATGAAAAAGTAAACTAAACCTATATCTTGATATGAAACATCATTACAAATAAACATTTATGAGAAAAAAAAAGATTTAGCTTCATTGAGAAAATATAGTGTAATTCGTTATTTGAACCAGTATACACAAAAGATAAATAAAGTTTCATAATCAAAAATTAAACATTATTTATTTATTATTGACTTTAATATGGAAAACTACTTTCTGTGATAAGACTGGAAGCTCGATTTAGTTTTTCCCAAACAAAGCGCTACATTCCCAAATAGTTCTAATATAGAAATTCTTTGTGCTCCAATGAGCATACCACCTGCAGAAGGTCCTCATCGACTGATGGGTATTATCCCTCCATGCTTCACACAATTCGCAAGATGTGAACACAACCAGAGTAGAATGCACAATATACCAATGAAAAACCACAAATATTTAAAGAAAAAGCAACCAGAACTTAACGCAATATTAATTATTCAGACCAAGCAAAAGATTCTGGTATTTGAATTTTAAGCGTGATTGCCTGCAAAGCTTGAGGCTAGACTCTATTTTGTTATATAAGGAGTATATGCAGAAAGAAAATGAACGTCGGAATGATGAAGTTCTACATACAGGAGGTATAAGTCTACCCTATATCTAACATTAAGATTATGGACATCACATCTGAATGAAACAGAACCGCGGAGTGGAGCTCCCGTCGATGTTCAACCACTGACAGCATTTGAATTTATGAATAACTGGTTCAAACCTTCTAATACTATAAACCTCAAATATGAACGTTGAAGTCTTTGAATCCTTATTCTATCAATCACACGCAAGAATGGTCTATAAACAACATCGCAGAAATTAAAATAGCTCAAAACAAGAGAATCAGTTAGTAAGATTTTTGTCTTTTCTGTCAGTTTTATTCGGATTTAACAAAATATGGTGTATTAACGAACTTTCAGCTAGGTATTTCAGATCTTCATTGACTTCATCATTAGCCCGATTAATTTCTGATGCAATGAATGAGGATAAGAGCTGCGTATCATCTGCATAACGAGAGTATGTATAGAATTTTATTTCGCTGTAATGAAAATGATGTGACTGCAGAATATTATAGGTGCCAGTACAGAACCCTGCGGCATTCCGTATTTCAAGTTGCCCATTTCAGATCTGCCCGATGAGGTCTCCTCGAATTGAAGTCGGATCTCGACGTAACTTCTTAACAATTTACCAGCAGAATAAAAAAATCCAATGTGCTTTAAGATAGAAATTAGTATCTTATGATTCACTCTATCGAAGGCTCTAGAAGAACCCAGAAGCGTCAAAACACATATCTCTCCAGAATCCACTTTTGAGAACAGAATCAATTATATCGAGAAGAGCCGTGCAGCATCCAAAACCCTTTTTAAACTCTGACTGACGAGTTAGTAGAATATTATTTTTTTCCAAGTAAGACCTTATTCTGATCGCTAAAATTTTCTCGAACAATTTTGCGCAAGGCGACAAAATGGAATTAGGGCGGATTTAATGAAAGCTGTTTATATTATTAATCTAAGGAAGTGGAAACACTCTTGAAATCTTTCAAGTATCCGGAAATGTTGATTCCACAATATAGCTTTTGAAATATTGACAAAAATTTCAATATATGTGGTCTACATTTAATTAACATTTCAATATTTAGGCCATACGGACCAGTAGCATTTGATTGAAGGATATTCATAAGTTTAAAAACTTCGTCCTCAGTCTTTAATGTGAAATCAAACTCCTCTTCTAAAGGTGTAAAGATAGATAAATTATAATAATTTATTGTTGAAACATCATCTAGACTCTGTGAACCACTAAATTTCAGAAAGAAAGCGTTCAACTCCTCAAGATCATTCAGATCTTCTGGCAACTTAATTGATGGCTTACCGTGTATAATGAGCTCGGACAGCCTAGACCACAACCCCTTTAGATTTCGTCCATTCGAATTTACCTAAAATTGCACATATGCTCGCTTCCTCCCGTCAAGTTTTATTTCGAATTTTTCTGTAGTACTCCCAATTCTGTTATGTTTTATCTCGTTGAAACTTCCTAAGAACCTTGAGTTTCAAACGAATCATTATTTTAATAGTGGTTGTAAACCAAGTGAACTCAACACTATAGATAGGTGGGAATTGGATAACTCCAATAATAGATTATCTATCCTGGGCCAATCGTTGTCCAGAACACTTACATGGATAAAATCAATCAGTTATGTAGCTCAATACACATTCCCCGATAGCCCACCACATCCTTGCTATCAGAAAGAAATCCGGAATATCAAATGTACAGCGAGAAAGAGAGGATTGAAGTCAATTTTCAGTGATAAAAATAATATGTGAGTTATTCAGCTGAATTAACGTTAGAATTTCAGAAGACTTGTTGAGAGGGATTGAAGATTTGTGAACATTAATGGCCAGGCCTCGAGGGAGGAGTTTTTTTTCTTACATGTGTGATTCTAATTCTGGATTTTCCAGCAGTTATCTTATCTTCTTATTCTTATCTTCATCCCAATTCTGTTATGTTTTATCTCGTTGAAACTTCCTAAGAACCTTGAGTTTCAAACGAATCATTATTTTAATAGTGGTTGTAAACCAAGTGAACTCAACACTATAGATAGGTGGGAATTGGATAACTCCAATAATAGATTATCTATCCTGGGCCAATCGTTGTCCAGAACACTTACATGGATAAAATCAATCAGTTATGTAGCTCAATACACATTCCCCGATAGCCCACCACATCCTTGCTATCAGAAAGAAATAAGGAATATCAAATGTACAGCGAGAAAGAGAGGATTGAAGTCAATTTTCAGTGATAAAAATAATATATGAGTTATTCAGCTGAATTAACGTTAGAATTTCAGAAGACTTGTTGAGAGGGATTGAAGATTTGTGAACATTAATGGACAGGCCTCGAGGGAGGAGTTTTTTTTCTTACATGTGTGATTCTAATTCTGGATTTTCCAGCAGTTTACATTATCTTCATCCCAATTCTGTTATGTTTTATCTCGTTGAAACTTCCTAAGAACCTTGAGTTTCAAACGAATCATTATTTTAATAGTTGTTGTGAACCAAGTGAACTCAACACTATAGATAGGTGGGAATTGGATAACTCCAATAATAGATTATCTATCTTGGGCCAATCGTTGTTCAGAACACTTACGTGGATAAAATCAGTCAGTTATTTAGCTCAATACACATTCTCCGATAGCCCACCACATTCTTGCTATCAGAAAGAAATCAGGAATATCAAATGTACAGCGAGAAAGAGAGGATTGAAGTCAATTTTCAGTGATAAAAATAATATATGAGTTATTCAGCTGAATTAACGTTAGAATTTCAGAAGACTTGTTGAGAGGGATTGAAGATTTGTGAACATTAATGGCCAGGCCTCGAGGAGGAGTTTTTTTTTCTTACATGTGTGATTCTAATTCTGGATTTTCCAGCAGTTTACCTTATCTTCAGATCTTCTCTCAGGGTAATGAGCCTAGCTACTTCTTCAGTTTTATTGTTCTGATTTTTATCAAACGAAAATTAGGAAAGCCCTGCAGAGAGCTCTTGTTTCTGGTTACATTTTCAACTACCTCTGGGCTAGAGAATAATACTTTCATCTATCGAGGGCGAGTTTTGGCCCTTGGATAAATTCGAAAAATGCCGTTAGGTTTTAGCTGGCAAGAGCGCATACATGATCAACAAATCGGGATATGGTCAGTTTGTCGGATATTAGGGTTTCTTGGAAGAGTCCAAGGTCGTTGGGGGAAACTTGGCTTTTGGAATGCGGTCGCCGGTCATTAGCCTGGGAAAAATCTGATAGTGCTTCTTTTCATCATAGGAGCAAGAGGTCTCTGGTGCAGGAAGAGTACCACTCTCCTATACGTGCTTGGGGTCAACACTAAATTTAATAGAAAGCACCTGGTCACCGCCACCATTATAGGCAGCTATTTATCACGCTGATTTAAATAGAATCGCTTGGCAGATTAGATACCAATGCCCGCCTAGTGTTCGATAAGAGAGCAGTGTCGTGGTCTGTAACGAGTGCCCGACAGACCTTTTGTGGCAGTGCGGATAATGCGACTTCGTTTTTATCACACCGAGTGCATCCAACTCGCCAGGTCAGGTCATAGTCCGTGTAGTGAAGCCGTTGATGACAAGTTATATCTGTGTTCGAATTACCTGTCATGGTTGGGGAAGTGTGTTTTTCGTGTTATCGCTACCTCTGGCAACAACCGCAGAGAGGAATGGTCCCTATTGTATAAACATATATGTTTGCTTACCTATAACATTGCTTGTACCCTATACTGATGAATACAGACATTTCAGTAACAGACGTGTTAATGCTGTTGTTCCCATAGTTCTGGTTTTTTTTTAGTGATTGAAAGAGAAAATTTTCTAGAAAATGCCATACGGTTGCTGACAGTGAGCCTGCTGATTCTGTTGTGAATTTTCATAAGATGATGATTATAGAACTGAAACGATAATTAATAAGTATTTTGGGATTCTGTTTTCATTTGTTCCACAAACTAGTCAATTCGCATACATCTGATGTTATTTTGAATGTGTGTCGCTGATAAGAAACTTTCCAGGCGGAATTCTTGATCTATAGAGAAAACAATACACGTTGCGATTTGGTGACTCTTTCTGAGTTGACTGTAGATGGAGGACTTCACAGAGTTGCAGAAGGTCTTTTCGAAGGATTTGAGAAGTAAGACGATCAAAAGTAGATTTGATTTATTCGAGTCCACACTAAACAAGAAAAATAAGAAATTAGAATCTCTTGAAAGAGGACATAGAGAACCTTTATCTTCTTACGAAGACAGAATTGGTGCTCTTGAGAAATAGAATACTGAACTGAAATCTCAGCTGGAGCATCTTCATCGTGGAGCTAGGAAGAATAAAATCTTCTCTTCATGTTCTGAGGAATATTACAAAGTTGGACGTGATAACAAACGACGCGAAGGACGTGTTTAAGTTAGACAAGAGTAAAAAGGGTCCAATTCTCGTTGAGCTTTGATCCTTCAGAAAAAAAATCGCAATTTTAAAACACGCTTATAAGCTGAAGGATTCTGGTATATCGGTTCCTTTTGATCTGACCCTTGAAGAGTGGAAGGAAAGAGCTGCCCTTCTCCCTTGTTGAAAAGCAGCTAAGACTAGGGGAGAAATTGCTCGTATTAAGTAAATTTTGCTCCTTATAGGGGAAAAATTGTACACACTGGAAGAGCTGAAGGCACATAGATTAAACCTGGATGCAGTAGATCCGATACAGAATAAATAAAAGCAAGACACGAATGGAACCAAGTTACGATCTGGAAACAAACGTGTTACACGAAGATAGAGTCGTTCTAAGATGAATGCTTATGACCAAGAACTGAGGCCGAAAGAAATTGTAGAGCATTCAATTGATGATCCCTTTAACCTCGGTCATTACTTAAAGTTAGGCAAGAGTGGCGGTTGTTTCATCTTTCAAACAAATATTCGCAGTGTCACCAAAAACTTCGATGAACGTGTTGCTACTACTGAGTTGAAAGGCAATATCGATTGTATAGTCCTGAGTGAAACACCGGCTAGAATATCCTAACGTTATCACAATGCATGGTTATAGAAGTATTTACAATGAGGGCAATTGAAACAAAAATGGTGGAACACTTAAGTTTATTGAAGGCATTTACACATGGAAGCACAAAATTGTTCAAATAAGTGAGATAAATATGATTCAACTTGTTGTTAGGCATTTACACATGGAAGCACAAAATTGTTCAAATAAGTGAGATAAATATGATTCAACTTGTTGTTAGGGTAGATGATATGTCAATTCAAATGTAATCCTTATATGGGAGTCCATCCCTGAATGTAGCAGAATTTAGCAGCAATTTGAGACAAAACCTAAATCAAAATCATGGCAAATATTCCATGTCGGTAATTGTTGGTGACATGAATATTAACATCTAGGATTCAGGGGACGATGGAGTAAATGACTATCTAAATATACTAGCTAAGGAGAGTAACATTCCCGTTATCCACAGCTGTACAATCAGTCTGGAACAGGTTCTTGTATCGGTTACATTTTTGTGAGGACAAAGTTTCCGAATATTTCAATTCCATGATCTGGAAGATAAATATAAGCGATCATTATGTAGTTCACTTGACCAACTTCCAGTGATAAATGTCAGTAGCGTCGCCAATATTTTTCGTTGCATTTTTCCAATAACTCAATCATAGTGAGCTATCCCGTACATTACAGAGTACTCTAAAAGATCCGGGATGTTACATAGTACTCTAAGATCTGGGGGTTTACGGAGTACTCTGAAAGATCTAGGGGTTTACGGAGTACTCTTAAAGATCTGGAATTATACGAAGTAATCTAAAGAGCGCTAACCTTTTTATCGTGATCGTCTAGTGGCGGGCGAATAGGACATTACGTTGTGTAGGCAACCCAAATTACACCTAACGAGAGCAAGGAAACAGTGACGGGAGGTTCAAATATTCGAAACACAATAATACCAGAATAATATATTTTTATTAATAATGTTCAAAAGCAACAACCCTCAATAAATGGAAACACATTCATCAGCCTGTGGTTAAATCTACTCTACGCAGTGGTTCGCAAAGCGGCCCTGTGAAACCAATAGCGCCCCGGGTCTAAATGACTTATTACTACATATTGTTAGGTCGGTATTCGCTCAAATCAGATATGATTCTTGCGCAGCGGAAAAGGGTAAAGTTATGCAGGAAATGGGGGATACAGCCAGCATGCGCACCTTCGACTGTACTTCCGGTAATCAGTGCTGAACCTCAACTACAAGGGGTAAGTTAAATGGACAGTAAGGTAAGGGTAATTGTGACATTCCCAGGAGATCTCCTTGAAGAGGGGATCTAACCTAATTCGAGTCGACCGGAGAAGTTACTATCAAAGGAACTGTATCTGACCTCCTCGGGCCCAGGAAGGCTCAGATATTACTGAAGAACGAACCAAACACTACCTGAAGGGTCACGTAAAGTAATCCCTGAGGGTATCACAATACCTCGGAACAATTATCTAGCAATCAGGATAGCTGGAGTTATTTACTTTCTCTATACGATATGTTGTCCTCGACCAGGACTCCCCAGCAATACACCCTAAAGAACGCCACTGGTTCACATGGAATACAATCTCTCAAAGTAAGCGGGCACATGCATATGACAAATAGGTAACACAAACTGACCAGGACATTATAAAACAGATACAGTACCCCATTACCCAGGCGTGTTAATGGACGTTACAATAAGAACAAAGAAATGGGTATCCGGGGGATCACACAAGAGTACATAATACAAATCAGTTACATATCAAGCACCGCAATTAGTAAGAAAAGATAATACAAATTGGCAAGTTTTACGCAGATAAAGAACCACTATTTACAAATACAGCAAAAAGCAATCAGGCACCGAGAGAAAGTATACAATACAAACAGAAAACTTGTGAGGGTTGCTTAAGTTATGTACAAAGGCAATGCAATTTAGTTAAAACATTCCGGTGGGATTAAATAACGGCAAAGCAAAAATACAAGAATGGAAAGCGAAGTACAATCAACGAACGAGCAGTCATTAATTTCACATTAACACAAAGGTGGTATTTAAAAATGTAAAGCATGCAATTAATCAGAAGCATTTAAAAGAAGTTTACTTACTAAGAGTTACCAAGGGACACTGTTATAAATACTATTATCTCGAGTAGACTACTAAGTTGCTCAGGAGGTTTATTTCCAAGAAGCTTCCTCTCAACTGAATTCAAATACAATTGGGACGCTATAAGGACATTGTTCTCCTTTGTTATTCTCACTCATCACTTACGTGTCAAGTTACAGCGCCACAGAGTATTTTGACACCGAAATTAAAGCGGGAAAATACAATGACATAATGGTGGAATTTATATAATCTATTAGGGACTCTGTGACTCGTATGATCCTTAGAGGATCCGGATCTCTTCAATAGCTTCAATTCCTATGATGATCTCGATATGGTCTTTATCTGACTAAATCTTTTGTATTTATTTCACAAACGGCAGGCTTGAGTGGTGTTTTGACTTGTCAGTATTGCTACCTCATCAAATAATAAATAATAAGATGCCTAAAACATACACATAAGCCCCTCCTGTAAAATTTGGGTAGCTTCAACACAATTTATTAAGAGATATTGCATAAATTCATGTCATATCCACATGGTTCCTCATGATGGTTATACCTTTCGATATAACTCTGTCATCTTCTACTTTTGAGGTTAGATCAAAATTAATACATGTTTCAGCATCATGATGACTTATTTTAGGTTGTAAATATCGAATCTAGTGAAATGTATCACCTCAAAATTAAAGATGAAAGGGATGTTTTGCTATTTGAGTTGATTTATTGAATGATTCACCTTAAAAGTTTCTCATATAATTTGTTTTCGTTTACGATGATTTCTTTATTTGAATATCAATGTTAATTTATGACTGCCATTTCACTAAACCATAACTTCATTATTTAATTCATTTAGACATAGCTTTTTTTATATTGCCAGTGGAAAAATATATTATCTCGATATGAGATGCTTCCTTAACTCTCATGATTGATTCGCTTCCAATGTTAACAGTAAATAAGAATTTATGATTTATTAACCAGATGGTGCAAGAAACAGTTTTCAGTGCCCCGAGGGTCTCAAACCTGCGTCTCGAATATTCTGTATCAATTCTGGTGATTAAAGATGACGAGTTGCTGAAGGAGAACCCTAAGATCCATTTTCAAAGATCTACCAATAACAGTAAGTTTCCAATTCTCTTTCCTGTCTTCATTTGGTTCGCTATTTCATTTAACGTTTCAACTTAACTCCCCAAATACAGTACACTCAGTTTTTCCTAAACAAAAAAAAAGGAATCAGTAGATATAGCATAAAAATTCCGAACAAAATAAAATTACTGTTCCCTTCTGTATTTCAGACACGTAGAGAAGGCAAAAAAAAAGGAAAAAGGTATAACAACGGAAAGGATTGCAGACCAAACCATGACTTTTTCCAAATACAGTGATGTTTCTTGAAATTATTGGGGTTTGAAAAAATAAAAACGAAATTATGTATTGAGTTTGTACGTTATAAGAATTAGTTGCATTCAAATATTTATAAAAATAGAAAAATCTGTAATCTTCAGTTATTCAACTTGAACAAATTCAATTATTATTGTCTTAGGAAAACTAAGTTCAATATTGATAAACTATGTTGTTCTTCAAAGAATACACCATATTCTAAGAAATATGAAGAGAAATCTCTATAATAGAGGAATTGATGAAAAAATTAACTTATATTCCTTCAGAATCGGGACAATTCAATATTGTTTCGCTGCAAAACACATTTTGACCTGAATCTTTGACCTAATGTAAATTTGGTGTGACTGGGAAGGATTCATTTATTTTGAGTTGCTTCCATATGACCAAACACTAAATTCGTATCCCTACTGTTAGCAACTAGACGCCAGGCCACACCCGTCTGTAGTAATTTCCTGAGTGATAGAAATTGGCATAGAGAGAAGATTATGAAAATCGATTATTAGATTTTTTCGCCGATAAGGACCAAGACTTCTATGAGATAGGCATTAATTAATTAATGGCAACAAATAATAGAACAAATCGGTGCATATTTGACTCAAACCGGACAATCTGCAACATGTTGAATGAAGTCTTGAAGTTCACGCAAAAATACTTAATTTTTTTCTACAATCAATATCCAAAGTAGGAATTTGCGTTCGTATTTGACAACGCAAACATCGTCTTTTTCCAGGAATGTCACTTTGTCGCATATAAGCGTCTAAAAAAAGCGCTCGCTCGCCCAATCATTAACTATAAATCAAATATACGTTGCTCAGAGTATCCAAGGAAATCTTTCATTTGGGTGAAAAATTTCCTAAATAATAATCTTATGTGAGCGTGAAGCAGCAAAAATGGTTGTAATAATTTTTCATGTACACCATCTGAAATTGCAAGAGCCGCTTAAGTCGCGACATTAAACCTATTGCCAGAAAAGAAAGTATGAAAAGCAGTGCGAACTCTTTATCACATGTTGTAATTCAAGAAAAGTTAGAAGGTGCACTGAAAACGAAATGAGGGCTTACTTTAGTGATAAAGCTAAATATATGAGCTCTGCTACACTTTGATCGGTGTACTCAATATTACGACCTGTGTTATCTGAGAAACAATATTAACATCAGCCAATATACGAAGTTAATCGCATACCTATGATGCCAATCTGTAGGATAGAAATTAAAAAAATCAACAACTTTCACCAAAAAAGAATTGTTCAAATTCCTTTATGAAGCGCCAGCTGAAATATTTTAAATGAAAAGGGTAAATAACACTATTACTCTGTATATATTAATGAGCTCTTTTACTGACAGATAGTTTTAATTATGACAGTTTTCGGTGCATGTAGACGAGATGAACTTGGGAAAATGACCATAGAAGATATTGAAGACAAATATTCGCTATTAATAGTAAAAATTTTTGACTCAAAAACAAGAAAAAGTCGTGTCTTTACTGTTACTAATGAAGAACTTGATTTTTCATCATTCTACAGAATTATGTTGCGTTGAGACCACCAGATGACAATACCCCATATCGTCTAATTCTACGATATTGTAACAGAAAATGCTCTAAGCAAGTTGTGGAAATTAATACAATTGGAAGAATACTCTGTGATATCGCCCAGTATTTGAATTTATTAGTTTATAAATTATATACAGGTCACAGATTTCGTTGCACGTCATCTACTCTATTAGTTAATGGAAGAGGTGATATCATCCACATAAAATGTCATGGAGGTTGGAAAAGTTCTTCTACAGTCGAGGGATACATTAAAGAAAGCATTAATAATTTATAATAAATGCGTTTCGCACCACACCCACGGCAGCTCTGGAAGTCTAAATCTCTGGTACTAAATCTACCATCCCTGTAGGGGAGGTGGTACGGACCACATTCAAACTTTATCAACTGGGATCGACAGGCCAGAGGCAATAATGATGGGAGGCTCAGGACTGCCGAACGAGCTCTTAACGAACAGTACCCACGCAAAATCATAATTTTTATTGATAGTCAGTCAGTACCAGAAGCTCCGGAATACAGCTGTTGTATATCGAAAACAGTCTGGAGTTCCGCACGGCTTTAAACAGGCTCGGTATGTATAACATAGTCACTCTTGTTTGTATACCGAGCCACTCAAACTATTTGGGTAACGAAGAGGCAGATCGGCTGGCATCTACTGGAGCTGCCCTGCCTCTGGTAGGACCGGAACATGATGTGGCTAAGCGGACGATAACAGGCAGAATGAACTCAAGATTAGAGTCTTTCAGGCGGAGCTATTCTAGCCTGAAACATTCGAAGGTGTTCCTTGACACTGCTTCGATCAAAAAGATGGCGGGCCTAGCGCTAGGTCTGGATAGGGCCAAACTAAGAAGACTTCTGGGAATTATGACAGGTCACTGCAGGCTGAAAGCGCATTTGCAAAAATCAGCCATGTACATCGTCTCAGAGTACCTAGCGGAGAGTAGCATCAAATTTGAGTTCTTTTGTCAGGCTGTTATAGTCCACTGCGAACTGAAAAAATTACCTCTGAACAAGATTATCCGTTTTATCCAAAAACTGTCAGTGCGGACGCAGTGGTAGTGTGGACAGACGCCCACTCAATATAAAATAATAATAAGAATAAAATTAGTAATAAAATTGAAAAGGCTCAGAAAATCTTGGGTAAAGGTGAATCATCTAAAGTGAAAATTTTTGAATCAGTAAGAATGGCGGAACATACAATTTCAAACTCATCTAGACTTTCTCCAGCTGTACTTTTAATTTTCATTCATCAAATTGAATAAATTTTTGGAAATATGTGAACTGTTCGATTGTAAAAAAAATCTTGTGTCAATTACGTTCATCATTGGTCTTTATTTCTTGTACTAACTGAATTTTATATGGGTGCAAAACCAGTTCCTTCAGAATCCACCAGTTTTATCCATACGTCAGGTTGAACTGCTGAGAACTGACAAATGTGGAATATTCTGAACACTTAGCCATACAGCTTATATACCCGGTATTAAAAACTAAAGTTTCATTTTGGGAGGTGATTATAGACATCAAAATAAGCAAAAAAAATTCATATAAACATGGCTCCGCAAATGAGCCGTTTTGGAGATATTAGCGATTTTCGAAATTAACTACGAGCGAAACCAAATACGATATTCCATTTATTTTCATCTTTCAGATGTCTTGTTTACTGAACTAACAATTAAAATGTTCTTCAGTCGGTTCATTAAAAAAAAATTTAAAAAAACATTTTGTTTTTATATGACATTTACGTACTTTTATTGAGTTTGTGCATTCGATTCGAGTTGTTTACTTTCTTTCACTTTGTTGTTAAGAAAAAGTTATTATTCCTGAATTTGAATGCTTTATTCTAATACTGAAATGAGTGATATGGTTTTCATGTATGGCCGTGCCAACAGAAGTGGTTCTGAAGCACGTCGCTTCTATACAGAGACGTTCAATCAAGTTTTTAGACTATTGAGGGAAACTGGTTCCTTAAAGAAAACGCTTATGATACTGAACGTCCAAGATCTGTAAGTACCCCAGAAGTTGAAGAGCAAAATTTAAATATTGTGAGTGAAAATCCCTGTACAAGTGTAAAAAGAATTTCAGCAGAAGTAGGAATAAGTGGCCCCCTTGTCTGGAGAACTATGCATCAACAACTTTTATATCCATTCCAAGATTGCTGAACATCCGCATTTTACTTCTAATATCTTTTTCACTGATGAAGCCAGCTTTACCAAAGATGGAATTTTCAACTTTCATAATAGCCATATTTGGGAGGATGAAAATCCACACGCCATTCATAAATCAATGGACAACAGCGTTTCAGTATAAATATCTGGCTAGGTATTTTAGGAGATCGTTTGTTAGGATCAGTAGTTTTACCTCTGAATTTAACAGCATAACTTAACATTCTTCAAAATACCTTGCCCGATTTTCTAGACGTGATTAGTGGATGAATATTTGGTTTATGCAAGATGGAGCGCCCTCACGTTATACATTTGCTGTTAGGTAACATTTAGATTAAACATTTCCCAGAAGATGGCATGGACGAGGAGGCCCAGTGCCATGGCCCGCTAGATCTCCCCATTTGAATCTTTTGGATGTTTTTATTTGGGGTTATTTGAAAAGTTTATTGTATGCAATGTCAGTGAATAACAACGAAGAGTTGCAACATCGGATTGCACTATCCTGTCAAACGATCCGAACACAACCAGATCTTTTCGAAAAAGTACGTAATTCCTTCATGCGACTGTTGAACATTAGAAGTCAAAAATAAATAGAATATCTTCTGTAATTTATCGTATTTCGTTGTGCTAGTAATTATTGTTTTAAAAACCGAAAATCGTTCATATCTCCAAAACGGCTCATTTGCGGACCGATGTTCATATGAAACTTTTTACTTATTTTGAGGTCTAGAATTAGCTCCCAAAATATTGAAACGTTGTTCTTTAACACCCGGTATTTTCTGTATTTTACACATTTTTAACACAACTTTTTCTTGGATTATTAAATAGTGTGCACTTATTTTCAGGTTTTCTTACATTAAAATAGAAAAAGGCTTTTTACTTGATAGAAGAAATATAACAAAATTTGAATATTAAAACAGATTCCGTGTTACACTCTCAAGGTATGATATACTGATTGTTAGTTGATTTTGATATTTTAAATGTTATCTAGAGCCGATGAAGAGATTATCCGTATTCTAATTGTTTTTTGAAGATATATTACATGTTTGGAGAGATTTTTGAATTAACTTATTCGAATATTTGAATATATTAAATATTTCAAATAAATTATATTTTTTGAGAAATCCTCAAGTTGTGTTTTATGTTTTTGAAAAGCAATTGGTTTCATTATGGTAAGATCAGAAACAAAATTTTGTCTCCTTCAAATATTCATTTATTAAATTTAATTGCTTTCTTTATATTGGTTGGTTTATTTATTCCATTTGACATTGTATATTGAGTTTTGATTATATACGTCTATTAAATATAAGCGGTGCTTATTGTAAACATCAATTTAATTCTAAAAGTTTTTTGAATAAAAATTTTTTTGAAATCAAAATTGTAGAAGACTAACAGATTAAATCTGTTTTAATATTCAAATTTTCTTACATTATGAATTGAGGACTACAATCTGCACATAACTCGTAATAAGTTCCTATCATAAATAAAGCTTTGGTTTTTATTGTTAATTTAAGTATTACTTAATTGAATCAGTCTTTACTTGATGAAAACACATATTAAATAAGGCTACTCTGATATTCACAAATTTTTACTTTTATTTAATACATCAATTGTTTACATCTAAATGTAAACCTGCCTAATGATGCTACTGTGATAGCAAAAGAATTTTTCTATTAAATAACAATAAAAATTTGTGAAAATCAAAATAACCTCATTCAATATTATTTATTTTTAGTAACTTCGCAACGTTCCTGATAAATTTTCATAATCTACAAAAGCATTTATTGTACGTGAAACCGTAGCCTATGTATCACTTATAAAGCTAAAAGCACTAATCAGATCAATCTTTGTTACGTATCATTGAACTTTATTCGACTAATAATGAATGAATGAGCATCATATAGCTCATAAAGCTATAGATGTCAATTAAGTGTTTTTATATATTTTTTTGATGTTGTGAATTATTTGAAACCTGATATAGAAGTGGTATATTCAGTTATCGATCTGTGAATACAAATGTGATTAATTATCTATAGTTTCTGTGATTTTTCGAATATAAAAAACCGTTTATTTCAACTCTTTTGATTGACCAGTTTCACCAGTACTTAAACTCCTTAGATTAATAGATTTTATGTTAATTCATATTAGAAAACTAGACCACATAAAATATTATCTTGCTGAAGCTTAATCGATGTTGAAAGACTACTTTCCATTTGTACTGGCTAAGATATGTATGATAAAAAATAAGTGGAGGGTCAAAAAAATTTCGAAGCATAACCAAGCATAATTCAAGTTCGATCAAAAACATTCGGCAATTCTGAAAAGTTTTTTTGCAAAATAATTCATAATCATCATAAAATGTTTCACCAAAGGATCTCGAAACAAATACTGCCGAGGATAAAATAATCTCGTTAGCAGCATTTATTTCAGAAATCTTTTGTTTATTGGGATTTTTTCAAATGTAGGCCAGTTCAAAGTTTGTTGAAAATGGAAATGAAAACTAAAGTCTTAATTTAATATGCTTTTAGGGCAACCAAAAGAGAAATTAAGAAATTTAGTACTAAGTATTCATATATCTAGCAGTGATTACAGCTTGTCAATCAAGGGGCAGATTTGGATCACATGATGTGGAATATTATCCCATTCCTGCATCAATGTTCCCTGAAGCTTTCTAAAATTTCTGAGACCGTCAACTTTTCCCAAATACAGGTTGACCCAGGGGTGCGTAAATGGTCCATAACTACGTTTCTATTCAAGCTATTGACTTGTTTTTTCCAAACAATAGGTGTTACAATCCACACATCCTGAACATATGTTCCTCAATATGCAGGATATTCGAAAATGGCATACATACTACTCTGTCAAGAAAGTACCGGGAATTTTCAATTAAAACAACATTTTTACATTTAATCGTCAAAATTTATTGGGTCGCCTTCAAAATAGGCTCCTTTTGCTCCAATACATCTATGCCAACGGCACTTCCAATTATCGAAACATTTTTTTATAGGCGCTTTCCGGGATGGACTTTAGCTCTCGCGCCGAATTTTGTTTTATGGCTTCAATCGACTCAAAACGGGTGCCACGAAGGGGCAATTTTAGTTTTGGGAAGAAGAAAAAGTCGCAGGGAGCCAAATCCGGCAAATACGGTGGTTGCTGAAGCACGTTTGTTGAGTTTTTGGTGAGAAAGTCAGTCACAATCGTAGCTCGGTGAGAAGGCGCGTTATCGTCATGCAAAATCCATGAGTTGTTCGCCCACAAATTTGGCCGCTTCTTACGGATACGCTCACGCAAACGTTTCATAACGCCTAGGTAATACTCCTTGTTTACCGTCTGACCCTCTGGAACGAATTCGTAGTGCACCACGTCACGGATATCGAAGAAAACAATGAGCATCACCTTCATTTTCGAGCGGCTTTGGCGTGGTTTTTTCGGTTTCGGCTCATTTTTTGCCACCCATTCCGATGAGTGCTGGCTTGTTTGCATATCGTACTCGTAGACCCAGGTCTCATCACCAGTTATAATGCGTTCCATGAATGTAGAATCGGAATAACAACGATCCAGCATGTCTGAAGCAACCTGTTCGCGATGACGTTTTTGAAGAAAATTCAGGTCTTTCGGTACGAGTCGTGCCGCCACCCTTCTCATGCCCAAAATATCAATCAAAATCGTACGTGCGGACTCGTGGGATATCTTAAGATCATGTGCTATCTCTCTCAAGCTGGTACGACGGTTTTCCAGCACCCTTTCCTTAATTTTATCGAGGTTATCTTCGATCGGAGCCGTCGATGGGCGACCACTTCACGACCGTCCTTGAAGGCTCTGTACCACTGATATGCACGAGTTTTCGATAGAGCATTATCACCAAAGGCCTTTTGCAACATTTTCAATGCATCGGCACACGAAAATTCATTTGCAACACAAAACTTTAAACAAATTCTTTGTTCTCTCTTGGTAATCAACCATAGTAAAAATCGGCACGCACTCTGACATCGACTGACTTAATCAGCTGTTGCAAACACACTAGTTGACAGATCCCGCTCAAGCTTGGCATAGTAATTAAGGACAACAGGTACCAACCCAGGAAAAAAAAATTTTAACTGCCTCATTGCCCCGCCAGATTTAAATCGATAATTCCCGGTACTTTCTTGACAGAATGTACATAGGTGCGGTTTTTTAACGGCAACCCCCTATTTTGCATATGTCTTTGTATTTGCCACTTAATTGTCGATAAAACGCACCCAGGTTTCATTGACTTATCTGCATTAGTTTTTGACCTATGTCAATTTATATGTCGAAATAGCGTCGTGCCTAGACCCACGGAAAAGTCATAACTTTGAAGCCGTTGAACATAATTCAATCTTCTTTTTTCCAGTTGATTCTTTAAGCTTCTGCGCATGTTTTGATATGGGCGGATGGGGTCAATATAAGGTTTGTTGGGTTTACTTCGTGAAATTTGTGAAATAAATTTCAAAATAAGAAACGTGGATGGTTCTAGCAGTAGAACGTTGTCGTAAAATAGGAAACACCTATACAAAATAATTGAAAAAAATGTTTTCGAAATTGTTATAGCAGTGTTTGAAGAATAGTGGTAATAGAAACAGGAGAATATCAAGAAGCAAACAATTATAGTAACAAGATCATGAAGCGGTGAATAACAGAAAACCATGTGAAAAAAATGTTGAGGAAAGCCTTCTTTTAAAAGCTCAAATAGGCCGTCATCATTTTTCACACAAGTTGCTAGTCTTCTTGTAAATGAGCGTCGAACTCTAGCAAGTGTTGCTCCATCAATTGAACAGAAGGCTTCAGAGATCCTATTCTTCATATCATCTGCGGTTGTCGGTCGATCTCTGAAAACTCTGTCCTTTACGTAGCCCTGAAGAAAAAATCTATAGCATTTATATCTGGGGATCGCGCGGGCCAAGGAATGGTTCCTCCTCGGCCAATCCAACGATAAGGATAGGATTGGTCCAAATATTGTCGAACTATCATATGGTTATGCACTGGAGCACCATCGTGATTCAAGCACATGGTTGTTCTTCGGGTATGCAGGTTCACTCTTCTAACATTCCAAGAAGAAGTTCGCGAAGAAAATGTGAATACCGTTCACCATTGAACACATTGTCGAAGAGGTAAGGTCCAATATAGTGATGTCCAATAATTCCTCCCCAAACATTGAGTGATCATCGGTTTTAGTGATCAACTGTTCTCAACCAATGAGGTTTTTTGACTTCATAATAATGCATATTATGTGTGTTGACCGACCCACTGCTTCTAAACGTTGCTTTATCGTAAAACAAAATATTATAATCCTCCTCAATAATGCCATTCATTTCTATACAAAACGCAACTTTATTAGCAAAATCACTTCCATACAGTTCTTGATGTAGGTTCAGATGAAAAGGATTATTCGGTTTACACTACTTTGTGAAAGCTGCCATTTCCCTTGTGCTCGCCTGAGGATTTTCCTATACCATCAATAAAACCTGTAGTTCATTGTCCTCATCAACTCGACAACAAACTCATATCCTTTTTTATGATAGGAAACACTACCAGTGAGTTTAAATCGATCTCTCAACCTTTGGAATGAAACTACCTGTGGAGTTCTTACTTCCGGATATTTTTCATGATATATTCTGTGTGCTAATAAAACATTTCTATCAGCTTCGCCAATAAGGTAAACCATTTTCACAAATTCTTCGCGTGTAAAATTCATTGTTGTGTTATTGTTTTTACTTCGACCAATTGATTGAATATTTCATTACTTCAAATTTCAGAATTTAAATTTATTTATTTATTTAAGTACATATTTTAAATGATAAGAATACTTTTTATTTAGCCGTTTAATTAAAAACTGAAGGTACCATTCTTGACAGGCATTTGAAGCATCTCCCGGACATGTGTTAATAAATATCAACATACCATTCTTAACAATAAAATGTGTACAATTATTGACAGTACAAAGATATTGCAGATTTTACGACAACGTGCTACTCGATTCTTCAAAAACCATTCACGTTTCTTATTTGGAATTTATTCCACAAATATTACAAAGTAGACCCCACAAACCTTATGTCAACGAAATGTCACACATTGGTGCAATGAAATACAGGGTGTTGCATTTGAAAAAATCAAGTTAATTCAATTTGTAATTTGTCATTTAAAAACCAATGTAGTAGGCGATAGAACACAGTTATCGAATTCAGGCCGATTTCAAAAGATGCGCCGAAGCTTGAAGAATCGACTAGAAAAAAGGTTGTTGAATTATGTTGAACGGTTCCGAAGTTATGACTTTTTCTGTGGGTCTAATCTCGACGCCATTTCGACACAAATTGAAATAGGTCAAAAACTAATGAAGATAAAAGTCAATGAAACCTGGGTGCGTTTTACCGACAATTAAGTGGCAAATCCATAGATGTATGAAAAATATGGGGTTGCCATGTAAAAAACCGAACCTATGTATGTATTTGAATTTCGGACATCTTGTATGTGGATGCAACTATTTTTGGGAAGTGCTGATTGTACCACCTATTATTTGGAAAAAATGATCAAGTCGATGGCTTGAATAGAAACGAAGTTATGGATTATTTACGCCCCCTACGTCATCCTGTATGTTCCATCGTATTTAAATTTCGACTTCGAGAGGCCAAACAAATCTTGTGATTTGAACCATTTCAAGGTAAGCAGTAACTATACGAGCACTATGAGGCCGTACATCATCATGCATAAATGTTGCGTCTTCTCCAAGAATAACCAAGAATGGCACAACATAGTCTTGTAGAACCTCTGTCACGAATAAAGGCTAACCTCCTGCGAACTTCAAAAAAGACTTTTCTCTATGCCATAACTGAGCCTTCACCAAATGGAAATCGCTTAGCACTACACGCTTGATCATGTTTGTCGCCTTATCGTCACCACACTCTAACACATATGTCTGAGCCTTCAAGACAAAATAGCCATTCATCGGAAAATAATATGAGCCTCCAATCCTCTATTATCTAAGCCAAGAGTTCTCGTGTGAAATTTAACTTTGCAATCTGGTTCACGTTGAAACGGTGGTATAGTAGCCTCGGAAGATTAAGTCGCATCTTACGTTTACATTTCTTACCTCTTGCAGATAGATGATTTCTAAGGGAAACAGTCGTGACCATTCAGTTCCTCAAAGCACTAGAAGCAAGGAAGCTTCCGTCTGTATGATTGATATATAATTACATCGAATGGACGTTTTTCAGTTGGATGGGATTTTAATATTATTAATTTGGTCAATACTTGCTTACGAATTTAGACATGTTTTACTATAGGAGCGCATAATTTTTCTTCAGATATTTTTGTTCCATTCGAGGAATCATATGGAAAAACTGGTTATACTTACATTTATGAGTAACATTTGAAGTATTTTTCATCAATACTTTTCCTCGACTCTACACACTGGAGCCGTGACTATCGTCATGAACCTTGAAGTGGAAGCGTGGTTGGGAAATCGTTTTTTTGCGTGATTCATGTCCGCTGGTGCCTGAGCACGAGCGTATAATTAAAATTCGTCTAGAAAGTATCCGGAATTATTTAGTATATATTTGTAATCATTTAGAAAATTATCACAAAATATTCATCTTATTTGCTTATACAACCTCCACCTAACTGTAAACACTTGACTAAACGTCGAGGTACTGACTGAATTAAATCAGCTTTTTTTCGTGGCGCTCCTCGTTAAACTTCAATCTTCATTAGTCCTCATATGTTTTCAATAGGACTAAGATCTAGTGAAGCTGCTGGCCATGAAATGGTTGTCACTTGGTATTTTTGCATTCAAGCTTGAGGCCGAAGTACGGCATCTTGCATTATCCTGATGACAACACCACCCCTCTGGCTATAAAGCATGCGCAGTTTCAAGGGGAAAATTGTTTAGAATGCCACAATACCCACTATTGTGGGTACCATCAACTATACAGAGAGGCGTAGCACCACGCTGAGATATTGCTCCCCAAGCCATTATATTGGTGGGAAATTTGAACACTAACAGCTTGTTTCGATAGAATTTTTAAGTGATTTCCACCAAGTTGGAAACAACTTTCATCAAATATGAAGTCATCATTAAAATATTCCTTTGATTTCCAAATCTGTTAACCAGTTTGCGAAACCCCAGGCGCGGATTTTGTCATCCTAAGGCCGATAAAGCATTTAAATTGTTTCCTCTAATCTTACGCGATCTTCTTGCAACTGGTCTATGTCTCATATCTATGCCATTTTTTATTCTCTTTATTGTCTCATATACAGCACTTTTTCCCAGTTCTGTCCATTGCACTAATTTTCATCGCTTCGAAAACCTTTTCTACACAAATATTCTACCTTTTTTTTCTAGTGCGACGTTATTTCATAACCTATATACCTGTTGAAAATCAACAATATTTGACAAATAATGTTGCTATGCAACTTTGACCATAGCCAACTATCTGCACAACCTATTTTGTACATTAATTCTGTTTTAGAATGTTACAGAAAAAGTCATTTAAAATTGTGAAAAAAATTCTGGAGACTTTCTAGATGGACTATATGAGCGTATAATTATAAGACCAAAAAAAATTATTTCAAAAGGAATTATATTTTTCCTAATATTTCCGAAACCACAGATTCGATCAATCTGAGATTCAGCATTTAGAAGTAGAATAATAAAGCAGAGAGTCAGGTGATATTTTGTGAGGATCGTATTAGTAGGAGACGAAAACAAATTTTTGTGAGAATCGTGGATAATATGAACTTGCGCTCAAAAGTTCCTGACTTCAAGTCAGTGCTTTTCACCTCTTTGATCTTCAGTTATGCTGCGATGCACCTTTCCAGTCCCCTTTTTTTTCTAGCAACTGATCACAAGTTGTTCAAAAACCATTAGATTTCAGCACTTACAGAATCTAATTCCTTTGCCTCTGAATTATTATCATGAGGTGTTCTGATAGTGCTTATCGAGTCATTCAAAATAATTATTTTAATTTTCCTCGATTTTAACTGGAATCTTGAAAAATTAATGCCTCTTATTTCGCAAGTTTGAAAACATCCTCTTTGTCAACATTAGGTTTGTCTTCGATGTTCACCGTTCTTGAAGCCTCAAAACCACTTCACTAATAGTTTACTTTACCATGATTATTTAAGACTATTTCATAAATCTCAGCAACAGATTTATATACAGGATGGTCGAACGAAAACTTAACACCTCGATTTTCCGACTTTAAAATGAAAATGTGGAAAATCGCTCGGAACCGTCAATTTCTAATTCGAGGGGGAACAATTTCTCCGCTTTTTTCACCCCGTTATTTTAACCTCCTAATGGGGGTGAGCACAACCCCTTGATTTTGAATAGGGATGAGGGGTGTTGCGATAACTAATTTTGAAGATCGTATCGAGTACGATCTGACCCTAAAAGTTCGCTTCAAAATATCCATCGAAATAACAGCAATAATAGTGAAAGAGGCAATGTGGAATTTATCTCGAGAATATTATTCGTATCCGACACATTTCAAAGGTATCTAGTAGTTCTGTTGTTAATTTTTTGTCCAAAAAAGTGGACGGACCATGTTTTTGATTTACCTTAGTCTATCCTGAGTTTTTAACAACGTCACAAGTGTGCAAAAGCGATTGTAAATTTGAAGTAGAATTAAAATGGTGTCTGCAGAAGAAAGGGTAGAAATGATCAAATTATTCCTTAGAAATAAAGACTCTACGCGAACAACGGCGGCCCTATTTAAAGAACGACATCCTGGAAAAAATGTATCCGCTGCTTACGTTGTGCAACTGGTTGCCAAATTTGACGCTAGTGGTTCAGTCGGAAACAAAAATAGGGTGCATGAAAGAGATGAAGTGAGTGACGTGATTGTCTTAGGTCATGTAGCCATGGATCCGACCTTGAGTACTAGAAAATTGTCCGATGTATCTGGTGTTTTACGCACAACAATCATGAGAATCCTGGAACAACATAATTCCATCCTTATAAGATACGATTGGTTCAGGAACTGAATGAGGATGATCCCAATCGTCGACTCCAGTTCTGCGAAGTGGTCAGTGAAATGATTAACGGTAATCAAAACTACATGTTCAACATCTGTTTTTCGAAGGAGTGTTCATTTTACCTTAACGGCATTGTAAACCGGCATAACTGTCGGTATTGGTCAGATGAAAATCCAAAATTATTTCGTGAGGTGCATACTCAGCGTCCCCAAAAATTGAATGTTTGGGCGGGTATTTGTGGAAATCACATAATCTGCCCTTTTTATACCTGGTAATCTCACTGGCAAAATTTGTTTAGATCTATTGGGGAATGTTATTTATACAGCCCCCGTGCAAGTATTGGAGAATCCAGGACACCATCAAACGATCATTTTCCAACAAGATGGCGCACCAGCTCATTTCGTTCAACCGGTGCGACAGTTCTTAGATGAAAATTTTCCTCGCGCCTGGATTGGAAGAAGGGGACATATTGAGTGGCTAACCAGATCACTTGATCTGGTTCCACTGGACTTTTTTCTATAGGGTCACCTGATATCCAAGATTTACGCTACCCAGCCTGAGTCACTGGATAATTTGCGAACTCGGATCATTAATGAATGCCGTCAAATTACACCAGAAACCTTGAGTAACGCACGTGAACGTTTTCAGCAAAACTTACATTATTGTATGGAAATGAATGGTGCCCATTTGCAGCATTTACTAGACTAATCACAAAAGTAAGTACTCTTCCACTATCATTTTTTACCTATCATTTCGTTATAGATGGAAATTTTGAAGCGAAATTTCAGGATCGGATAGTAATCGATAAGATCTTCAAAATGAGGTATCGCAATAGCCCTCATTCCTATTCAAAATCAAGGGGTTGTACTCACCCCCGTTACGGGGTTGCAGTTACGGGGATGCGAAGGGCGGAAAAGTTGTTCTCCTAGAATTAGAAATTGACGATTCCGAGCGATTTTCCAAATTTTCATTTTAAAGCCGGAAAATCGAGGTGTTAAATTTTCGTTGGACCACACTGTACACACCATATACACCTGAAAATCGAACCCCTTTCTAATAACTGGAATGTTATGGCTCGTAAACAAATGTTTCAGTCGATAATAATTATTATCGAGGATATATCTGGGTCAGTTTATTGAGCAGTTCAATGCAAATTAAGAGAAACCCCGATTATTTTTCATAAACTTTGCCCCTTTTTAAGCCCCAGATCAAGAGAACAGCGTACTATAGTTTCGCCCAAATGTCTGTAATTTTCGAATTTCGAGCCAAAAATGGTCTTGAACGACTAGGTTGAACTCTGATGAAAGTCAACTGTAATTTGGTCCCGCCGGTCTGGCCTTGCCTGAATATTCTAACTTTCGAACGAAAAGAATAAGAGCGTAGTATTTTTCAGGGAAGGTTTGGAGTCTAAGTGCCGCAGATAGGTTCGTTAATCGGCAAAACGTTTGAAAATTTTTCCAATTTTTTCGAATATTTTCGGAATTACACATTCGGTTGATTTTAAATTCAGCATTAAGATAAAGAATAGTAACGCACATATTCTTGCGAAATTTTGTGAGGTTCGTACGATTATAAAATTAAGGAAAAATTTATTTCGTGATAGAATTCACGCTGAGCGCTACCTTGAACACCATAACTTTCGAACAGAAAGATATGGAGACCTAAACTTTCGGGGTAGGTTCGAAACCTGAATATCTCAGCCGATTTCGTTACTGGGCGGAATCAGCCTAATGGTTTCGCAGTTATTCACATTTAAAGGTTTTTAGAAGATAAAGTTTCAATAAATATAAGACCAGAAACTAAACATGTTGTCAAATGTTTGTCAAAGGCAAAACATACGTACCACGGCCTTTCTGACGAGTTCAAGTGCGTATGTTTGGAACGAAATATTCGATATTACTTATTTTTAATTTTAATTAATAATTTATTTTTAATGGGTTTTTTATTCCATTTGATATTGTATAGTGAATTTTGATTTTCATACGTCTATTAAATATAAGCAGTGATTATTATTAGACATTAATTTAATTCTAAAAGTTTTTGAAAAAATATTTTCAAATCAAAATTGTAGAAGTCTAACAGATTAAATCTGTTTTGATATTCAAAATTTTTAATTATCCTTCTATCAAGTAAAAAACCGAATCTTATTATTTTATTTTATATATAATATATAATTATATTGGGTTTTTGAATAATTAAATTCATTATACAGTTTCCAGTGGTTTAATAAAGGCCATAAAATGCCTTACAAACTTTGTGTGATTTCTGTGTTTAACATAGAACATAGATTACCTTGGATATTTGACGTACCTACCTAGTTTTAATTGCATTCACAGTTTCCAGAAATTGTTTGGTAGGATTACAAGTTTATTTATTTTTAAGTGAATTTATATTATAAATGTTAAGTTGAACTTACCTTATCTGAACTCTAATTATTTTTGAGGATGTGCTGCATGTTTTTGAAGTAACTCATTTAAATATTTAAACATATTAAATATATCAAGTAAATTAGTTTTGGAGAAGTTCTTAAAATTAGGTTGTGTATTTTTGAAAAAGATTTAGTTTTCATAAATATAAAACCAGAAACTAAACATATTGTCAAATATGTTCAGGTTCGTATGTTTGGAACGAAACATTCGATATTACTTATTTTTAATTTTAATTAATAATTATTTGTGTTCGGTTTTTTATTCCATTTGATATTATATAGTGAGTTTTGATTTTTATACGTCTATTAAATATAAGCAGTACTTATTATTAGACATTATTTTAATTCTAAAAGTTTTTGAAAAAATTGTAGAAGACTAACAGATTAAATCTGTCTTGATATTCAAAGTTTGAAGTTTTTCCTTATTTTTTTTGATATTTTTCAAACTACAAATCCGATTCATCTTTGCGGTTTAGGAGAATAATGGTAGGGAAACCGATCCTAAGAAATTTCATGAAAATTTCATAGTTAGAAGATTTAAAACAAAGACAAAATTTTTTTGTGCGGAGCAGAGTTGTGCACTAACGAAACCACAGCAACAAGCCCACGATCGTGCTCAAATTCAACATTTAGATGTAACTTGAGGGCAAAAAGTCTCAAACTAAATTTTGTGAAAATCGAATATTAGAAGACAATAAAAAAATTATTTTGTGGGGATCATAGGCGACATGAACTAGTACGCAAAACATCCTGCCTTTATGCACTTCCTCAAACATTCTTTTAGTTAATGTTCACCAACTTATTTTATGACTGTAACCTAAATCGAGTAATAATTTCATGCCGATCAAAATGCAAATTTTAAATGGTCCATCCCTTATTATTTCATCAGATTACAGGCCGACAGTCAGAATTGAATTTGATCACAAATGTTTCATCTGCAGGATCATTATACTCGAAGTGTTTTTGGTTCGAGTTTCCAAAAGAAAAGGCATTGGGGCAAAATAATAGAAGTTTTGTGATTTCTCTATAGTATACAATTTCAAATCATTTTGTTCACTTCTGTCTTATAGAATGCTCCATAAATCTGAAAATTGAGTGATGCGTAGCCTTTCATCGGACCGCCACTGTTAATTAGGCACGACCTTTTGTTTTTTTACCTGCATAATCAAGATGTTAAAAACAGCAAATAATAGAATCTGGTACTACTGTAACTCATAATCTTGTTAGTGTAAACCACTAGTGGGCTGCCTTGAATTTCTCCAGAAAATGAAGGATAAACAGAATTAATTTTTTATGCGCTAGTTGTATCTTGGTTAGTTACAAAATGAAGTCATCTCTGTACTATTTTGTGATTTTTACGTTTATTTTTATCGACGGATATTTCTGTATGAATGTGGAGAGGAATAGAAGAGAAGTTGATACGTATCCTACAAAGTATGATAACGTAGATGTGGATGCGATTTTGGCCAGCGAAAGACTGCTCAAAAACTATATGAATTGTTTGTTGGACAAAGGACCTTGCTCTCCCGATGGAAAATTATTGAAACGTAAGTTTTTCTTCATATCTCAATCATGTCATAACTTCGTTCCATGAATCAACTGGTTGAAATTTTATTTTTTCCAAAAATCACTGATTGAAAGCAATTATGATCAAATTCTGATCATGGCCTCCAAGCCATATACATGAAATGAAAATTTATAGCCTGTACAAGCTTGTACTTCACGTCAGAAGTTTTAACGCGCTTGTACATTAATAATTGAATGATGTTCACTGATATGTATAACTTACGTATCAGATTTTTAATCAGATTTTATTTTGGACGATTTTAATCCAGTTCAAGCCAAAATATATTTTTATAAATGGAATAAATAAGAAATTATTATTTGATTATTTGAATATTTTAATATTAGCCTTCTACATATTTAATTTAAAAAAAATATATTTAATAATTATAACTTCAGGAATTAAATTAAAATAATGTAATATAAGTACCACTTATATCAAATGACATAAAATGAACATTCATTATAAGACATCCAAATGATATAACAAAATCCAATAAATAAAAATTGTTAACCAAAATCCTATAAATTAAATATTTTGAATAGACAAAATTTTGTTTCTGCTGATCAATCTCATGAAAACAAATATCTTTCAAATTCATTCTGTTTTACATAATCTTAAGAATTTCATCATAAAACTATTTTACTTAGAATATTCAATATTAATGGATATCTAACTGAGTTACTTTCTATAAAATCTCAAGATATGTAAAAACATTACTGAAAAACAAGTAAAATAGAAAGGCCTTTTACTTGATGGGAAAAATATAACAAAATTCGAATATTAAAACAAATTGAAATATGTTTATCTTCTACAATTTTACTTTGAAAAAAATTTTTTATTCAAAAAACTTTTAGAATTAAATTAATGTCTAAAACAAGCACCGCTTACATTTAATAGACGTATATAATCAAAACTCAATATATAATGTCAAATGGAATAAATAAACCAACATATATACGAAAGTCATTAAAATTAATAAATAAATATTTAAAGGAGACAAAATTTTGTTTCTGGTCTTACCTTTAAGAACACCAATTGCCTTTTAAAAACATGAACACACTTAAAGGACTTCTCAAAGAATATAATTTATTTGAAATATTTAATATATTCAAATATTCGAATAAGCTAATTCAGAAATCTCTAAAAACATGCACTATATCTTCAAAAAACAAATATAATTCTAAGCAATTCCTTCTTCAGTCCTGAATAATATTCCAAATATCAAAATCAAAAAACTAACCTATATCAAAAAACTAACCACGTGTAAAGGACTAATGCTTCGAAACACAGATCAACTTTATAATTCAAGATTGATCTATGTTCTAACAAAATCAAAGAACAGTGTGAGTTATTTTTAAGGCTTATTTGAATTCATTGACATTCCATAATGAGATTTATTGAAGCCAAAATATAATTATATATTATATATAAAATAAAATAGAAAGGCCTTCTACTTGATAGAAGAAATATAACAAAATTTAAATATTAAAACAAATTGAAATATGTTTATCTTCTACAATTTCAATTCCAAAAAAATTTTTTCATTCAAAAAACTTTTAGAATTAAATTAATGTCTAAAACAAGCACCGCTTACAATTAATAGACGTATATAATCAAAACTCAATATATAATATCAAATGGAATGAATAAACCAACAGATATACGAAAGTCATTAAAATTAATAAATAAATATTTAAAGGAGACAAAATTTTGTTTCTGGTCTTACCTTTAAGAACACCAATTGCCTTTTAAAAACATGAACACACTTAAAGGACTTCCCAAAGAATACATTTATTTGAAATATTTAATATATTCAAATATTCGAATAAGTCAATTCAGAAATGAAGATATAGTGCAGGTTTTTAGATATTTCTGAATTAACTTATTCGAATATTTGAATATATTAAATATTTCAAATAACTTATATTCTTTGAGAAGTCCTTTAAGTGTGTTCGTGTTTTTAAAAGGCAATAGGTGTTCTTAAAGGTAAGACCAGAAACAAAATTTTGTCTCCTTCAAATATTTATTTATTAATTTTAATGACTTTCGTATATCTGTTGGTTTATTTATTCCATTTGACATTATATATTGAGTTTTGATTATATACGTCTATTAAATGTAAGCGGTGCTTGTTTTAGACATTAATTTATTTCTAAAAGTTTTTTGAATAAAAAAATTTTTTTCAAATTAAAATTGTAGAAGATAAACATATTTCAATTTGTTTTAATATTCAAATTTTCTTATATTTCTTCTATCAAGTAAAAGGCCTTTCTATTTTATATATAATATATAATTATATTTTGGCTTCAATAAATCTCATTATGGAATGTCAATGAATTTAAATAAGCCTTAAAAATAACTCACACTGTTCTTTGATTTTGTTAGAACATAGATCATACTTGAATTATAAAGTTGATCTGTGTTTCGAAGCATTAGTTCTTTACACGTGGTGAGTTTTCTGATATAGGTTAGTTTTTTGATTTTGATATTTGGAATATTATTCAGAACTGAAGAAGGAATTGCTTAGAATTATATTTATTTTTTGAAGATATAGTGCATGTTTTTAGAGATTTCTGAATTAACTTATTCGAATATTTGAATATATTAAATATTTCAAATAAATTAAATTCTTTGAGGAGTCCTTTAAGTGTGTTCATGTTTTTAAAAGGCAATTGGTGTTCTTAAAGGTAAGACCAGAAACAAAATTTTGTCTCCTTTAAATATCTATTTATTAATTTCAATGACTTTCGTATATCTGTTGGTTTATTTATTCCATTTGACATTATATATTGAATTTTGATTATATACTTCTATTAAATGTAAGCGGTGCTTGTTTTAGACATTAATTTAATTCTTAAAGTTTTTTGAATAAAAAATTCTTTTGAAATTGAAATTGTAGAAGATTAACATATTTCAATTTGTTTCAATATTCAAATTTTGAAAAACAAGTTTTAAGAGAGACAGTCTCAAAATTTTGTCTATTCAAAATATTTAATTTATAGGATTTTGGTTAACAATTTTTATTTATTGGATTTTGTTATATCATTTGGATGTCTTATAATGAATGTTTATTTTATATGTCATTTGATATAAGTGGTACTTATATGGCATTATTTTAATTTAACTCCTAAAGTTATAATTATTAAATTTAATTTTTTGAAATTAAATATGTAGAAGGCTAATATTAAAATATTTAAATAATTTTATATACCTTCTATCAAGTATTAACCTGTATTTATGTTATTTAATAAGAAATTACTTCGTTTTATATCTGTTTTTACTACTGAGTGTACAATGACTCAGGTTTCGTAATTTTACTACATTTTAAAACTGATGATGAGTTGAATTTCAAAAATTTCATATATTTATGAAAGACTTCTTTTTAGGTAGAACTTCCAGAAGTGGGGAACACCAAAGGTCTAACTGCTCGTTTAATAGTTTCATTGCGGAATCATCAAGATTTTTTTAAACTTTTATTGATTCCAGGATGTTTAGTTTCTTGACTTCTGCTTCCAGATGTAGTATTTTGAAACTATCTAATTTTGGGAAAACATGACTTGTTTCAAGAAAATGTTTCGTCAAATTAGAGTATTACGATAATCCTTGATGCTCTTTGAACATTTTTGTGATATTTCTGCCAGTTTATTCTACATATACGCAACCAGACGCCTGACAATTTAATTTATAAACTCCTGAACTATTGTTCAGGTGCTTTTTATCTTGAGCATTAAAAAAGAGGTTGGAAATTTTTTATGAGTGTGAAACCTAGTTTCATTTTAATTTTTGGAATTCTTGGAGTTATCTTTTGTAAAATTGTTACGTTTGTTTCCTGCTTCGAAAAGTCAGGTATATTTGTTTCAGAATGAGTTGTTTTTCTTTTTTATTTATGGGAGAATCTGTCTTTTTTTTTTAAATGATTATTTTTGACTATTTGTTAGAATTTGATGGAAACTACTCCATTTATCATTGCAAGCTTATGACAGTTCGGATGGTTAGAAAAGTTGGAGATGGTTCTATCTATCGTTGTGGGTTTTCTAAATATATCACAGAAAATATCATTTTTATTCTCAGTTAAAAATTTGACCAGAAAATTTATTTTATTATCTGATTGTAGTTTCATAGAAAACTTGATCTTATGATGTGAGCCACTAAGAGACATTCTAGTTTTGAATATGGTCCACAAAAGCCAACCAATATATCTTTCACTTGTGTGGATTAAAGGAATTTGAAGGAAGGACATGAAGATTATAGCGAGAAACAGGCTGAAGAGATGAGCCATAGCTACTCTATCCTTCTGTTTGTAAAAATTGTATTATATTCAAAACCATTTTCTTCGGTGCAAAGTTTAACGAGCCTTAAAATTTCATTTTTTATGACCAGACTGATGTTATATTTTGTTAGCATTTTTTCGAGTATATCCATACATTCGACATTTGGTATAATCGGGAACATACTAACGACATAAATGGTACTAGCAAACGTTTATGTGGAGGAATGAAATTTTTTAGTTTTTGTGAGTTCAATTGAGTTTTTTATTGAATAGGGTGAGTTGAAATGTATTTCTTCTTTCAAAATTCTGTTCCATTTAAAAGTTAGTTTCGCAAAGGGGACGTTTTATATGTGATACAATGGGACATACTGATGATTGATATTTGTGGATTTTAGTGAAGCCATATAATTTATTAGGGGTAGGATATTCACAATCATGTCGTTAATATGTGCCCGAGTATTCCAAACGTATGGATATAATCAATAGTGCTAATGCTAACATTATTTTCAATATAATAACAACGTTCACAAACAGAAAAACAGACTAGCCATGAACTCATCTCTCAGCCCACTTTCCGCTGAAATATTTATGTTCTCCTTCGGAGAATAATTTCTGAAATCCACAAACAAGGTTAATCATATATTTTATTCAATTATCTCCAGCGAATTCAAATGTTTGATTGCTGGAATAAAGAAAATTTATTGAAATGCTTGTAACGCTCCTATTTTTATAAATTTTTTAATACAATTGAACTCGTTATTCATTAGCTATTATCTCGAGTTATTGACTTTATTCATCTCCTTTGAAATATAAGAAAAAATTCCGATGGTATCATTTGTGGAGCTTTCATACGGATTTTGCATATTCACGAACTGGATCTTTCATTTTGTGCTTCAAATCCGCCTTGTTGATTCGTTCGAAAATTATTCTAGTAACAAACAGGAAAAATTTTCAAAGAATATTTTTGGCTGAAAATTCTAAATGTTTAATATAGGGGCTCTGGTACGGTCCACTTGAAAGCAAGAATTAGCCGTAGAGAGCTTTACATATTAACGTACTCGAACATAAAATTCGAATGATTTTTACTAACTGTGATACCACTATTTAAAATTTATTCGAATATCAAAATAGTTTATAAGTTGAATGTGAGGTTTGCTTTATGAAACTCCGATCGTTCTGGATTGGATAAGTGTTATTATTCTGCGTTTTGTCACAAAAACTTTTCATAAATTTGTTATTCCAAAAAATAATGAAAAATAATTTCCACAAAACCCATAAATAAACAACAATTTTTTCATGAAAATTTTAGTTTCTTCAGGTTCATATATTGAGAACAGTGTTCGCGAAATAATTGTTGTTCATTAATAAATTTGTGTAATTTATTCTTCAATATATCATTCACCAAAAATAAATTTCCATCAAGGAACGAACCAATGAAATATTCATGAAATTTCTTATGAATTCATGAACATTTTGATTATTATTTGACAGAACTTGAACGAACAAATCGAAAATCAGGAAATTCTAAGAAGTTTTTCCAAAATTATAGACATTAATCATTTTTAATTGAATCGCTTCTAATCTCATGGAAATATATTGAAAATGGTTTATTTAATGAGCTTACAATCGAAATAATTATGTAACAACCTAACATTTGGTTTATCTTACTTTTTTATTTTCTTGAAGTTTTTTGATTCTTATTGATTATAAAACAGTAGAAAAAGTCCTTATGGCTTTAGATGGAAAAGATTGCTCATTGAATTAATAATTTCAATATAAATCATAGCATAGGGTTTCTTCACTATTTATTATTTTCAATTCATACATGTGTAATATTAATAGTAAATCCATTTCAATGCAATGGGTAGTGTGTTTCTGAAATCATGGAAGTATGCAGTTTCTACAAGGATGCATTTTTCTCTTTTTATTAAAAACCTATATTTATCCCTTTTTTTATTGAAACCTCATGCGTACATAATTATTTCCAGATGAATTCAATGAATTTTATTAAGAGACTCGAAATATATTGCTATCAATTTCTCCGTGCTTTTACTGGTATGCTCCCCATGACATTTTGCAGAAATATATGAATTATTATTTTGAACTAATGTAATTGATCTAAATAATATGTAAATTCAATTAAATTTACATGCACCCTCTTATAATCTATGTAATAAAGTGAAAATTTTCATCAAAGTGAGCTTCGCAGAAATAAATGGGAGAATTTAAACAAATTGCTATTGCATTTCATTGTTTCAGATTAAACTATTGATTTAAAATTGCTTCATTATGCTGAAAAAAATTAGTAACTAAGAACATTTTCTTGTGAACAAAAATAACTACATTGCTGCCTTATACCTCACAAAGAATCACAATATTTATTTTGTAGAATTTATAATCTGAAAAAAATTAATACAATTCTACCTAGCAAACACAATGAGTAATACTATCCATAAAGTGTAAAAAAATGCAATATTAAACTAATCACAGCGAATTATTTTAAAACTGTGTAATTTGTTTCTTAGGTTCCATAAGAACTTTAATAATTTCTGAATTGTTCATCTAAATTTGTCAAAGCTTCTATTTTCCACACAATCATTGACTGTTACTGAAACTAAATTATTAATTTTAATTTTTTTTCAATTTATTATTAATTGATCTGAGGGAGATTCTTGATGATGAAATAGTTTCTAGCGTCAAACGAAATGAAAGAGTTTCTTGCGTCTGCTTTTGTTAGAATTTACACATTTCATAACTTTCCCATAATTCCACTCAATATATTATACCATAAAATATATAGAAAAATACGAATCAAATCACTGCACAGCATGCCATTAGAACTAGAATTTAATTTTGAAAAAAGTTCATTATATAAGGCAGAAGAGATCCAAGATCCAAGACTAAGATTAATGAAATTAACTCACTAACTGGATCCTATTATGATGCTACTTCTTATAATGACCATAGAATTTAGAAACTGCAGAATGAATAAAAAATCTAGAAGGACATGGTTGCAAGTATCCATCTTTCTTACTTCGATCGTTACATAAAGGAGAAAAATACTGGAAACAGAATATATTGAAAAAACTTCATATTCTTTTCACACTTTTTTGCCCAATCTATATAGGAAAAAAATTAAAACCATTTCAGTAATTTGCCTTCGCAAATTTATGGACTAGCCTTCGTATCGTTATTTCACATCTAAATACTGAATTCTCGAACTCGATCGGATTTTTACTTCCGAAAAATAAAATTTCAATTGAGAATACCGTTGAACCGACTACGTCTATTTTGAACATTTTAATTATACACTTAAACTTCAAACCTGCCCTGAAAATCTCAGTCAGACTAAATTCTTCCTTCAACTAATTCAAATTAGTTTTAGGCCCCAAACCTACACTGAAAGTTTCAAATCTATAGCTCTTTCCGTTCGCAATTCAGATTGTTTATGGGTGAACCAGCCAGCTAGACAAGGCACAATTACCTTTCACCACCAGTGGCGGATTAAAGGTCCAGAGCGCCCTAGGCAATAACTTTGTCGGCGCCCCTGTACCGGCCATAAATGGCCATCTTAATTAAAAATTCTGAGCTCGCGCGCCCCTTGTAACTACGCGCCCTAGGCACGTGCCTAGTTTGCCTTACGGATAATCCGCCACTGTTCACCACTGATTTCTTATTAGTCACTCTAACCCGTGATTATCTTCGGCTCAAAAAATGTTAACATTTGGGCCGAACAATAGACACACTTCCCAAAGAGTGATGATGGATATTCAAGAAGTAGAAGTAAACATCAAGAATGATCCAGTTAATTACTCAATTAGAATCTCTAACAGAACATTATCCACTTCAAAATGTGTAGAATATTGCGAAAACCTTATTTAATGTGATATTCCAAGAAATGAACCGGAAAATTATATACTCCAGATTTATTATCCAATACTCAGAAAAATCAATTTGTTCCATTAGACCTTATGTTTACGTCACAAACAACATCATGACATTATGTAGTTTGACGACATTTTGAAATGTTAAATTATAATGGCATATAATTTTTCAAAATCTTCAATTAATGAATAAATAAAATACTTGGAAATATTTCATTTTATGAAACGAAAAATTAAATAAAAACACTCATCACGACTATCAATTTAATTTGATAGAAATATTAGGAGCAAACATTTCGACCAAATCGATTTATTTATGCTGAAATTTCGATTCATTGAACACGAGAAATGAACTTTATTCCATATTATTAAGTTTTTCTAGATATTTACGTAACTCACGTTCCATTATTGATATTTAATGGTTAATTTAAGTATCATCAGTGATACTCTTGATAATTTCACTATCGAGGAACACTCATTTATTCTAACACATCAAGAAATCCCAGAAAGTAATAATCTGTCTCTTAATGTGTATTTTCATATTTTGTCACATGATATTTTGGACTAATTTGGACATGGGATAAACTGGTTGAGTAAATTCAGTTTTACACATGATGAAGAATTAATTATTTATTTTTTCTATATTCGTTTTTGCGTGCCAGTTCTAGGGTGCTATGGTCTCGCTAACTTCCGTAAACTCTCTAACTTTCAAATGGAAAGAGCCAGAGCCTTGAAACATTCAAGGAAAGTTTGGAGTCTTCATGCCGCAGCTGAGTTGTTTAATCGGTTAATAGTTCCGCAGTTATTCACGTATGGAAATATTTCATATTTTCCCAATATTTTCGAAACTACGGACCCGGAATTCAGCATCCAGAAGCAAAATGATAACGCGCATGTGCATGTCAAATTTCGTGGGTATCATGTGATTAAAAATTCTAGCAGAAAACATTTTTGTGAACATTTTAAATTTTATCAATAGTTTCCTAACCTTCAAATCCGCTTGATTTGAAATGTGGGATTTAGAAGGACACCGGTAACGCACATATTCCTGTAGAATTACATGAGGGTCTTATAATTAGAAGATACAAAACAAAGGCAAAAATTTTGTGAGCGGAGCAGCGTTGAGCGCTAAAAGAACCATAGCATCAATACCCATGATCTAGTTGAGATTTACCATTTATATTTCAATAACGGCAAGAATACTTATACAAAATTTCATGCAGATTGTATAATTAGAAAACCAAAAAAATTTTTTGGTAAGGATCATGGGTGATACGAACTAGCGCGCAAAAACTCCTGACTACACGTCAGTGATTTTTCACCTGGTTGCGCGCTAGTTCCAGTAAACAGCTTGTTATCGTTTCGCCCAAATGTCTGCAATTTCCGAATTTTGAGCAGTGGTCTCAGACTACTAAGTGGGACCCAGTGATGAAGAATCCGAGGTAAAAACATTATTTTTTCCGGCCGGTCTTTCCGTAAACACGATAACTTTCGAACGAAGACAGATAGAACCTTGAAAATTTCGGCGAAGATTTGAGATCGTTACTGGTTAAAATCGATTCACTAGTTTTGCAGTTATTCACGATGATTATCTTGTCCTTTTCATGAAAAGGCAAGATGATTACACTCTTTCTTCTGAATTCCATTCGTTTATTTTGCAGTAATTAAATAAAATGAATCCAGTTCTGCAGAGATGAAGAAGTTCGAATTGACATAGGAATCAGAAATCAAGGATTTTTTCGTATATACAGGGTGTCTAGTTTTTAAAGTTATCTGCAACAAAAAAAAATCATATAATACATATGGTTATTCTTCGATTTATCATTTTTTGATTTCAAGTTTTTTCATAAAATCAATTATACTTCAGTTATCCCTATAGCCTCAACATATCTGGAAACGGCCTTAAATTTGCTACAAGATATGCTCTGTGTACCAAAAAGTTCTTATTACGGGCGTGGTAAGGAGTGAATACCACGATTCTGAAGTAAACTAAATCAGTCATATTTCTCCAAGGATTTTATCGATGAAAAATTATTAATTATAGATACGTTTTCTTTTCAGCAAAAAATTCCTCATTTAGTGTGTCTTCGAATAATGACATATCAACTTTCGTGCTAGCTGCTTGTCTTCTATAATATTATGACTAAGAAGATAACTACTAAAAGTTGAAATAGTCCAAACCTAAATTTGTTCCATCTTGAAGCTCTTTATGACTGAAGATTAAAGTAATTCTCATGGAAATCATGAATTCAACTGTTGAATCAAAATAATGCAAACGAATAAACTAAATTTAAATAATACAGATTTTATGAAAGATTGTAAGGAAACCATTCACAAGATTCGGCTTAAATGGTTACAGAGGGAATATTAATAACAATTACAGTTAGTTCCAAATGTCTTTATTATTATCCGGCAGAAAGAAATTACCTTAATCAAATTTTGTGAAGAATGTATAATTTTTTATTCGAGAAGAAAAATTCTGTTTTTGTAGAATTATTGAAAGAATGTGTAATATTATACTATTTTTATTTAAAATAATTCACACAGTTTTTATGTTTCACAATTTACTCACAATCACTCACAAAAAGGAACCTTTTTCTCAACGGCTTTTTTCATTGAAAGAATCTACAAATAGTCAATCAATTTTCCTTTATTAACATTAAGGACTATTTGGAGATTCTTTTAATCAAAAAGATTGAGAAAAAGGTGAATTTAACAAATTCCCAAATACTATTCAGCAACACCTCGATATTGGATGATGCTGTTATTTCCATGAGCCATAAAAATACACGAATGACCGAAGTGCTATAAATAGAACCTTTTTCAATTTTTGAACCTTCCAGTTATTTCCGTGTGCTATAAAAATACACAGATGACCGAATAAATAATAAATGGTAAGTAATAAATGGAACCTTTTTCAATTTTTAAGTTTCTAGTTATTTCCACGCGTTACAAAAATACACAGATGTCCGAAGTGTATTAAATAGAACATTTTTCAATTTTAAGTTTAGTTCCTTTTTGTACTCCTTTGAAGATGGTCGAAAGACCGAAACACGTGTCAGGATTCTGAATAAATTGTGAAACGTAAAAACTGTGTGAATTATTTTAAATAACATTGTTATAATATTTCACCTAGTACAAATCGCTCCATTCATGTTGTGTGTAATACAATTTTGTATTCTTTCATAGAGGGATTAATAAATTTCACACATAGTTATCGAACTGAATCTACAACACTGCGAAGTTCACAACGTTTCTGACGCATATTCGACGATTGCAAAAACAGGCATAATTTTATAGATTTTTTCTAGAATACTTATTATAATTTATGATAGATTGGGCCGTTGCTTGGTAGAAATCAGTTGTAATTGTCATCATAAAATAAAACACTTGTTTACATTTTCTACTTTATTTTTGGTATTGACGTACGTTTCGTCTTTGCTAGAAAGACTTCATCAGAATACGAAGTAACAGTTGTTGTACAATGAATTTATAAGATTTTTTACAGAAGGTGTACATGTG
Source organism: Megalocaria dilatata (assembly GCA_034642435.1). Lineage (NCBI taxonomy): Eukaryota > Metazoa > Arthropoda > Insecta > Coleoptera > Coccinellidae > Megalocaria > Megalocaria dilatata. The sequence continues at coordinate 64,158,015 of CM067856.1, read as the reverse complement.
TTTTTAATTGCTCGTCGGGTTGGTTTTCTCAAAGAATATTCCCTTCAGAATCGTGTTCACTCGATCCCTTGTAAATATTGAATAGAGGGGTGTAATAAAAATCTATTTGTTCATTTACTAGGTTATTGCTGTTTTTATGTTTATTTATTTCGTAAATTTCCCATAAGTTCAATTTTAGACCTCTATTTTCAACATGTAGAATTTCTATTTCTTTTGTGAAAGAATGGTTATTTTCAAGAAGGTGTTTAGCATAATGTGAATCTTTTTTATTTTTATCGAAACTTCTTTTATGTTCTGTTAGGCGTGTACCGAAATTTCTACCTGTTCTACCAATATAAATCTTTGGGCAATCTGGGCAAGTGAGTTTGTTTACACCTGATAATTGAAGTTTATCCATACTGTTTTTATTGTTTTTGATGTATTTGCTAATAGGATTGTTTGTCTTGAAAGAGACTTTAATATTTTCTTTTTTGAGTAGGTTTTTTAGTTGAATACTAATGTTTCCGAGATATGTGAGGCTAACGTATTTGTGTTCAGATAGATCAGATGTTACTGGATAAATTTCTTTTATTGTGTTTTTGTGTATACGTTGGTTAATTAAATTATCTATTAGAGATGTATTATATCCATTGTTGTAAGCTATTTGTTTAATTATACATTTTTCTTTTTGGAAATTGACTTGGTTTAGTGGAATGTTCAATGAACGGTATATCATACTATGGAGAGCTGCTAGTTTGTGTTGGAATGGATGAAAAGAATTACGGTGTATAATGGTATCTGTTTGTGATGGTTTATGATAAATTGCGAAGTTATGTTTATTGTTTTCTCTAGTTATCGTGAGGTCAAGAAAGTTGATGGATTCATTATGTTCTATTTCTGAAGTGAAAACTATTTTTGGGTGGAGATTATTTATAAAATTCTCAAATGTTGATATTTGTCTGTTGGTACCTACGAAACATGCAATTATATCATCCACATACCTATACCAATAAAGGATGTATTTTTTGAACGGATGTTTATGAATTTTGTTTTCTAGGAAATCCATGAAGATTTCCGCGAGTAAAGAGCTTAGTGGATTTCCCATGATTAAACCTTCTTCGCTAGTATATAAAGTATTGTTAAATTTGAAGAAATTTTGGTTTATACAAATATTTAATAAGTGTATTATTTCTGATTTTATGACGGGGTTTACTTTGTTATAATTTAAAAGTTCTTCTATCAGTTTTAATGTTTCCATTAGGGGGACACTAGGAAAAAGGTTTTTAACATCCCACGAAATCAATTCAGTCAACACCACCCACAAGTTCAAATTTTCAGATCATGTATTTTTTGAAAATTTCATAAATTTATCCACAACTCAGTTTAACACAAAAGAAATATCACTCCTAAATAAAGGCTTTAAACATAATATGGTAATTAAAAATAAACAAAATATCGACACATTAATTATAGAAACAGAATTAGCTTTAAAAAACTGTAATAATCAAACAAAATTTGCCGCAACTGATATAATAAAATCTTTCAATCCCCAAACACCTATAAACAGAAACCTTTCCACACTCAAATCAATCAAAACAAAAACCAAAACAAACTCTCTAATTTTCACTAAAGCCGATAAAGGCAATTCAATCATTGCAATAAACAAGACAGATTACATTGAGAAAACCGAAAATTTTATTAATTCTGCCAAATATAACATCTTAAACAAAGACCCAACTCAAAAGTTTCAAAAAGCCATAAAAAATGCATTAAAAGATACACAAGTCATTATAACAGATAGAGAAAAATATAGATTGATTAATAGTAATCCCCAACCACCAGAATTATACTCTTTCATTAAATTACATAAAGAAAATTATCCCATCAGACCCGTAGTTCCATACTGTACAGCACCGGCCTTCAAATTATCTAGACACCTCATTGAAATAATAAAAAAACACACCAAATTTTCATCTAAATATTCCATAAAAAACTCAGCAGAACTAACTAAAAAAATTAAAGATATAACTTTACCTAACAATGCAAAATTGATTTCGTGGGATGTTAAAAACCTTTTTCCTAGTGTCCCCCCAATGGAAACATTAAAACTGATAGAAGAACTTTTAAATTATAACAAAGTAAACCCCGTCATAAAATCAGAAATAATACACTTATTAAATATTTGTATAAACCAAAATTTCTTCAAATTTAACAATACTTTATATACTAGCGAAGAAGGTTTAATCATGGGAAATCCACTAAGCTCTTTACTCGCTGAAATCTTCATGGATTTCCTAGAAAACAAAATTTATAAACATCCGTTCAAAAAATACATCCTTTATTGGTATAGGTATGTGGATGATATAATTGCATGTTTCGTAGGTACCAACAGACAAATATCAACATTTGAGAATTTTATAAATAATCTCCACCGAAAAATAGTTTTCACTTCAGAAATAGAACATAATGAATCCATCAACTTTCTTGACCTCACGATAACTAGAGAAAACAATAAACATAACTTCGCAAATTTATCATAAACCATCACAAACAGATACCATTATACACCGTAATTCTTTTCATCCATTCCAACACAAACTAGCAGCTCTCCATAGTATGATATACCGTTCATTGAACATTCCACTAAACCAAGTCAATTTCCAAAAAGAAAAATGTATAATTAAACAAATAGCTTACAACAATGGATATAATACATCTCTAATAGATAATTTAATTAACCAACGTATACACAAAAACACAATAAAAGAAATTTATCCAGTAACATCTGATCTATCTGAACACAAATACGTTAGCCTCACATATCTCGGAAACATTAGTATTCAACTAAAAAACCTACTCAAAAAAGAAAATATTAAAGTCTCTTTCAAGACAAACAATCCTATTAGCAAATACATCAAAAACAATAAAAACAGTATGGATAAACTTCAATTATCAGGTGTATACAAACTCACTTGCCCAGATTGCCCAAAGATTTATATTGGTAGAACAGGTAGAAATTTCGGTACACGCCTAACAGAACATAAAAGAAGTTTCGATAAAAATAAAAAAGATTCACATTATGCTAAACACCTTCTTGAAAATAACCATTCTTTCACAAAAGAAATAGAAATTCTACATGTTGAAAATAGAGGTCTAAAATTGAACTTATGGGAAATTTACGAAATAAATAACATAAAAACAGCAATAACCTAGTAAATGAACAAATAGATTTTTATTACACCCCTCTATTCAATATTTACAAGGGATCGAGTGAACACGATTCTGAAGGGAATATTCTTTGAGAAAACCAACCCGACGAGCAATTAAAAACACATGTACACCTTCTGTAAAAAATCTTATAAATTCATTGTACAACAACTGTTACTTCGTATTCTGATGAAGTCTTTCTAGCAAAGACGAAACGTACGTCAATACCAAAAATAAAGTAGAAAATGTAAACAAGTGTTTTATTTTATAATGACAATTACTTATTATAAATTGAGCTAATTCGTTAGATTCAAGAAAACGTTCTAATACCCAAAATTATTTAGCGACTAAACAGTCAGATTTTAAATTCAATGTTTACTTCGATATTCAATTTGAGAGCTTCAAATTCTACAAATCAAGACAGTGTAACATACATCTGTATAACAATTCTATACTCAAACAAACCCGATAAGGTTTTTGTAGCTCACTGGGACATAATCGCAGACATGCGCACGTTTCGAACTTGTTGGTTCTTGTCAGTGCAATGCAAAACCAGCGACTACATATCTGTCAAGTACCCATGTTCGCTTTACATGGAAACATTAAGGTATTAATCATACTCTGACGAGAACCAATAAGTTCGAAACGTGCGCATGTCTGCAATTATATCCCAGGAATCAACAAATCCTTATCGGGTCTGTTTAAGTATTGAATTGTTATACATGTATGTTACACTGTCGCGATTTGTAGAACTCTCTATTATCATAGCTCACACTCTTTATTAATGATATTTGGTACGAACCCTCCTAATTTTTAGTGGAAATTAGTGGGTAGAAGAATCTTAAAATTCTTCTCAATTACTAAAAAGATGTCGTCAGATCTCCTTTGTTGAATATTTTTACTTAGTGAAGTATTTCCGATAGATGACCCCTATATTGTTACTGATTGTTCGTTTCGCATATTTTTCCTAATCGGTGTTTCTGAAAATATATTATTATTTGTATGGGTTTTGTGCATATGTTTTCTTCTCTATACTGTCGAAAATATTTTTTTTATCTAATTAGTAGCAATAATTTTCTGCATCCCATCGCTATCTAAATGGAATGAATCTCTGTATTGCTTAGAAAATTGTAAACTTCATTATTTATTAATTCTTCGTTTTTGCAGAATATTTGCCCGATGCTATCCATTCTGAATGTTCAAGATGCAGTGAGAAGCAGAAGAAAATAGCGGGAACAGTGCTCTCAAATTTGCTGCAAAATCATAAAGATTACTGGCAGCAACTTCTAGATAAATATGATACAGATGGATCGTTCATAAAAAAACATGAAAGCTTTGGTCCAGGAGAGGCAGAAGATTATTCGGATTTAGATGAAACAAGATAACAATCAAGATATATATTTGTATTTCGTCCGTAATAAACATATTCTAAATACAATGAGGAGAATATTGAAATAATGAAACAAATTATTATATAAATATTTGATTGTCTCAATCTTTACTTGTTGGAAATACATCTTGATAATCTAAAGTAAAACAACTTAATTTCCCCTAATTTATTTAATTTCATAACAATTGTGTCGTCAATCATGACTTCTTTAGGTGAGTACGGTAACCTACCATGGGTGTTTTAAATACTCAAAACGTACAAAAAGGTGGTGTGAATTTAACAGTTATTTGGAAATTCCAATGCTTTATTTTGAGAAAAGGTTGAGTAGAGGAGAGTTAATCAGGTCCGTTCATCTTCAGAAGAATAAGTTTTTTGTGTACTTATTTATTTCAACTATCGGGTCTTTTTTTTAGAGTAATAGAACTTTCGATAGGGATAACTATGATTTGACAGAAGGTAGAAGCCATGTTGTTTTGACATTTCTGTTCAGTAAGCATTGACAAATTATCATGCAAAGACTCACGCCGCAACAACGTTTACAAATTGTTGAAATTTATTTTCAAAATCAGTGTTCTATTCGCCAAACTTATAGAGCGCTTCGTAAAATTTATGGTTTACATAATCGTCTATCATAGCCTCTTATTCGTCGAACTATCGATAGATTTCGGACAACATTTTCTCTACTCGATGCAACAACATCAACAACCAGACACCGAACTGTACCTACAGAAGAAAATATCGCTGCTGTAAGTCATAGTGTTAATGATGATCCAGATTTGTCTATTCGTCGACGTTTACAACAAGTTGGACTCTGTACATCCATCACATGGAAAATTTTGCGTAAAGATCTTGGTCTACACCCATACAAGATCCAACTGGTTCAAGAACTAAAGCCACTTGACTATAATAAGCGTCGTTTGTTTGCTGATTGGACCCTAGAACAACTTGAAGTTGAACCACTTTTTTATCGTCAAATTGTGTTTAGTGATGGAGCTCATTTCTGGTTGAATGGCTATGTAAACAAGCAAAATTGCCGTATATGGAGTGAAAACAATACTCAAGAAGTTCTTTAGGTTCCATTGAATCCTGAAAAATGCACTGTATGGTGTACTTTACACGCTGGAGGCATCATCGGTCCATATTTCTCTGAAAACGATGCTGGAGCTAATGTTACAGTGAATGGTGCTCATTACAGATCGATGATCAATGATTATTTGTTTCAGAATTTGAATGGTATCTACCCAGAAGTGTTTTGGTTCCAACAAGATGATGCTACACCTCATGCTGCTACTGTAACAATTGATTTATTAAAAGAAAGATCTGGCGATAACATTATTTCGAGAAATGGTCTAATTAATTGAGCTCCAAGATCATGCGACATAACTCCACTGGATTATTTTCTTTGGGGTTATGTCAAGTCATTGATTTATGCTGATAAACCATAACAATAGACAGTTTGGAAGCCAACATAACTCGTGTTATTGATGAAATCTGAATTACTCGAAAAAGAGGTCCAAAATTGGTCTGGTCGAATGCGGTTCCTCAGAGCTAGTCGTGGTGGACATATGCCGGAAATTATTTTCGAAACATAAATGTCATAAAATTATATTTCAAATAAAAAAAATTTTGCTTCAATTTTAATTTAAATGTGTTTTATTTCAATTTAAAGTTCTATCACTCTGAAAAAACACCCCATACTTCCATGTAGGTCAATTTAAGGTTCAACAGAAACCTACATGTTTCAAAATATAGTACTGTTTAAAAAAAACTAAAGTTAAAGCATTAATAATAAAAGTAAAGTAAAAATTTCCTTTTCCGTGCCTTCAACTCCGCGAAAACCTCTACAGTCGTTTAGAAGTCTTTGCTTTTTGTTATATCGATCTCAATGTAAAAAAGCTCCATTTGTTCTATTGCATCTTTGACTGAAGATAATGCTTGATTTGAGAAAGAAAGTATCTTAAAAACATTCCAAAACAATTATACAAATCATTTAAAAGCAAAATATAATATTTAATGTTTCTTTACAATTAATCTTTTCATTAAATATTATTTAAATAAGGTTATTCTGATTTTCACAAATTTTTATTGTTATGTTTATGTAAACATATAATGAAAATAAAAATTTGTGAAAATAAGAATAACCTTATTTCCCATGTGGTGTCTTAGTTTCATCCCGGTGAAATGGAGGATTAAGTTTTGATGCCTAAAGTAATGCCACTACTCGCGCCAGTCACTGGACCCGTGTGGTGGAAGATCGACCGAATGGGGCCCTAGTTTCACCTTAAAGGTGGAATGGACGGCTGAGCCGCGTTGTTCAACTCAGTGACAAGGGAGTCCGTCGCAGCACAGGGCCTCTCCCTTAAAACCAACGTACTCTTACTTAAAACCAACGTACTCTACTCTATTGCAGTAAACCTCCGGATTTTTCTATCCAATGACCGAGTGCATTATGTATCATACTGCGTTACCTCGGGGAGGTGGAGGCCCTCCAATTGGTGTTGAACTCGAGGGGGCAGTGGTTGACAGTCCGCATGCTGGACTAGGAGGTTATTTCTTCTATCTGTTCGCAGCAACTCATGTTCAGGATATCTAGAGAAATGCTTCAGATTTTAGCGGGACTTGACGGTTCGACCGGCCTCGTCCTGAACCAAGATTGCCTGCCAGATGTTTATGGGGTTTGTGGATCTCGACGATACGACTAGATCGTTGGTGCTTGAAGCCAGGACCAATTGGAAGACTTCACAAGGGTTCGTGGGTCTTGACGTACAAACTGGATTGATGGTGCTCGTATCAGGATCGATTGAGGCATTAATCTTGAGACTATCTTGGTTCATGGGACTGCGTTCGGGTGGTTGGATAAGGAGCCCCTCCAGCGTATGGTTCTCGCCATGCGCGACGATAAGGCGTAACTCTTTATCACACTTTCTGCTCCTCAAGGCAGATTGTGGAGACTGCTGAGTAGTCACTTGGTGAAGGAGCTATGCTCACATGCCAATAACCTAACCGGTAAAATTCACCTCTTCAACTATGCAGGTTAGCTCCAGAGTTGGAAAACGCAACTCACACGTCGAGGAGACTGAACCCCTCTAGCCCAACATCCAGGCTTTAAACAACTACCCCAACAAAACGTATCCGCTAGAAGAGCGGCCAAGATTACTGCTGTGGGCATCCGCCTTTCCGTGGTAGCAATCATCGCGTCATTGCTGAGACTTACTTCGGGAACGCATTCCCTTCCAAATTTAGGACCTTGAAAACCCAGACCCTTACGCAAGGCAGAGTAATAAAATATACATTCTGTCAAGAAAGTACCGGGAATTATGGATTTAAATCTGGCGGGGCAATAAGGCAGGTAAAAATTTTTTTTCCTAGGTTGGTACCACTGTCCTCAATTACTATGCCAAGCTTGAACGGGATCTGTCAACTAGTGTGTTTGCAACAGCTGATTAAGTCAGTCGATGTCAGAGTGCGTGCCGATTTTTACTATGGGTGATTACGTTGAGCAAAGAATTTGTTTAAAGTTTTGTGTTGCAAATGAATTTTCGTGTGCCGATGCATTGAAAATGTTGCAAAAGGCCTTTGGTGATAATGCTCTATCAAAAACTCGTGCCTATCAGTGGTACAGAGCCTTCAAGGACGGTCGTGAAGTGGTCGCCTATCGACGGCTTCGATCGAAGATAACGTCGATAAAATTAAGGAAAGGGTGCTGGAAAACCGTCGTACCAGCTTGAGAGAGATAGCACATGATCTTAAGATATCCCACGAGTCCGCACGTACGATTTTGATTAATATTTTGGGCATGAGAAAGGTGGCCGCACGACTCGTACCTGAGTCGGAGACCTGAATTTTCTTCAAAAACGTCATCGCGAACAGGTTGCTTCAGACATGCTGGATCGCTGTAATTCCGATTCTTCATTCATGGAACGCATTATAACTGGTGATGAGACCTGGGTCTACGAGTACGATATGCAAACAAGCCAGCAATCATCGGAATGGGTGGCAAAAAATGAGCCGAAACCGAAAAAACCACGCCAAAGCCGCTCGAAAATGAAGGTGAGGCTCATTGTTTTCTTCGATATCCGTGGCGTGGTGCACTACGAATTCGTTCCAGAGGGTCAGACGGTAAACAAGGAGTATTACCTAGGCGTTATGAAACGTTTGCGTGAGCGTATCCGTAAGAAGCGGCCAAATTTGTGGGCGAACAACTCATGGATTTTGCATGACGATAACGCGCCTTCTCACCGAGCTACGATTGTGACTGACTTTCTCGCCAAAAACTCAACAAACGTGCTTCAGCAACCACCGTATTCGCCGGATTTGGCTCCCTGCGTCTTTTTCCTCTTCCCAAAACTAAAATTGCCCCTTCGTGGCACCCGTTTTGAGTCGATTGAAGCCATAAAACAAAATTCGGCGCGAGAGCTAAAGTCCATCCCGGAAAGCGCCTATAAAAAATGTTTCGATAATTGGAAGTGCCGTTGGCATAGATGTATTGGAACAAATGGAGCCTATTTTGAAGGCGACCGAATAAATTTTGACGATTAAATGTAAAAATGTTGTTTTAATTGAAAATGCTTGAAACAGGCTTACTGCCATGTAATTATTATGTTGTAGTTAGGTGACTGTTTTTTTCAGGTATACGAGATTGAAGGCATCTTAGCACATATGAAGTTTACTCTGGAATGAAACTCACCTAATGGCATGAAAACTAAGATTTTTAACATCTTCCGTGCGCCCTGGTGTATGTGATCTAGGCCATGGCCTAAGTTCGCTTTATGGGTGGTAATCCAGGACTGTGAAAGGCGCTATTCTATTTCTGTGAAAGACATGTGCATTCCCCATAATACAGAGGGTGATTGCCTATGGAAATACGCCCTCTTTAATCCTCATGAGAGGCTGCGTTAAATACAGTAAGAATCAGCAACTCAAGTTGTACTGTTGTCGTATTTCCAATGAGACCATATATATCGTGGTATCTTGATCTATTTCAAACAACTTCTAGTCAATTTGAGGCCGTGGATACCCTGATTTCTGGATCGTTCATGTCTGGGTCACAATGGGTAGTAAGGAGATTATTAATTTACCCCATCATCCATACACTTCGTCATGGGATGAAGGTAAACACAGAAGAAAATCGATTACCCCATTAGAAGAAATTTAAGTACATACTGTATCGTGGAACTACAATATATTTTTCATTTTTCTTAGATTAATCTTGAATTCTGACCGCTCAATTTCAATCATATAATGATCTTATACCAAAACTCATTAGAATATTTCAATAACTACTGGGTATTCTTATTTTTATTTTATTGTTTCTATAATTATTTGAATATTCAAGTGTACAATCTATTCTTGCGCCTATCATTTAACCATAGTTAATTTTTTTAAATCTGAGGTGGTATTGAGTTTATATAGATCTTCTGTTGAATAATTCGAGGTAATATTCAGTTACATGTTATGTTCGCATGTGCGGCCATTTGTAAGACTGATACTCCCAAAATATTCCCATTACGAAATTTGTTTTCGGAAATAATATAGATAAATATGAAAATCTATATTTTATTCAGTTAAATTTCTTAAAAAAAAGCTATATTTGGATTAAGACAGTTATAATATTATAAGATGAACAATTTAAATTGCTGATATCAATACCATATTTAGCCAATAAAGTTGAAAATACATGATGGCTCAAATTTTCTTCATTTTCCATATTTTTGCACAATATTAATATTTCGACTAGTATAAGATGTTTATCTATGATCTTACAGCCAACAATAGATATCAATGAACGAGCGCGCTAAATCACACGTGAGTGCTGCAATTTTGGATGTATTCAGCCTGTAGTAGAAGTTAACATACATTCTGTGTTCTGATCACAGAACTCTTATTCTATATCATTTCTACATATATCAGACTTGCCACTTTAATATAAAATTATCTGGTAATTTATATTCATATAATTTTAATGAATTAATTAATTTTGAATTTACGTTCAAATGATTTTAGTTAATATTATTATTAAATTACTTTATTATTAAATTACTTTATTATTAAATTATTTTATTATTAAATTATATATATTATAATATCATATTTGCCTCTACAGAAACGCTGAACAGCAAATATAAATAACAAGAAGTTTTTTTTATGTTTTTCATTTCAGAATTTTTGGACTAACAGCAAAATCTTGAGAGACTTCAGATATCTGTAAATGATATGAAACATGACCATATATATGAACGAATGAGGGCATAAAGCACCTTAAGTCAAAGTGATTTCATGTTCTGGCTTCATCGGATAGAAAACAAACCAAATTATTTCATAGCAAATAAATAAATTTACAATGGTTACACTGTCTCTATTTATAGAAATTTCTATTGCCATAGCTATACAATCCGTATTAATCATATTTCATAGCAATTTCTATCTAATCTTTAATTCCTAAATAAGTCTGAATGTCACAGTACTGCCACCATTTTCTTCATCGGCCTAACGAATATATCATAAAAAAATTTGATCTGTCGTGCTTGTTTCGGTTTTTGCTGTTCAAGAAGAATATTCAGCAAAATAATGGATACATAATTTAAGGATTCATTGGCGAGGTATACTGATCTAAATTAAAGCAAAAATACATGGTGGATGCGCCAAATAGAATTTTCCATATTATCATTATGATAACGATAAATGAATTCGGTAAGTAAGAAGGATCCTGTAGGTCATTGAATGGAAAATGCATTCCTTAAACAGACGTTCATGTGCATCTGGTACAGCTGATTGAAATTTAGTTTGAGAATCTACATAAACGTTGAAATTAATGTAATTTTTGTTCTGTTAAGTTTATGATATTTAAATATTATTAACCTACACTAACATTCTGTAACAAATCTTGATTTATACGAACCCCAAAATTAAAAACAAACATGAATTAATCTCTAATACAAGGATGAAATGATGTTTAGCAATTACATATTAGAAGTATCAGTACGAAGTATCAGGTTTAGTTGAGGAAACAAATTCGAAAATAAATGGTGAAACGTAACGATGTGAAGTCAGAGAATCTTTTTCACTCTTGTTCAGCGGTGCATTTCTCCAAGAAATTAGAAACTTATGAATTATTTGTTGAAGAAGCTGTATAAAATGAATAAAAACACAGAAATCTGTATTCTGTGATCCCAAAATCAAATTTCTCTTCAAGAAACGAAAAATCTCATAAAAATGAAAAATCTATAGAATTAAAAATATCAGATATCTAAAAAAAATTCAGTATATATTGAAAATATGTATTATATTAATATTTATTTCTTTAATATTATTTAATTAATATTTTCCACAGAAAATTCAAAATATAAACTATTGCAAGTATTGGTTATTTTTTTTAGAGTGATAAAACTTTAAATTGAAATAAAACACATTTAAATTAAGATTGAAGCCAATTTTTTTTATCTGAAAGATAATTTTATGACATTTATGTTTTAAAAATAAATTCCGCCATATATCCACTACGACTTGCTTTGAGAAACCGCATTCGACAAGTCCAATTTTCGACCACTTTTTCGAGTAATTAAGATTTCATCAATAACACGAGTTATGTTGGCTTCCAAAGCGTCTATTGTTTCTGGTTTATCAGCATAAACCAATGACTCGACATAACCACAAAGAAAATAATCCAGTAGGGTTATGTCGCATGATTTTGGAAGCCAATTAATTGGACCATTTCTCGAAATGATTTTATCGCCAAATGCCAAATCTTTCTTTCAATAAATCAATTGTTACGGTAGCAGCATGAGGTGTAGCACCATTTTGTAGGAACCAAAACACTTCTGGGTCGATACCATTCAAATTTTGAAACAAATAATCATTGATCATCGATCTGTAACGAGCATCATTCACTGTAACATTAGCTCCAAGTTTGTTTTTGAATAAATATGGACCGATGATGCCTCCAGCGTGTAGAGCACACCATACAGTGCATTTTTCAGGATGCAATGAAACCTGCAGAACTTCTTGAGGATTGTTTCCACTCTATATACGGCAATTTTGCTTGTTTACATAGCCATTCAACCAGAAATGAGCTCCATCACTAAACACAATTTGACGATAAAAAAGTGGTTCAACTTCAAGTTGTTCTAGGGTCCAATCAGCAAACAAACGACGCTTATTATAGTCAAGTGGCTTTAGTTCTTGAACCAGTTGGATCTTGTATGGGTGTAGACCAAGATCTTTACGCAAAATTTTCCATGTGGTGGATGTACAGAGTCCAACTTGTTGTGAACGTCGACGAATAGACAAATGTGGATCATCATTAACACTATGACTTACAGCAGCGATATTTTCTTCTGTAGGTAGAGCTCTTTGTCTTGTTGTTGTTGTTGCATCGAGTAGAGAAAATGTTGTCCGAAATATATCAATAGTTCGACGAATAAGCTGCTCTGATGGACGATTATGTAAACCATAAATTTCACGAAGTGCTCTATAAGTTTGTCGAATAAAACACTGATTTTGAAAATAAATTTCAACAATTTGTAAACTTTGTTGCGGCGTGAGTCTTTCCATGATAATTTGTCAATGTCTACTGAACAGAAATGTCAAAACAACATGGCTTCTACCTTCTGTCAAATCACAGTTATCTCTATCGAAAGCTCAATCACTCTAAAAACGACACCCGATATTTTATGTTTGTTGCCAATCATCGGATGGCTATAGCATTGATGATTGAACACAATACCAAGATGGAAACACCTTCCAGAAAAAAATTCTGGTCGAAAACCCACTAACTTACTTGAATTGAGTACTTTTATCTTTTCTGTAGTCTTTTCTGCGTTTCACAGTAAGTGAAATTTTAGTTATTTTTGCTTTCCTGCTGTAACGTTTTTACATATATTAGATAGTTATAGTAGTTTGAATGTAAAATATAATAATAATTTTTTTACATTGTTATTGTGACATTTTTATTGAATTCTTTCCTTATTTTTCCACATTATACAGTATCTTGCAATAGTGCGTTCTTCTTCCATAACTACCGAACCAGAAATTTCGTTCGAAAAGAGGTTTTCTGTATTTCTATTTCTGCATCTCAAGAAATTATTTCCCATTATACAGGATGTTCTCAAAAAAAGATATTCAACAAGCGGAGGGTTGTTCAAATGGATTACCCTCTATATTTTTATGTATTTTCAATGAGCTTCACCATCTCTATTAAAGCGCAAAATCTAAGGAATATTTTTCTAACGGTACAGATCTTATTCAGAGAAAACTGGAAAGAGTTAAACTCACGCTAAAAGACCTATAGCGGTTGTAAAAACAAGACTTAACACGAATGTGATACAAATTTTTGGTTACTGAAAGATTCATAGAGTCATCATAACAACAAGATCAATCTGCCATACACAGGATGTTATTGATTGCCAAATATGATGAATTTGAAATTGATATTTCTCAGAATCACTCGATCATGGGCGGCATCTCCAATATACAGGTTGTCCGAAGTTATTGATAAATGGTAGCATTTCGCTCGGATATTTCTCGATATTCTCTGAAGTAACATCCTGAAGTTCTTATGATTATCGAAATTCTCAAAAAATAGATAGTTCTAGAAATACTTCGAAAAATTTTTTCACCCCTGATCCTACCTGTCATAAATCCTCAGTACTGCGTCGGGTATCCAAATTTAAGTTCAAGTTACCAAGATTTTCAAACGGGCATTTAGTTTTGATTTTCAATTTTTATTTCAACATAACTGGTAAAATGAAAAATGTATTCTAAAGCACCTAATGATTTCCTTTGAGTGTAATTACAAACGAAGACCATAATTAAGTTATTACAGATATTCAGAACATTCTCAGAATCTTGACAGCTGTGAGAATATCGGTAATACAAAATGATATGTTCTTCCGATTACGCATCACATATGGATCAAATAATCAAAAAGTAAAAAAAAATTTGTTGCCTGTAAAGTCGGTATACGGGCGAAAGTTTTACGTGACAACGACTTTGAGTGGTAAAATAATTTTAATGTGAATATTCATTCGTATAGTAGGAAGAAGGATGAAATAATAGTAACAATTTAAAACATTTATTTATACAAAGAATTATATTTAAAACATCAATTTATACAAAGAATCTCGCACTGAATTTCATATTAACAAAATTTCATTTATCAATCAGTTGTTATAAGTTATTAATAAATTTAACTTGTTTTACATTGTTATAAATATGAAAACTAAATTTAAAAGTTAGAACATTTATTTAAATCACATTAATTGTTAATATCAATCGATTTTAATTCAAAGTGTATTTTCTAAAAGGAGAAAACTAATTCACATTTGATCTTTGAATTTGTAAATCGCGCGCTTACGACCTTGCGCAGTGATTAGTCGTCTCGGTTTGAATGTTTGAAAGTTTCGATTTGACAGGTTGGAGGTTAAACATTGTTATTTCAATTTTTTACATAGCAAGTCGCGCTCATTTTTTCAAGTTAAACAAATTATTATTGGTTGAGAAACGATTTCTACTACTTTTTTGATTGAAAACTACCACAACATTGTGATTACTACAACATAACCTATTCACTTATGTCTTAGTCATTTATTTCATCATGTTATATTATCAGTCTGAAATTATTTACCTTTGCTGTTTGAATTGTTGCGATGGACGAAACTACCTTCACATTATCACTACACAATCGTTTTACAATTAACTGGCAACGTGTAAACTTGTATGCAGGCGCCTAAGCGAAATAGAAGCGCAAGACATGAACCGGTGTGTATGCCTATCTCTCTCACTCTCTCTCTCTCTCGCTCTGTCTCTCTTGCTCTTAGGCGGGCTAACTGTGCTCGAGTGGAAGGGACGCGTGCCTTTCACTTTTTATGTCTGTCTCTCTCGCTCTTAGGCGGGCTAACCATGCCCGAGTGGAAGGGACGCGTGCC
The DNA here is from genome assembly GCA_034642435.1 of Megalocaria dilatata. Taxonomy (NCBI): domain Eukaryota; kingdom Metazoa; phylum Arthropoda; class Insecta; order Coleoptera; family Coccinellidae; genus Megalocaria; species Megalocaria dilatata. Next base: position 64,142,517 of record CM067856.1, on the reverse strand, counting down.
TCTCACTCGCTCTCATTGTGAGCGCATAACGTGAGCGGAGCGTAACGCAGTTTCTTGAAGTGTCACCCGGCAAACCAATTTATAAGACGTTGTCACGTCAAAACAGGATTACATCTGCATTTATCCGATATTGATTTCAGATATATCATTGTTGATAGGCATTTCAAACATTGTATTTTAAATAAGAGCTGTTTTACTGCACAGATTCGCGATTTGGATGAATCAGGGTGAATTCAGTGAAAATGAGACGATGGATATGATTGTCATGTTAGGGCAGTGCTACAGGTACTGTTTATTAAGAAATAGAACTTATGCTGCAGAATATATCAGAGAAGACATCTAAAAGAATCGAGCATTGTACAGACAGGAAACGTGGAGTACAAAACACAAGAAAGGACAAAATCGGCCACAAGCGAAGACAAAGAGCTTGAGGTATTACTGACCGTAATATAAAATCCACACACAAGCCTGAGAAAGGTTTGTGAAGCCTGCGGTATTAGTGAGAATCTTCAAAAAACATAAGTTGCACGCCTACCACATTCGGATGCACCAAGCGCTTTTGGATGATGATTTTGAAAACCGTCTGAATTTCAGCAACTGGGCACAAATTGAACAGAATCAATAATTTTTTAATTCAGTTTTATTCCGTGATGAAGCGACTTTCAACAATTGTGGTTTTGTCAATAGGTATAAGTTCCATGACTATTCAAACGAAAATCCGAGAATAATAAGAGGAGATGACCATCAACACAAGTCATTAAATGTTTGGGGAGGAGTTGTCGACAATCATATCATAGGTCCTCATTTTTTCGAAGGAAATCTCAACGGTGTTGCTTATTTGGATTTCCTTCAGAAAATTCTGTCTGGATTAGTAGCAGTGCTACCAGGGTCGGTCTGGACAGGTCGGCAGGTCGGCAATTGCTGACGGGGCCAAATGTCAATTAGGGGCCAGGGGGCCAAATCCAAAAATAAAATATTTGAAACAAATAAAATCAAAGCAAGAGAAAATAAAAAAAACGTCAAAATAAATTTAATATTTTTTTACAACTGGACGCCAAACGCTACGGTCGAAGTCTATCATTGTAGGCGCAATTGACATACTTGATTTTTATTTGATTAATTTAGTTTCGCATGGTACTAGTACTACATAATAATAGTAGACTTGATATTTGACAATTTGATAGTTCTTATACTAAAATCAAGGTCAAGAGTTGAGAATAATTTTTTCATATTTTAAGTTATATGCACCTTTGGTCATTTTCGGAAGGTTTTAAAATGAAGTTAATTTCGAATTTCTTAAGCTGTCCTCTGTTCTTAAAAGTACGTATTATATGGAAATTTTTTATTTTTGATATTGGTTTCTGCTTCATTCAAATATAATAAAAAGTGATTTTTTTCTAAAAAAGTGCCAAAATGGTGATATTTGTGGGAATTAAAGAAAAACTTCATTTGAAGAACTGCTTCATGATACAATCTTGTACCCATGAGCGAAATTTGACCCATAAGTTATAATATCAAAAAAAATTTAGTTGTGCAGATTAGGATTGTCTTTTATTCCATTTCTTATATAATATTATATTATCGCTCATCGTCCGTTGTAGACTTTAAAATTTTCAAAACATATACGAAAATTGTAGATAACATAGCAGTGTAATTGTCTTGTAATAGATCTGGCACATAATTTATTTTTTACTTTCTGGAAATGAAAAGCGGTAAATTTTTTGCAGATGGATCAGCCAACAAAAAGGCAAAGATTTATAAAACTGGAACTGAGAAACGGGCACAGCGACAAAAAAATTGTTGGAGCAAGCCGCTGGTTCTTCTGATCAGAGTATTATAAAATCTTTTTCAAACAAAAATCCAAATGAAAACTTCGAGAAAAAACCGTCAATTTTGAAAGATGCACTCGACTTCGGCACTTCTTTTTCGACTTCTGATTCTTCTAAAGTAACAAGAGATTGTGATGAAATACTAGCTCATATTTCAGATATTAGTATGACAACTTTTGTTTCCCGAAAAAAGCGCCTGTGATAACACACAAGAGGAGTGTGGCGGAAAAATTAAAAACGAAGAATTGGAGCCTGGACGTAGTATGGTATAAGACGATCCAGAAGATGTAGTCAAGTTTATTCCACCGTCCATAGATTCTTCTGTGTACTCAAAAATATTATTTTTGTCTTCACATCCAATTCAACCTGAATCTAAAAAAATTATTTCTGAAGAATTGTAATTTCGAACCTTGAGTAACGGGGACAAAGTTCCCAGAAATTGGTTGTCTTATTCATGACAACTAGACAAAGTATTTTGTTCCATATGTATGACGTTTAGTTCAAAATCATCGAATTTTATAACGGGCAATAATGATTTTCGACATATACATTCTGTCAAGAAAGTACCAGGAATTATCGATTTAAATCTGGCGGGGCAATGAGGCAGGTAAAAATTTTTTTCCTAGGTTGGTACCACCTTCCTTAATTACTATGCCAAGCTTGAGCGGGATCTGTCAACTAGTGTGTTTGCAACACCTGATTAAGTCAATCGATGTCAGAGTGCGTGCCGATTTTTACTATGGGTGATTACGTTGAGCAAAGAATTTGTTTAAAGTTTTGTGTTGCAAATGAATTTTCGTGTGCCGATGTATTGAAAATGTTGCAAAAGGCCTTTGGTGATAATGCTCTATCGAAAACTCGTGCATATCAGTGGTATAGAGCCTTCAAGGACGGTCGTGAAGTGGTCGCCCATCGACGGCTTCGATCGAAGATAACGTCGATAAAATTAAGGAAAGGGTGCTGGAAAACCGTCGTACCAGCTTGAGAGAGATAGCACATGATTATAAGATATCCCACGAGTCCGCACGTACGAGTTTGATTGGTATTTTGGGCATGAGAAAGGTGGCCGCACGACTCGTACCGAAAGACCTGAATTTTCTTCAAAAACGGCATCGCGAGCAGGTTGCTTTAGACATGCTGGATCGCTGTAATTCCGATTCTACATTCATTGAACGCATTATAACTGGTGATGAGACCTGGGTCTACGAGTACGATATGCAAACAAGCCAGCAATCATCGGAATGGGTGGCAAAAAATGAGCTGAAACCGAAAAAACCACGCCAAAGCCGCTCGAAAATGAAGGTGATGCTCATTGTTTTCTTCGATATCCGTGGCGTGGTGCACTACAAATTCGTTCCAGAGGGTCAGACGGTAAACAAGGAGTATTACCTAGGCGTTATGAAACGTTTGCGTGAGCGTATCCGTAAGAAGCGGCCAAATTTGTGGGCGAACAACTCATGGATTTTGCATTACGATAACGCGCCTTCTCACCGAGCTACGATTGTGACTGACTTTCTCGCCAAAAACTCAACAAACGTGCTTCAGCAACCACCGTATTCGCCGGATTTGGCTCCCTGCGACTTTTTCCTCTTCCCAAAACTAAAATTGCCCCTTCGTGGCACCCGTTTTGAGTCGATTGAAGCCATAAAACAAAATTCAGCGCGAGAGCTAAAGTCCATCCCGGAAAGCGCCTATAAAAAATGTTTCGATAATTGGAAGTGCCATTGGCATAGATGTATTGGAGCAAATGGAGCCTATTTTGAAGGCGACCCAATAAATTTTGACGATTAAATGTAGAAATGTTGTTTTAATTGAAAATTCCCGGTACTTTCTTGACAGAGTAGTATTAACAAATCACATCGAAAAGGTTGCAGAACAGGCGTCGTTACGTGAAAATAAACATAGAAGTAACCGCGGACGGGGAGCCTTAGTAACTCTCTTAAGTAAATCTACTGTAAATAAAATAATAAATATAATAGAAATTGAAATTAAACTAAAAATAGCCGAAGATGTACAAAAAGCTGTGTATTACAGTGTTCAGATAGATTCTACATAAGATATTAGTGTTATAGAACTATGATCTATAATAGTGCGTTATGTAAACGAACAAGGTTTAGTACAGGAAAGGTTATTAGATATTGTTCCAGTAGAAATTAGTACAGGTCTGGCACTAAAGAACAAACTTATCGATGTTCTTAATAGCGTAGGTCTAGATGAACAAAAAAAAAAAAATTGGATGTAGCTTTGATAGGGCAGCTAATATGTCTAGACAATATAATTGTCTTCAAGCTCATATCAAGAGTTTTGCTCCAAAATCTGTGTATACTTGGTGTTATGCTCACATCTTAAATTTGGTTATTGCTGAGCACTCAATGTAATGTGAAAGTAAATATCTATGATTGTTTCGGTCTTTACTTGACTTGATATTGTTTTTATTCATATTTTTGAAAGTAAATACCTATTGTGGCTTGCTGAATCGAGTAGCACGCTTTATTTGAGTCATATAAAAGGCTTCGTGTTTGGGAGGATTTAAATCATGCAGAAAAAAATATGCGAAACATAGTGAAAATTGGAAAAACTCGGTGGTGGAGTAAAAGCAAAGGTATATCGAATTTATTTGGCTTTTTTGACGAATACTCCACAGAAATTTTCTCTACCCTTTTACTTGTGCTCAAGAAAATAAGTTCAGGTCCGGAATTCGACCGAAGAACAAGTTCAGAAGCTCTGAGTCTTCTAGAAAATTTTACCAAATATGAAACAATACTCATTTCGTTCATGATGATGAAAATATTCGAATATGCTACACCAGCATCAAATTATCTTCAAAAATTGAAGGTATCGATTTCTTGCAGGCTTATCATATTGTAAATAATACAAAAGATAACATTAATAATATGTTCAATAAATTTCTACTTTCTTCTAACAGATTTGAACAAAATAGCAAACTTTATAAAGATTTTTCTCACCTTGATCCTACAAATTATAAAAAATATGATCTAGCTACTATTCCTACCGCATTGAAATCTATATCCGAAAAACTTGAAATTGATGACTTAGAGTTAAGAAACGAACTTTCCAATTTTGTACAATTATTTAATACATTAAAAAATGATAGTTTAATAGATTTATATGTGTAAATGAATTTGATAAAAATAAAGGTTTGGGTTGTATTTACTGTACTGAGATATTGAGGGAGCATATAATGTACCTTTACAAATTTGTACATTGTGTACAAATATATTCTTTCTCTTTCTTGTACACAAGTCGCATGCGAAAGAGTATTTTCACTTTTGAAGGTAATTAAAAACCGACTTAGATCGCTTTTAAGTCAAGACTTGTTACAATCTTTAATTATAATAAATATTTGAAAAGACTTACTGAAAAATGTTGACTATGATTTAATTATGAATAAATTGGCAGGTTCTTGTAAATCTTATTATAATTTTCTAACATTGTAATTTAGGACTAAAATTAAGTCAGAATTACCTTTGATACTATTTTATGATTAGATACTCATTGTTATTATCTAAGTTACTATAATATATTTTACTTATTTTTCTGAATATATTTGGTTATCTTTGGTTTGTTTGAAAAAATTTTTACCTGGATATAAGATTCGTATTCTATGTAACTAAATAAATTAAAAAAATGGAAGTGAAATTATTTTCTCTAATTCACTGATAAAATACCCATATTCTAAAGATCGATTTTTATATAAAGGGGCCAAATTTGTCCTTTTGCCGACGGGGCCAAATCGAGCCAGTCTGACCCTGAGTGCTACCTTTGCAAATAAGGAACGGAATGTGGTTGCAGCATGATAGAGCACCCACTCATTCTCATCCTCTGAGAGAATTTCTGGATAACTAGTCTCCCAATAGATGGATTGGTAGGGGTGTACCGACAAGATGGTCTGCTATATCATCAGATCTCAACAAACTAAAATTTGTTCTATGGGGATACATAGAGGGGTGATGATCCACAGCTCTCAATATGCGAGAGAGAATACTTAATGCTCTCTGAACATATCATCAAGTCTTAAAATTCATTTCATTATTTTCGTTGTCTTTTTTACGTAATAAACATCATTTGGTGATCTCAAACAGTTCATTACAGGTAGGTACCCCATTTGATGATTTTTTAACGACACGTGAAGTATTTAAATCGGTGATTTTTTGCAACACTTTTCTACATCGTCTGTTGAAATATTTTCTAGAAATACAAGGATAGCAGTCGAGTTCTCTAATGAAATTCTCAAATTGTCTGATTCGGCTGCACTGAAAGCCCAAGCCAACATTGAGGATTTATGACAGACAGGACTAAGGTTAAAATGAATTTGCCAAACTATTTTCAGAACCTATCAAGCTTTTCAATATTTAGTTCAGCATAAAAGAACCGAATGTTAGATCGGTAAATATCCGTGTAAAATGACCCATTCTGCAATCAATTTCCGAGAGTATATTGGAGTAATTTGCTCTACGAAGTAAACCTTGAATAATTTTTACTGCTGGATTTATTGTTTTGACAATCTTAACGTCTGTAAGTAATCCGTCCAATATTCAAATGATATTGTCAGTTTTTTTCCAGTGTCCTTTAGGCATTTTCATGTCCTTTAGGCATTTTCATGCCGACAGGAGTGAAAATAACCCCAAGGTTGCTTCTGAAAAAATGTGAAGCATTCAATTCTCTACATCAATAACGGAAATCCTGTGTATGGCCGATCAATTTATTTGTTATGAAGACTCTATGAATCTTTCAGTAACCAAGAATTCGTATCACATTCGTGTTACGTCTTGTTTTTGCAACCGTTCTAGGTCTTTTAGCAGAGTTCTGTGCGCTCAACTGTTTCCAGATTTCTCTAAATAAAATCTGTACTGTCAGAAAAATATTTCTAAGATTTTGCTTTTTAATAGTTATTGAAGGTAATTGAAAATATACAGGGCAATCCATTTGAAAAATCACCCGCTTGTTGAATATCTTGTTTTGGGAACACCCTGTTTATTGGAAAATAATTTTTTGAGATGCATTAATAGAAATACAAGAAACCTGTTTTCGAACGAAATTTCTAAGATGTCTGGTTTGGCAGCTGTGGAAGAAGTACGCACTATTGCAGAACCCTGTATAACTACTTTCACAACTCACTGCAGTATTTTAGAATTTCCTGTGAGATTTGAAATACTGCTGTCTGCGTTGATTGTTCCTGCAGATGAGTATGTGGATATCTTGTAAAAATATCAGTCTATAATTATCAATTTCCAGTTCGCCACCCTTCAATAGAAGTTTGATAAAAGTAAGGTTCAATGCATCTGAAAACACTCCATAATTGAATGAAATATTAATATTGTATGTATACCGTAATGAGTAATAATTTCCCTATTTGTGTTGGTATTTCATCGTACCCACATATGTTCTCATTTTATTTTTTATATTTCTCATTAGTGATTTTACTTCTTCTGGATTAGTTAGTTTTAAATAGAAGGAAATGTCATTTGTGTTTATGACACCATAGCAAATCCAAAATTCATGTATTTTGCCTGAATCATTTGCTTTCTCATAAAAATAAACTTTTATGCTCTGTCGTAGTTCAAAAACTATATAACACTTTGTATGATAAATAGTTATTTTACTCCTTGTCTTTATTTTATTTGCAGGAAAGTGGGCTGATGGTTATCGGTGAGAGACTCAAATGCCTTTACGAAGATGTGCTACATATTTTTGCAGAGTTTTTTTGAAAGAGCTTTTTGAGGAGAGGTTGTTTCGAAGAATTTCCTGAGTTTATGTTGGGCATTTTTAGAGTGGATTTTTTTTTCATAATTTCGGTAAGAAGCAGGGCTATCTACACTAAAAGTTTGTTGAGTAAGTTCGATAAATATTATATATTTTCTTTGTACTCTTTCATCTCATTATGGAATGTCAATGATTTAAATATAACCTTAAAAATACCTTACATATTTTTCTGTGATTTTGTTAGAACATAGACCATCTTGAATTTTAGTCTGTTTGAAGCAATCATCCTGCAAACACGTGTAAGTTGAGATATAGTGATAGTTATTTGATTTTGATATTTGGAATATTATTTTGGACCGATGAAGAGATTACCTAGAATTATATTTGTTTTTCGAAGATATAGTGCATGTTTTGAGAGATTTCTGAATTAACTTATTCGAATATTTAAATATATCAAATATTTCAAATAAATTATATTTTTTGAGAAGTCCTTAAATTGTGTTCATGTTTTCAAAAGGCGATTGGTGTTCTTAAAGGTAAGATCAGAAACAAAATTTTGTCTCCTTTAAATATTTGTTAATTTTAATGACTTTTTTATATCTGTTGGTTTATTTATTTCATTTGACATTATATATTGAGTTTTGATTATATACGTCTATTAGATATAAGCGGTGCTTATTGTAGACATTAATTTAATTTTAAAAGTTTTTTGAATAATTTTTTTTTTTAATTAAAATTGTAGAAGACTAACAGTTTAAATCTGTTTTGATATTAAAATTTTGTTATATTTCTTCTATCAAGTAAAATGCCTCTTTCTATTTTATAAATAATATCATCACATGTGGTGGAAATTAACTAATAAAGAATCAAAAGAAATATAAAATAATGAACAAAATCTCATCAGTAAGGAGTTATTGGAATGAACAAAATAATCATTTAAAATATATAAAAATATTTATATACTTCGAATGATTTTTTTCATTCAAATAACTACTTACTGAAGGGATTTTGGTTCCGAATTTATCAGATTCTTTCTTTGGAGAATGTGCTTTATATTCTTCAAAAAACGAAGAAAAAAGGAGCAATTATTTGTTGAACATTTTTTGGTGATGGAACTTGTGATTCTTTAACATCCAATCGAAAAATATATATGTATAGGGTGTTGTCTAAATACACTAACTGTCAAAGAAACTGCAACACCCAACCTTCTCTGTTTAAATTTTAATTTTTTTTTTTGTAAAACATAGATAGTATAGCAAGGAGTAAATGATAAAAATTTGGAGAAAAAAATCGTGAAGGTCTTTTCATGTAAACATTTTTCGTTACTTAAATATGTAGTCGTTTTTTGCAATTTTTTTAAATTTTACAACAAACCAGTTCTTCGAGGAGATCCAAAGTCCATGTTGAGTTGTTGTTAAAATGCATAGAGCACGTGTACGCGGAATTTATCGCCAGCTAAGTGAATTTGAAAGAGATCGAATTATTGTTCTACGGGAGGCGGGGTTGTCATTTCGAGAAATCGCTAAGCGTACGAACAGAAATACAACTACTGTTATGAGATATTGTCAAGTGTGCTTTGATAATGCCCAAAATCGAAGAAGAGTAGGCGCCGGACGTCGAAGGGGCACAAATGGAGTTCAAGATCTACGTCTGAGGTTTATGGTTATTAGAGACCGATTTGCGACAACTCGATCTTTGACTGATGAGTGGTTAGGAGAACAAGGTCATCCTGTGACTGTCCAAACGGTTTACCGCCGGATAAGGTCCTTTGGACTGCACCATTATCGATCCCATCTTGTGTTACCTCTGACGGTTGAGCATCGCCGGCAACGATTACAGTGGTGCAGAGAACGTCAACATTGCAATGTGGAATAGAATCAGGTCGTCTTTTCTGATGAATCTCGATCCTCCTTGGGTGCACATGATGGCCGAAGAAGGGTTAGACGACGTCAAGGAGAAAGACGTGAACCTCAGTTTAATAGTGAGCGTCATGTACACCGGACACGTGAATTCTACCAGGTAAGTTATTGGCTAATGAGGATACCTCTTTTCCAAGTGACTACTCAGCAGTCTCCACAGTCCACCCCTAGAGGTAGAAAGTGTGATAAGTAGTACGCCATATCATCGCGCGTAGCGAGAACCCCTCTGAAGATATGAACCCACCAGCTTCCAGTTTGGGCCCCGACTCGAAAGCCAGAACCATCTGACTGGTAGCAGCGAAGCATTATCGAATCCTTACTGGCTCAGCAGGTCAGTACCCGAGTTGGTTTGAGACGCAACTCACCCGCCGGAGGGAATTCTTATCCATCCATCCGAACGCAGTCTCATGAACTAAGATAAACTCAAGATTGACGACTACAATTGATTCTGGTACGAGCACCGTCTAGCGGCCTGTACGTCCTGACTCACCGAACCCATGTGAGGTCATTTGATTGATCCTGGCGTCAAGCACTAATGGCGGAGCTATTTCGTCGAGGTCCACAAATTCTAAATCGTTACGCATTGATCCAGGAGCTAGGACAGGCAGGTCGAACCGTCAAGTCCCGCTAAACCCCGAGTTGTTTCATGAGAATATCCCGAACATGGGGTCTGCGAACAGATAAACGAAATACCCCCTAGTCCAGCATGCGGACTTTCAACCACTGCCCCCTCGAGTCCAACACCAATGGGGTGGTCAGGTGGTACAAGTAACACCTGTGAGCAAACCACACCCCCGAGGTAACGCAGTATGCTACATAACGCACTCGGCCATTACACAGAATCCGGAGATTTATACTGCGATAGGGTATAGTACGGCAGTTTTAAGGAAGAAGCCCTGTGGTGCGACAGACTCCCCTGTCACTGAGTTAATCAACCGGCTCAGCCCTCCATTTCACCTGAGCGGCAAAACTAGAGCCCCATTCGGAGATCTTCCACCATACAGATCCAGTGGCTGGCGCGAAATGGCAATACGTTACACACCAAGACTTAACCCTCCATTTCGCCGGGACGAAACTAGGGTCCTAGTCAGGACAAGCACGTCAAGATCTAATGCCTGGGGGGCGCATGTACACCGGACAGTAGGCGTTATGGTATGGGGTGCCCTACTTGCACATTCAAGTAGGGCACCTTTAATCTTTATTCGAGGTAACATGACAGCGCTGCGTTACCTTCAAGAAATAGTTGGGCCATATGTTCTCCCTTACCTTAACCGGCTCAAGAATCCAATATTTCAGCAAGATAATTCTCGATGTTGCCAGAGTTAATTCAAACTTTTTTGAAGCGACCCATGTGAATCTTTTGCCATGGCCGCCCAGCTCCCCCGTTATTTCGCCCATAGAGCATGTTTGGGACATCATGGGTAGAAGGCTTGGGAATTTATCCCAGCCCCCACGGACTTTGGTGGCTCTGAGATATGAACTACAGGTAGCTTGGGATAGTATCCCTCAAGAAGAAATAGACCATCTTATTGCATCAGTCGCGTGTTGGGGAGTGTATAGATAATCGCGGTGAACAAACACATTATTAACAAATTGATTAAAAAAAATTGTAAACCCTTCGTTTTTTTCTTCAATTTTCGGTCACTTACTCTTTGGTGTATTATCTATGTTTCATAAAAAAAAAATAAAATTTAAACAGCTCCTTCTGGGTATTGCAGTTTCTTTGTCAGTTGGTATAATTTGTTCATTATTTTATATTTATTTTGATTCTGTATTGGTTAATTTCCACAAAATGTGATTATAATATATATGTATCAAGTGATACCGTGTATTAAGGACATGTTTCAAAATTTAATTCTAAATTTTTTAATGAGACTCATTTTGATTAAAATCTGTAGAGGTTCTGGAGAATTAATCCCAGCTATTATCCTGTAATATGTAAATACTTCTTCAAAGTAATTTTCAATTAATATATCTTAACAGCAAGTTATACCTGTTGACGGTATTTGCTTGTTTTCAAAGGCACTTGTTATTAACAGATGTCAGCAATGGGATAAATGAAATTCCAACTTATCATTTGTTATCGCCAGATGATTTTTATGAGCAGAAGAGATTTCTAGATATTCGAGTAGGTCCAACTTTTTGCTTTTATTACGCGAATGTAGAATTTCGGTTTTACCGAAAAATATGAAGTGGTTTTCTTTCATGCAATGTGCAGAAAAACCAGTAGATGTTTTATTTGGCAGTATGAATTTTTTATGTTCGTCTTCTCTACTAATGATTGAATGACTATTTTGTCTTATATAAAAAGCAGGGCACTCATTTTAGTGCAATTTTAACTAACGATTATTAACAAAAATATGATGATTAATTAAGTTAACAAAAAACAGCATAAAAAATCACAAGCATCCATATATCCGCTAGTCCAAAAAAAAATTAAAGGAAAATTCTACAGTATCAACTATATCCCAAAAATTAGTACGTAAATTTGGAATAGACTCAGAAAAAACAATATCAACACCATATCTATAAATAAGAAAAATCAGGGGGTCAATTTCGGTTAAAAACAAGGATTGGCTGAAAATTTAAGAAAAAAGTGGCATCTACAAATTGCATTGTAGTGAGTGCCCTTCTTTATATATATGTCAAACTGGTCATCCAATAAACAAAAAAGGAGACGAAGATAAAAAATCCATACCGCAAAATAAAACATCTACTGGTTTTTCTGCTCATTGTATGAAAGAAAACCACTTCATAGTCTTCGGTAAAACCGAAATTCTACACTCAGGTAATAAAAGCAAAAAATTGGACCTACTCGAATATATAGAAATCTCTTCTAAATAATATAATAAAAAATATCTGGTGATAACAAATGATTAGTTGGAATTTTATTTATCTCCATTGCTGACATCTGTTAATAACAAGTGCCTTTGAAAATAAGCAAATACCGTCAACAGGTATAACTTACTGTTAACTACGTCAAATAAAAAATCCCGTCGCTCCCATTTATTGTCCGAAAAATATATGAATTTTTAAGTAAATTCTCATTAGTCGTTAAAATGGATTGAAACCCGAAACATATATGTCAACGACAATAAATTAAATTTTTGTGAAACTTAAGCCAAGTGATTTATTAATTTATACTATACTAATAGTAAATAGACCAACAATTTCGAATAGCTTCGCAAAAGAATCCAAAGTTGTTAGATCGCAAATTCTTAGGCAACTAAGTGTTCTATTTTTTGAGATTATAGCCCTATCAAACTTTTTTTTCAATAACTTTAGATTGGATTCGGCACAATGTGGTGTAACATAAATTTGTTGGGATAAATATCTAGTAAATCAATACGATCCAGTAATGGTCATGATTTAGTATTGTTGCATCTCCATTTATTTTCAAGAAATTATGCAGATGTAACTTTCATGCCACAAACTACAGTAAACGGTACCGTTCTGGAAGCAAAATTTTTTCATGAATTTTTTGTGAATTATATATTCACATTAAAAACGAAAATTCCGTCAATTCATGAAGTTGTTTATCCGATGTAGATAATAATATTCACAAAGAACGCGTTGAATTGGAAAGAAAGAACCATTATTTTCATGAAATTGTTAGTTAATAACCAATTGTTTAAGAGTCCATTTTGGGTGGATGAATTTTCAAACTGTACTGAACACTAATGTCATGATCAAATTACTTTTAATACATCTACTCCGTTGTAGAAAACTTCATTCACTAGAAAAATTTCAAATCCAGATTGAAATATCAGTTATTGAATCAGAAAAAACTGGACATTTGTTTTAGTAATTCCGCAAACATATATGAGGATTTCTTGCCACGGTCAGAAAAGAATTTCACCAATAAGAATCTTCCCTAAGTACCCTCTTCGTCTTCATATTCTACCAGATCATCCTGAGGATCTTTTTTCTTTAGTTACCGATTCAACCAATGTTTTACTTTCCATTTCTTCATGATCGAAATCTGGTGTGGAGTTTTATTCTCTTCGATTATGCCATTGTTGATTTTCAGATAGGGATGTTTCCTCTCGCGATTTAACGCGTTCCGAGAGCTATATTGACATTCGGCTGATCTGTACCAAATATCATCAATAAGGAGTGTGACCTCTGGTAATAGAAAGTTCTATAAATCGAGACAGTGTAACATACATCTGTATAACAATTCCATACTCAAACAAACTCGATAAGGTTTTGTTGATTACATGGGCAAATCGCAGACAGGGGCACATTTAAAACTGGTTGGTTCTCATCAGTACAATGTATGTAAGTGACTACAAATCAAGTATCCATATTCGCTATACACAGAGGCACTAAGATATCAATCATACACTAGCGCCATCTATAATATTCAAAAATACATACAAGACCTTTGAGAGCTTATTCAAGTAAAGAAGTCTATATGGAGCATTTTTTGGAGTGGAATTTGTTATTCGTAAATATCCATTCAAAAAAGCTGTCTCGGATGAAATTGTAATTGCGGTCATCAATATTCTATATATTCTTATGATTATTAATCGGTTTACTGCGGCACATATGTTTTGATAATTCTATATGTCTATAAAAAGAAACAGTGGTGCCAAAATAAGCCAAAACATTTCATTCGATTTAATTTAAAAATATTTTTTTAGATTGAAATACTTAGAGGTATCAAAGAATTGTTCTAGCTTATATAACTAATAAGAACTTCATACTCACGCAACCTTTTTGTATGAGACCAAAAGCTACTTACAAAACCAGTCTCTAAATATTAGAGCGTCGATCCAACCACATACTGTACAGTCAAATTTGGGTTCTTAACAGGTGTCAAAAAGGTATAAACTCTTTATAGGATATAGGGGATCATTATCGAAGTGGTACTTTTGGAAATATTCCGGGTATTTGACATGTCTATGATTACAGAATTTTGTTCAGAAAAGAAGCAGTTCCATTTTTCATTTCATCCTGTGAATCAAAGTATTCCACAGTAATTTTCAGTTCAATACTTCGCCTTGAGTAATACGTCTATGGCAGTCGTACAATTTTTCACAAATTTGTCAGTATTAATAAATTATAAATTAAATAGGAGAATTTCACATATATCTTGAGGCAATAATAAATATTTGTGGTAAAATTTACTGGGAAATATTGACCGAGAAATTTTCGGAGATTAAAAGAAATTCTTCAACGTCTGATTCTACAGATTAATGACTTGGACATAATGAACTAACCTCCAACGGCTTCAAGGGTCGATATATCACTCTAAAAACTAATTAGTCCCATTATGAAATGATGGATTTATTCTGGTGGTATTTTATTCAATTCAAATTATCTTTCGAGCATGTGGCGTCTTCCACGAAATCAGAATTAATTTGTAAGATATATCTTTCAATGAATTCTGATTAAAAACGACATCCTATAGAAATTATTTCAATTCAAATAACAACTGAATCCAAATTATAGGGATCTTCAGTTAGAATAATTAATTGTATTGTTGTTCGACTTTTTAACGGAAATACTTAATTCATCCATTGAAACAAGAAACATTAACTAATCAACAAATGTTTAATTACTGTTATAATTAAGCAGAGTGGTGTGGGATATAACGTAAGCCATAAATAATAAACCCAATCGAACTAATAACAAGTACTGAAATTTTACGTTTATTTCACGCTGAATTTTGGGAAACAACATATTTGTCCAACACTTTTTGTGATCGCGTTGATGTGTTTACGATCATATTTCAATCATCACCTGACAGGGTAAATAATCTGACTATTCAAATTTCAAATATTAGTTGTATTCACAAGACATTCAACCAAACGAATTCATAAAAACTGAAATATCAACAATTGTCTGCGTGAGAAATCGTAGGAGAAATATAAAGTCAAGAAACACAAAATTCGCATAATTCGGAATTACTATTCAATACTCGTTATCCTTGTAGCTTGTTGTTATCTTCTTAGCCATGATATAGCAGACGATACACAGCTAGCGCAAAAGTTGATATGTCATTCGAAAGCACACTAAATGATATATTTTTTGCTGAAAAGAAAACATGTCCATAATTAATAATTTTTCATCGATATAATTGATTTTGTTTACTTCAGAATCGTGAGATTAATCTTCTCACCACCCCCCCTAATAAGAATTTTTCATCACACAGAACTTCTCATCTTGTTGACAATTAAATGCCGTTTCCAGATATGTGGTCAAATTTGAAGAGGCTACAAGGATGACTGAAGTATAATTAAAATGAGGGACAAACTTGAAATATTTCGTGAAATCAAGTAATGTTACATTGAAGAATAACCATCAACATTTCGACCATGTATTTTAGGACATTTTTTGTTGCAAATAACTTGTATGATCTCCCCTTGAAGTTTGGCCCTTTTAAAAGTGCTTTCTTCCATATTTATGTATACTGATTTCTATTTATTATTTTCTGTTGCTCACATGACGTGTTCAGATACATAGTAACTTATTTTAGAAAAACCGGAAGATATTTTGACACAAGAATAAAGGAATACCGATGCTCTGTCCTGAAAAATCAGTTAGATTCTAGATATTTGGAATATCCAATAAAAGAGAAAAATGATATTGATGACCATTTCAATAATTTACGTGAAGAACAAAAGGGTCTGAAACTGAACTTGTTAGAAAGTTTAATAATAAAACAATTAATAAATAATGTGAATGTACTGAATGATCCAATTGATTTATCCACTCCACCTATATCGGATCTATTCTCCTAGGAACTCGGTGATTTTACCAAAAGTCATAAAATATTTCTATTATTGTATCCTTATCTCCAAACAGAAACCATTAAATACTATATGTTACCAAATTTTAGGTGAGTTGTCTGTAAGTAATTGAAGAAGTTATTATGCATCGAAACACGTCATGTGAGCAATTATAAATAACAATCAACATGTATCTGTATTATTTAATCCAAATATACAATGGATTTCTATGAAATAAAGGCCAACACGATTCGAACTTCTGTTTTATGTGCCCACATTCCATAACATTTCTTGATAATATTTTGTGCTCCTGTTAGCTTGAACCTATCTATAATACTTCAAATACTCAGCTTCACTTATTAAGTTTTCAGTCGCCTGAGGATGGGTTAATAACTCGAAACTGCAGTCACAAAAAATGTGTAAATTTTTCAATTTTTTGTAGTGAAACAGTGATTTCTGAAAGTTTGTTGTAATTATGAGCAACTGCCAAATACTGATGGCCGAAACAGTTCAATATTCATTGTTTTTATTGAAAATTCCTGAATTAATACAGTAACGCTATCTTGAGTAAGCAAAATATATACAAAACATACCTTTGCGTGCTAACTCAAGTGAAGAAATTTCCACGATATTTTCACGTTACGAACGCAGAATAAACTTTCCTCATGCTCAAATCGGCAATTTATGGTCTGATTTGAGCTTAAGGAAAGTTTATTCTGCGTTCGTAACGTGAAAATATCGAGAATACATTTCTTTACTTGAATTAATACGCAAAGGTATGTCTTGTATGTATTTTGCTTATGCTAGATGGCCTAAGTGTATTATTAATATCTTAGAGTCTCTGTGAACGTATTTTGCATGCTCTAGATGGCGCTAGTGTATTAGTAATATCTTTGTAGTCCTTGGGTATAGCGAATATAGATGCTGGACAGATTTGGTGTCACTAGCATGACGAAAACCAATCAGTTTGAAAGGTGCGCATGTCTGCAATTTGCTTCTGTGATCTAGAAAACCTTGTCGAGTTTGTTCGAGTATAGAATTGTTATACAGATGTATTTCTAGAACTTTCTATTACCATAGCTCATACTCCTTATTAATGATTTTTAAGTGTTTTTACTCTAGGATGCAATTTTTACGATAATGTTAATCGATATACCACACCAACTCTTGTCGTATTCCGAAAATTCATTTTAGAAATAGTATTTTACAATTCAGCATCCTTTCTACTTTAGTGGAAGGTGCTTCAGATCACTAGAACGAAATACATTCTGTCAAGAAAGTACCGGGAATTATCGATTTAAATCTGGCGGGGCAATGAGGCAGGTAAAAATTTTTTTTCCTAGGTTGGTACCACTGTCCTTAATTACTATGCGAAGCTTGAGCGGGATCTGTCAACTAGTGTGTTTGCAACAGCTGATTAAGTCAGTCGATGTCAGAGTGCGTGCCGATTTTTACTATGGGTAATTACGTTGAGCAAAGAATTTGTTTAAAGTTTTGTGTTGCAAATGAGTTTTCGTGTGCCGATGCATTGAAAATGTTGCAAAAGGCCTTTGGTGATAATGCTCTATCGAAAACTCGTGCATATCAGTGGTACAGAGCCTTCAAGGACGGTCGTGAATTGGTCGCCCATCGACGGTTTCGATCGAAGATAACGTCGATAAAATTAAGGAAAGGATGCTGGAAAACCGTCGTACCAGCTTGAGAGAGATAGCACATGATCTTAAGATATCCCACGAGTCCGCACGTACGATTTTGATTGATATTTTGGGCATGAGAAAGGTGGCCGCACGACTCGTACCGAAAGACCTGAATTTTCTTCAAAAACGTCATCGCGAACAGGTTGCTTCAGACATGCTGGATCGCTGTAATTCCGATTCTACATTCATGGAACGCATTATAACTGGTGATGAGACCTGGGTCTACGAGTACGATATGCAAACAAGCCAGCAATCATCGGAATAGGTGGCAGAAAATGAGCCGAAACCGAAAAAACCACGCCAAAGCCGCTCGAAAATGAAGGTGATGCTCATTGTTTTCTTCGATATCCGTGGCGTGGTGCAGTACGAATTCGTTCCAGAGGGTCAGACGGTAAACAAGGAGTATTACCTAGGCGTTATGAAACGTTTGCGTGAGCGTATCCGTAAGAAGCGGCCAAATTTATGGGCGAACAACTCATGGATTTTGCATGACGATAACGCGCCTTCTCACCGAGCTACGATTGTGACTGACTTTCTCGCCAAAAACTCAACAAACGTGCTTCAGCAACCACCGTATTCGCCGGATTTGGCTCCCTGCGACTTTTTCCTCTTTCCAAAACTAAAATTGCCCCTTCGTGGTACCCGTTTTGAGTCGATTGAAGCCATAAAACAAAATAAAATTCGGCGCGAGAGTTAAAGTCCATCCCGGAAAGCGCCTATAAAAAATGTTTCGATAATTGGAAGTGCCGTTGGCATAGATGTTTTGGAGCAAATGGAGCCTATTTTGAGGGCGACCCAATAAATTTTGACGATTAAATGTAAAAATGTTGTTTTAATTGAAAATTCCCGGTACTTTCTTGACAGAGTAGTATATCATTTCTGTTTTAAAATTAATGATTTTTCTCTCCTGTTCATTTTAAATTTTATACCATTTAATATATCAATTAAATGAAAATTGGGAATGAGATACTGTACATTTGCTACAGAGATTTTTCCTTTTATTCAATAAAAATCATACAGACAGATCTATTGAATTGAATATTTCTGCGAACAGGTTAAAATGAAAGATCAAAATTGGCTATCGAAATATTTTGAAACAAAGCATTTCCTTATTTGTCCTTATAGTCAGTCATATTGTTAACTCTGCCTTTGATTATCTCCAATATGGGAAAAACATGTATCCATATCATATATGGCATGGAGTCCATCATTATGTCCTTGAATCCCAGTGTTGCTTCATTTATTCAGTTCAACACTCACGAATTTCGCACCAATAATTTTATTGTAATATTGAATGAAGAGTATGCGTATACATATACAAGTTCATTTGTGTACTGAACAAAAACTAATTCGACAAATTCAGTTTTAAACAATATTTTTGATGATGCCTGAATTAAATGCAATTTTATATAAAGGTTGGGCCATCTAGTCTGTGCATTTTGAACTTATTTCCAAAGTAGTGAATCTTCTATACAAACTGTTAGAACTTTACATAGAAAATTCAATAGAAATGAAATACCCTCACGGCAACTTGTGGATCAATTAGTAGAGCGAACTCGTGAAACTGAATTTTTATTTGATTAAACAACTTGTTCACATTCTGGTCCAGTGAGCACACCTGAAAACATTGCTGCTGTAGTTTAGAATGTGACTTAACTTCAACCAAATCAAATCATTTATTCATCTCTATACCTTACGCAATTTTGTATAAAAAAATAAAATAAATGGAGGTTTATACTTGATAGAAGGTATATAAAATTATTGAAATATTTTGATAAAATATTAATTTTATTTGTAATTTCATATTTTTTGTCACCGCAATTTCGAAGTATTAAATAATATATAAATAAGGTTATTCCGATTTTCACAAATTTTTATTGTTATGTTTGAAATAGAGACTGGTTATACATATTCTTTACAGATAATAGCTGGTTTAATGCTCTGAAAACTCCACAGATTGGATCTAAAATATCGCAAAGCAAACGGTGCACAAAAGATCGATGGTTACATTGGCTCTGTTGAATCCAAATGTCGTCTCCGTCTTTTTTTTAATGTTGCTCATTTTCGAATAAAAATGACTCCGCGATGCCACCGGACCAAAAACCGAACCAAACAGTTGTGGGTGCATCGAATTTCCACAATAATATGTGGAACCTATGATCCCCAAATACGAGAGTTTTTCTTATTCACATCCTAAGACGTGAAAATGAGATTTATGGCTAAAGATGATTTTTTTGAGAAATGCTCATCTTCAGCCATGCGAAGTGGGAAGTGGAAACGCATCGGATGGACACGAGGCTTCACTTCTTGCAATAGTTGAACTTTGTAAGCCTTCCAAACGGGATCTTCATGCTAAATTCCACTCACAAAAGTTCGGGATATGTTAGATTTTTGAGCACGAGGACAAGTTGATATCGGTGTTTATTAAGATATATAAAATTGATTATTTAAATATTTTGATGTTCTTTTAGCCTTCTGCATATTTATATAATAATTTATATATTTATATATTATATTATAATTTATAAATTATATTCAATATAACTTCAGGAATTAAATTCTATGAATTAAATATTTTGACTAGACAAAACTTTGTTTCAGCTCATCCCCCGTATAAAAAACAAATATCTTTCAAAAATTTTTAACATAATCTTAAGAATTTCAACATGAAACTATCTTACTCAGAATATTCAATATTATTGGATATCTAAGTTATTTTTTAGAAAATCTCAAGATATGTAAAAACATTACTACAAAAAAAGTTTTAAGATAGACTTTGCTTCTTCAGTACTCAATCGTTTTCATATTCAATAAACAATAACATCAATCACAAAAAATATTTTCTCACCTTTTAACAATTCAGAAAGCTTCTTGGTAAATCTTGGTAAAATCTTGGTAAAATCTGAAAAATTTAAATGGAGTGTAATGTTAACTCGACATAAATAGTTCTGTGGTTTACCATTGATCTAAAAGATTGGAAGGCAATTTAACGGCCTCTGTTGTAGCACAAGGACCATCTGTGTAAAGAAAGTTAAGGAAACCAATTAATTATATTTTATGAATAAAATAAAATGAATGGAGGTTTATACTTGATAGAAAGTATATAAAATTATTTAAATATTTTAATATTTACAGATTTATTCTGTTAGCCATCTACATATTCATTTTCAAAAAATTATATTTAATATAACTTCAGGAATTAAATTAATGTCATATAAGTACCACTTATATCAAACGACATATAAAATAAACATTCATTATAAGACATCCGAATGATAAAACAAAATACAATAAAAATAAATTTTTTACAAAAATCCTATAAATAAAATATTTTGAGTAGACAAAACTTTGTTTCTGCTCATCCCCCTTAAAAAACAAATATCTTTCAAAAATGTTTAACATAATCTCTGATCTCTTATCTCTAATCGATCTGTTTTCATAAGGGGGATGAGCAGAAACAAAATTTTGTCTACTCAAAATATTTTATTTATAGGATTTTTGTAAACAATTTATATTTATTATATTTTGTTTTATCATTTGGATATCTTATAATGAATATTTATTTTATATGTCGTTTGATATAAGTGGTACTTATATGACATTAATTTAATTCCTGAAGTTATATTAAATATAATTTTTGTGAAAATGAATATGTAGATGGCTAACAGAATATATCTGTAAATATTAAAATATTTAAATAATTTTATATATAATACTTTCTATCAGGTATAAACCTCTATTTATTTTATTTTATTTATAAAATATAATTAATTGGTTTCCTTAACTTTCTTTACACAGATGGTCCTTGTGCTACAACAGAGGCCGTTAAATTGCCTTTCAATCTTTTAGATCAATGGTAAACCACAGAACTATTTATGTCGAGTTAACATTACACTCCATTTAAATTTTTCAGTATTCATTTACCAAGAAGCTTTCTGAATGGTTAAAAGGTGAGAAAATTTTTTTTGTGATTGATGTTATTGTTTATTGAATATGGATACGATTGAGTACTGAAGAAGCAGAGTCTATCTTAAAACTTGTTTTGTAGTAATGTTTTTACATATCTTGAGATTTTCTGAAAAATAACTTAGATATCCAATAATATTGAATATTCTGAGTAAGATAGTTTTATGTTGAAATTCTTAAGATTATGTTAAAAATTTTTGAAAGATATTTGTTTTCATACGGGAGATGAGCCGAAACAAAATTTTGTCTAGTCAAAATATTTAATTCATAGAATTTAATTCCTGAAGTTATATTGAATATAATTTTTTTAAATTAAATATGTAGAAGGCTAAGAGAATATATCTGTAAATATTAAAATATTTAAATAAGCAATTTTATATATCTTAATAAACACCAATATCAACTTGTCATCGTGCTCAAAAATCGAACATATCCCGAACTTTTGTGAGTGGAATTTAGCATGAAGATCTCGTTTGGAAGGCTTACAAAGTTCAACTATTGCAAGAAGTGAAGCCTCGTGTCCATCCGATGCGTTTCCGCTTCCCACTTCGCATGGCTGAAGATGAGCATTTCTCAGAAAAATCATTTTTAGCCATGAATCTCATTTTCACGTCTTAGGATGTGAATAAGAAAAACTCTCGTATTTGGGGATCATAGATTCCACACATTATTGTGGAAATTCGTTGCTCCCACAACTGTTCGGTTCGGTTTTTGGTCCGGTGGAATCGTGGGGTCATTTTTATTCGAAAATGAGCAACATTAAAAAAAAGACGGAGACGACATTTGGATTCAACAGAGCCAATGTAACCATCGATCTTTTGTGCACCGTTTGCGTTGCGATTTTTTAGATCCTACCTGTGGAGTTTTCAGAGCATTAAACCAGCTATTATCTGTAAAAATATCTATAACCAGTCTCTATTTCAATTTATCTCATTTCGCGTCACACCTGGTATGACTTTCTCTCAAAAAATCAAAACTTTAAAAATAAAATGTCAATCAATTAAGTGCTTCTATTAGATAATAACTCTATCTAGCACCGACATCCATGCCAGTTCCTACTCACGGCATGTATATCGATCAAGAAAGACTCATTATTGCACACACATTAAAATCGAAATCATCATCCGAAACTGCTATTAAGATTCAGATATCAATCGGGAGAACTTGAGCGAGAGAAATAAGAATTTTCTCACTTCCATAAACACTTCGGCTTCAGCTGTAGTTGAGAGGGTACGTAGAAAAGAAAGGTCGGGGGCCGCAAACAATAATACTGACCTCGCTCTTAACAGAGTTTCCTTCCCGGCGAAGAGCTCCATTCAGTAGTGTTGACCAAGCGACGATACGAGAGAGAAGTTCGAGAAATGAATGTTTTGACGTCGGTGTTGACAGTTGCGGTGATAGTTCTGGTAGATGCAAGTCCTGCGAAGTACTATGCCACCAAGTACGATCACCTGGACATCGAGGAGATATTGAACAATAGGAGGATGGTCTACTATTACGCCAATTGTTTGTTGAATCGGGGACCTTGTCCCCCTCAAGGGTTGGATTTAAGAAGTGAGTATTATATTTGCAGCCTATGGAGTAATGACTCATTGAAAACAAGTTTTTGAAAAGTATTATGTTTCACCACCAAAAATTGAGAAGTACACATTTTATTGTGATTTGTAATTTCATATTTTTTGTCACCGCAATTTCGAAGTATTAAATAATATATAAATGAGTTTATTCCGATTTTCACAAATTTTTATTGTTATGTTTACAACAATCGTTTCGCTATCACAGTAGCATCATCAGGCAAAATTACATTTTGAACAACTTCTTTCCGAAATCCGTTGCTATTATATTACAGTAAGTACAATAAATTTTTATTGAGCAATAAAACCCAAAAAAGGGTCTCCGCAAATTCCAGCTTATCTGAATATATTTAACAGAGGTGAGTTATTTGAATCTATTTGTTCGTTAATTAATATTCCAATTTTATTTTGTTTATTAATCTCTAGGGTATCCCAAGTTGATAGACAAAATGTTGATGAATAAAAATGATAAAATAGCTTTAAATATGGTGTATCCTAATATAAAAGAAAATTTTAAATGCATTTCCTTAAAATACACTGAAGGTTTCTCTGAGAAAATAGCCACATACCTCAAAAATAAGTATAATTTAAGAACTTCATTTAAAACTAATTCAAACTTGAGTAAATTTATTAAAAATAATAAAGACTGTACATATAAAGATGATAAATTGGGGGTTTATGAGTTAACTTTCGGTGATTGCCCTAAAGTTTACATAGGACAGACTTGAAGAACTTTCCGACATAGAATTTGTGAACATTTGAAGAGTTTCCTCAATAATAAAAGTAATTATACATATTCCAACCATTTTTTAGAAACAGGACATACTTCCTACCATAATTTTGAAATTCTACATATAGAAAGTGAAAGTTATGCCTTAAATCGGTTAGAATCCCTAGAGATAAATAAACATAATAAAATTGGAATACTACTTAACGAATAAATAGATTTAAATAACTCACCTCTGTTAAATATATTCAGATAAGCTGGAATTTGCAGAGACCCTTTTTTGGGTTTTAGTGCTCAATAAAAATTTATTGTACTTACTGTAATATAAATAGAAGCGGATTCCGGAGACAAGCTTAGTTATTCAAAATGTAATCTTGCCTGATAATGCCATTGTGATAGCGAAACGATTGTTGTAAACATAACAATAAAAATTTGTGAAAATCGGAATAACCTTATTATATATTATTTAATATGGATTTTCACCAAGTAAGGATTGATTCAATTCAATATTTCGAAGTATTAATTAAGCTAGGTGGTAATCTTTTTATATATTTTATTATTGAATTTGAAAACAATCTAATTTAGCAAAAAAATATGTACTACCATAGTGACAACTTATGTACTACTTTAGCAAAAAAATATGTACAAAAAAATATGTACTACTATGCCTGATCTCACAATTCCACCAAATGAAAAGACACAACTCCCTGACAAACAAGTCACTCGTTTAATTTACCACAAGTAATTTTTCTTACAAATTACATATATACATTTAAAAGAAATATACAATTTACTATCTTACACTAGAGTAAGTTTCAATAATATTATTACCGATAAAAGTAGAAAAATATATATATATATATATAAAAATGGGAATGTTATTATTAATATATACAAAAATTTGAAGTTCCTTAATGTGATATGAGTATATACAAAATTTCTCAATATTACTTCCCTGGTTGGTTTAGAATACAGGCTAATGTTTTGCCAATCAAAACAGGTGGTGGTTTTGTAGGTCGTCTCAAGCAGGCTGTTATGTAGTTCTTTGAACTTAATAGCTTCAACGTCTTCGGGCAACCAGTGTACGTGTAACTATTCCTCACCAAGAAAACTTCCAAACTCCAGGAACAAATAACAGGAAAATAATCCAAGAGAAATCCAGGAAAAATATTCCATAAAAAAAATCCAGAAAAAGATAATCCAAAAATAATTCCAGGAAAAGATAGTCCAAAAAAAGTCCGCTCTTTGTTCTTCTTCAGGTTAGATAAAAAACAAAATTTTCAATTAAAAGTATAATGTTTGGAACATATACACTACATTCAGACAACTTAGTCAATTTCTGAATAATTTAAACGGTCAAATAGGAAACGAATTCGAAAAGTGATGAAATAACATACCAGCATTTTTGGATCTTTCAGTGTCACATTTAAGCAATACAATCGAAATCGACATATTCAGAAAACCCACCCCAATATGATATTTATATGTATATACAGTAGCCAATATTCCCAAATTTTCAGGAAATCGATGGAAATAAAAATATTTCTTATGAAAATGATGAAAATCCATCATGAAAACATATAAAATAACTGAACATGTGGCAGATTGAAGAGGACAAGATTCAACGAAAGTTGCATGGATTTTACCGAATATTTTTTTTACTTTCATATTTTCAACTTTATGCAAAAAGAATGGCCACCGTTTTCCCATATTTATATCTCGAATTAAAAGGAGTGTCTACTCTATCTGACTTTTATTACAATTACATCTTTGTTATGGTTCTTTTATATCTGACCCTGTATACAGGTGGTTCACTTTTTTCTTGAATAACTTTAGCAGTGGATAGAATGTTCAAGTTCTAGACAAAATTGTCCTGTGAATTCGCTTCATAACTCAGTTACAGGCTGTTCAAGTTTCCATTTTTTTTTTATTTTTTTCTAAATCACTATTGTATTTTAAGAGATTTTCGAATCAAACTTGGATAATGAGATTCTTGATTGTTTCGGTGTCTACTTGACGGAAATTCATCGCATATGGTTTAGAGTAAAACACTTTATTTCTTATTTCGAAATTTTCTAAACAATTCTAACGCATAATGAAATTCATTTTGTATTTTTTGTATATGGTCGCGAGTATGAAAAAAACACACAAAAATTGAAAAAACGACAAGTTAAATCATACAATAAAAATTTTTTGGATTAAAAAAGGAGAATACCTCGAAAATATCGGCCTGTGGATTCTTACAACAGTTTCTAAAACCATTTCATTTAAACCCAAAAAAGTACCTCACTCTCCAATATGATTTAAGTTAAACACTTTATTTCCTCTAATATTTATTTTTTACACAACAATTGTTTAGTCGGTTACATTTTGTTTTCATCAGGTGTGTATGGTAGCTTTATTTATTATAAATTAAATTACCATACTCACTTGATGAGGTCAAAATGTAACTGACGAAACAACTGTTGTGTAAAAAATGAATATCAACGAAAATGAAGTGTTTTACTTTAAACCATATAACAGTTGTTAGAATCTACAGGGCGATACTTTTTTCGAGGTACATATTCTCCTTTTTTAATCCAAAAACCTTTTTGTCGTATGATTTAATTTTTCGAAATTTTTTTTGCGTTTTTATCATATATAAAAAAAACGAAAAATGAATTTCAGTATGCGTTAGAATAATTTAGAAATTTTTCTAAAGACTAAATTATTTTCATTATTTACATAATCTAAGGAATTAAACTCTAAATAATCAACGAAAAAAATCAGTGTAAATATCGAAATGTGAATCACTATATTGTACACAAGTATTTTAATAGACCTCTTTGCGGATGCAATAACCTTGTTATTTTTCAATTCTGCATATAAATTTTGAGTGCGTTCTCCCCTTGTTTCCGCAGTAATCGTATACATAGACCTTAACGTTTGATTAGTAGGGAGCCTTTGAAACCGAAAAAAAAATTAAGTATTTGTTATAGTTGACAAATTCAATTCTACCAGTGAAAAGTATATCCTAATACTTTTTCTCATTCTTCATACGCACATTGTTATTTACTTCATTAATATTGCATTGACTTTTTTTTTCGTATTTCCTCAATAAAAATGTCTTTTCGATTCAAACGGGAAAGGACCTAATGCTTAATAGATGCCATCATCAACAATTCACGACTCGCGGTCTCGAAATTGCTAGACCTGATGACCGGTAAAATAGAATCAAGATTAGGGAAGATAGAAGCAACAATAAACAGTAGGATAATTTCTCGAATTCATGGGTGATCAGAATCAGAAGTTTTTCTAGCTTTGAAAAAGATCGCAAACATACTTACCAGATGCAATACATGCAATGTTTTCATAAAGGTGATGAAGAACGCATATTAAAATTTTGCCAATGGATTCTCAATAAAATCGATGGAAATTGAATATTTTTGTATAACATATTATGGGCGGACAAAGCGTTTTTTACCCAATGAGGAATAGGAAATTACCAGCACGTATGGGCACACAAAAATCCGCTTGCTATTGGCTAGAAAACTTCCAAGTCGAATTTAGTGTGAACGTTTGGCTTGGTGTTTATAACGACCAACTGTTTGGTCCCTATTCCTGCCTTATCTCTTGAGTGAATTATATTTTCAATTTTTATTGGAAAAACATCCCACTGTGTACCACGAAGTTCCATCAAATTTAAGACTGAACGCTTAGTTGCAGCTTGATGATTTTCCGGCAAATTTCCTCAGAAATTAAGGAAACTGGCTGAACAATAATTCTGCAGAAAATGCATAGAGCATGAGGTATCGGTAGCTCGGCTTGCACATTCCCTGATCTTACTCCTTTAGATTTTTTCATTTGGAGATTATATAGTATATATGAAAGTTAAGGTCTAGACTGTTACTGTGGAAATTAGGAAATTGATTGAAAATGCGCGTCCAGAATTAAAAAATAACAATTTTATTACAGCACAAAGGTATCTCAGAAAACTGTGTAAATTACCTATACCTCTAACTAAAAATAAAAAAAAAAAAATTTTTTGAATAAAAATTTTAGAAGACTAACAGATTAAATCTGTTTTGATATTCAAAGAATATTTTCTTATAATTTTCTAATCCAAGATCTAAAAATATATACTAAATAATTACAATTGCGATTTGTTTTTTCCGGATACTTTCTAGACATACTATATTTTTACGAAACATAAACTTCATTATTCTTATAGATCACTAACACAGTTTTAAGCAACTATTTGCGTGTTGTTTATAGAATATATTCAAAATGTTCACTTGTATCTTTTCGAAATGTTCACTTGTAATCTAGTGAATGTTTTTCAAGCTGTCCAAAACTTGTTGCAATAAATTTTTCTATGCCTCTACCAATATGATCCTCTGGATAAATATTCACATTATTATTTCACATCTTATTAGTCGACTCAGATTAGATTATCATTACATTCAAATTATTCATTCCATTATTTTTCGAAATATTCAGGAAACAAAATTTAAAATAGGCATCTTTTCATTGCCACTGTTGTCTGTTTATGAACTTATTCTTCCCACAATTTTACAAAAATAAATGCAACCATTTCATTCGATCGTATACGATAAAAATGCAGTGTTCTCTGAAATAATACTAATTACTGTTAATATTCATAGTCTCACAATTTTATGGTTGCATTGAGAGAATTGTAATGTTAATTAAAGTGAATCACAAACGATGAGTATGAAAAAATCTATATTTAATATTTTTATTTGCATATTCAGGACGGAAGTTCCAACGAAGTTTTAATTAACCTAAAATACAGCCATCACATTTTGAAATTCCGTATCACCTTGTTGACTTGATGCATTATTGACTTCTCAATCAATTACAATAACAAACAGAAAATTCATCGAAATGTTTGAGCTACTCTCTGAGGAACTTTTATGATTTCCATATAGATTACCAACCGAATGATTAAAAAAAATCTTGGTAGTCGAGTTTTTTCAATAAATCTGCATAAAACTGATTCAATTTTCAATGTCAATCTGAAGTTCATCTTCAGATATGTGAAAATATTCAAAGCGGTAACCATTAAAAATTTATTCACCTTGTTGAAAGCATATTATAGCATCTTCCAGTTATAGTAATTAATAATCAATTAGCGGAAATGAATTAATCATCGCTATAAAATAAGTTTAATCTTCTCACTAGTCAAGTTGGTATTTCAAGCAGAATTTCAAATGCATCTTTTAAGTAATGATTGTATTTCAATATATTTAATATATTTTCAAGTAGGTAGTCACGAAATAACTTGGTTTCTAGCCTTTTGCGTGGCAGATTTATCATTTCGTCAAAATGTTCTACTTTCACCTCCAGATCTATATTTAGTAGACAAATTGTATTATGTCCTTTAGATCACTTCTAAATAAAATAATTTTCCGGTAATAAGACACCTTGATCCTTTCAAAATCGAAAAAATCGACACTGTTTAAAATTAAGCGATTATGTAAACAGAAAAATTTTTCTTTAATGAGGATCTAGCAAGACACAATCATTTTCTGTTT
Organism: Megalocaria dilatata; assembly: GCA_034642435.1. Classification (NCBI taxonomy): domain Eukaryota; kingdom Metazoa; phylum Arthropoda; class Insecta; order Coleoptera; family Coccinellidae; genus Megalocaria; species Megalocaria dilatata. The sequence continues at coordinate 64,112,810 of CM067856.1, read as the reverse complement.
AAGAGTTAGGCAAGTCATAAATGAAAATAACTTTGAGTAATCTTAGAATTACCTATATTTAATAACACGAATGGAGTATGCGGTCGGCACTAGGTGAAACATTATAACAATTTCATTTAATATATTATGATTATTATCCTGATACTCCTAGATCTTCTGTGAAGATCCGTCAGAAGCTTTTTTTTCAACTTGAAAAATAGTGAAAATGATAGAGGACAGTCAAGATTTAAAATGAGAAAGAAAAAGAAAATTAAAAATTAATAACAAATTCTTAACTCTAAAAAAAATTGCTGTGACTCAAAGTCTAAATATTTTTCACATGAGCATTCGAAAAGACTAACAAAGTGAGCTTCAAAATATAATATCAACAAAAAATCAATAAACGTTATTATACTCACGGAAATTTTAACCAAAAGAACAAAATTATGTCAATCTAAGAACATACTCAGCATTTCATGTATGTGAATTTCAAGAGGCGGAGGTACAAACATTTATGTAAAAGAAAGAAAATATATATATCGAATACTAAATAAAATATTTCAGAAGGAGATTGTAGCGTGGTATCTATACAGGGTGTAAATGAATAGTTGTGAAAAAATGTGGGGGGTAATTCCTCATCAAAAAATAGGGTGGGTCTTTCATATAAACTATATTTTTTTGAGCCCCCCTACTTAGTTACAACAGGAGGGCCGAAAAATGGCGCCCAAAAAACAGTTTTTATTTTTTTTTTTTGAAAACCAAAAACTGACAAGAATAAAATTAACCATTTTATGCGGGCCAGAAGGCACTCAAAAGAGTTTTTGATGGTATTCCTCTATGATTGAAAAGGGTAGAAAAAGCCTCCCCTAAACCTTGTTTCGCAAGGAACTTTTTTTCCTATTCATATTTTACAAAAACAAAATTTGTTTTGGATATCTTGATCCATTCTTAACAAATAAAGTCCTCTGTCATTTCAGGCTAAAATTCACAGTTTTTGAGAAAAAAAAATATCAACAGATAATACGTCTGATTCGTAGAGACTGACCTTAAATTCATCCAAAATTTGAATATCAAAACAGATTTAATCTGTCAGTCTTCTACAATTTTAATTTAAAAAAAAATTTTTTTTATTCAAAGAACTTTTAGAATTAAATTAATGTCTTATAAGCACGGCTTATTTTTAATAGAACAATAAAATGAGGACGTCTTTTAGGTAAGTTATATTTATTGTTGGTTGATTTTATTTTTTTAGAAATGATTTCGGACCGATGAATATATTACCGGAATTCTAATTGTTTTTTGAAGATATAATGCATGTTATATTTCAAATAAATTATATTTTCTGAGAAGTCCTTAAATTATGTTTTGTATTTTTTAAAAGTAATTAGTTTTTATAATTGTACGATCAGAAACAAAATTTTGTTTCCTTCAAATATTTATTTATTAATTTTAATTGACAATTTATATTTGTTGGTTTATTTATTCCATTTGATATTTTGTATTGAGATTTGATTTAATACGTCTATTAAATATCAGCTGTGTTTATAAGACATTAATTTAATTCTAAATATTTTTTGAATAGAAAAAATTTTGTTGATATTGAAATTGTAGAAGACTGACAGATTAAATCTGTTTTGATATTTAAACTTTGTTATATTTCTTCTATCAAGTAAAAAACCTTTTCCTATTTTATTATATTTATCATTAGGCGGATCAAGTTGACATTTTTATTGAGAACTTTTCACAAATCAAATATCATATTCTATTTAAATGGCCTCAGGAAGTAAAATCCAGAGGATTTAAATCTGGTGGTCGGGCAGGCAAGAACTGATTTGAATATTTATGTTTTAAATGCTGACATGCTCCAATACTGGAACGTACGGGAGGGCCCCATCATGCATAAACCACATTATCCTTCGGACACGCAAAGGAATATTTTTAAGAAGTACAGGAAGTTGTTCTTCTAGAAATGAACTTGAACGTATGTATTTCCATTCAATGTATGTGGTAGAAATTTTGGACCAATTAACTGATCCCGAGCATATCCAAGCCAAACATTCTTAGAAAATTGTTTTTTGTGGTGAGCTACAGTAATAGCGTGAGGATTCGCTTCGGCCCATATATGGTTATTATGAAAACTACTTATTGGTTCTCTAGAGAAATTTAGCCCCGTCTGTGAATAGGACCTTTTTCAAAAATTGAGGATATTGTTCAATCAGTCCCAACATCCAAGTGGAGAATTGGAGACGATTCGGAAAATCCCGTAGTAAGAGAGCCTGTACACGTTGAATGTGATATGGATATAAAAGTTGTTCCTTTAATAACGCAAACATCGTCATATGGTGAATTTGTAATTGCTGAGTAATTTTCCTAGTACTGATTTAAGGTTGCTCGTCGACAAGATTTAGTACTGCTTCCTCTATTGCTGGAATTCTAATTTTTATTTTTTTTTAAATGTACCACTATCTCGTAGTCGTTGGTGAATTCGTCTGAACAGAATGTGATGTGGAGCCACACGTTCTGGGAACATTTCTGTATATCTTCTGGATGCTTTCAGAGAACTACTACCAGAAAGACCGTATATAAAATTTATATCAGTCATTTTCGTGTTTGTGTACATCGCCATCTTAATGAGTATGTGACAATATCCTCAAAATGATGAGCCAGATCAAAAAATAATTGTTACCGAATCAAACTTAATCAAAACTAGTCAGTTGTCATAACGAAATGACATCTGCTTACTAGATAAATTATAGTTCGGAAATAATTCTAGCCTTTACCATCCACGCTATCAGGTTGATAAATATTTTTTTTCTCAAAAACTTTGAATTTTAACAAAAAATTACAAGAGACCTTATTTATCAAGAATAGATCAAGCTATTCAAAATTAATTTTTGGTTGTAAAATAGGAATATGGAAAAGAATTTCTTGTGAAAGAAGGTTTAGGGATGGCTATTCTACCCTTTGCAATCATAGAGGAACAACACCAAAAAATTTTTTTCGGCCTTCTCCCCGCATAAAATGTCTACTTAATTTTATTATTTTCTGTTTTTTGGTTTTAAAGAAAAAAAATAAAAAACTGTTTTTCGTGCGCCATCTTTAGGAGGCTGCAACAAACATGGGGGATCAAAAAAATTAAGTTTATATGATAGACCCACCCTATTTTTTCACAAGGAATCATCCCCTGAATTTTTTCGCAACTATTTATATATTTTTATTTTTAAAATAATGTATTGGCTATCGATTTCGGCTTTAAGCCATCATCAGGCCAGCTGAAATAAACACATATATAAATGACTTTAAATTCAGAATTATATATTCTTCTACAATATATATTGAAACTATATACAAAAACTGTCAAATTGATATCCTTATATATAATCAATATAAAATATTTTTCGATGTCTCGGAAAAAACCTTTTTACATCCCGACTTGAAATGTATTAATACAAATGTATTGACGAAAACTATATAAGTATGTATATTAAAATACAAATACAAGAAAATCCACTATTCCAAAATCATCCAAAATGATCTAAATAAAGGATCAAATAAAAATAATTCAACGATAACTCGAACATTTGATAGCTGCTATTTTCGGCCTATCTGACCTCATCAGAAATATATTGAATTCAGATTCAAATATATAACAAGATCAAAATTTAACTCAACAAAATAAGATAAAACCTGGAACGAATAAACTTGAAGAGGGGAGATTTAAAGTATCCAAAATAAAACAGAAATGATCAACGTATTGTTACGAATAACCTATAACTATTTGTACTCGGAACACAGAAACAGTAACAAAACTTATTTTGTTGAAATAAAATAGAAATATATGAGCGATATTCAACACAATATATGAAACAAATGCACCTCATGAATGTTTATGATTAATAATAAAAGACGAAGGTGAAAACCGCTTGTAGGTTTCAGAAAAAAAAATATAATTTCAATTATTTGAAAAGATGAACAGAGCAACAAGTAAGAAACGAATATAATTTATGCAGCAACGTAGATATAATAAAGTATTTTGTTTTACATATTATTGGGACATTCAAATTTTTTTTTGAAAGAAGATATTTTTGGAATGTGGCAGTTGGGTTATTATTAAAGTAGAAGTTTCAATGTCAAATATACATCATGAATTTGTTCTTAATAGTAACAACGCCGACTTGTGAAGTGAGATCTCAGATTAAATCCCTCCGATTATCTTTTCGAATTTTCAATTTTGTCAACCAATATGATAATTTTTAGATATGTCAGACGGTTACCAATAATATGACAACGAACTTAAGGAGGATTCATTCGAATTTTAAGAAGTAGTTTTCGTGGGAATAACACACTTTCCAGACGCTATGTAGAAACAAGGGACAGAAAAAATACTGTATAAAATGTTATGGGGGTAAACCCCTCACTTCAGAATTAACCATAATACATCCGTTCATTTCTCAATTATAATTAGGTAATCAAGCTGAATTCAATCAAGATTTCGAACAAAATTACAGACTGAAACGAGTTCCGAAATTTCTTCGCGAAAAACTGGTATATTTAAACTACCTCTCATTTTAAAAAACATTGATACCGTAACAAATTTTTGCATATTTTTTTTCTTCTCTACCTTGAAGTGTTCTCGAATAAAATATGGTGGTATAAAAACTTCTGAAATTTTCTCGTGAAAAAAAGTGACCCACCTAAATTAGACCTAATTTTAATAAATAATGGTACCGTAATATTTTTTCGCACATGGTAGTATAGTACTGTTTGCTTCTTTTTCATCTTGAATCTGATTAGGGAATATAATTGCTTCCGTCGCCACTTACGGGACAATGTATCTACTTAACTGTTTCGCATGACATGAGTCATCATCGTCATTAATTTCATTATCTATTTTATGAATACATTACTTTCCTGGTGATGTTATAGCGAAGAAGTTACATTTTACGAGCTTCTTATATTCGAGTTTGAAACAATGACTTACCTAGTATAACATGTTGATGAAGATCAAAGCTTAAAGTAAAACACTCCAATTTCTGTTACATTCATTCAGATTCGCAATAATTATTTTGTCATAACATGAGTTCATCAGGTGATGAAAATATATATATCACTTCCATAAAAGATCACGAGGGTAAGAATAGAATAAAGACATAATGTCTGAGGTTAATCTAATATAATTGTCAAATTCTTCGTTCATCTACAGAAAAATATATAAAACAAAGGCATAGTCCTGATCCTATTATATCAAAGAGGTGTTATGCGTATGTATAAAAACAAAGTATAAATATTATATAAAAAATAAAATAAATTTAAAAGGCATATTCCTTGGCCGAAGGTTTTTTGAACCTTTGAATATTGAATCAGAATAATTCTGTGAAATCTCTAAAATTTTGATTTTGAAAACATTAGATCAAAATATCTTAGAAGCACTGTTTCTGTTTAAATAGATACCTATACAGAGTGTTCCTACGAAAATTTAAGCCACCCCAGAACTCAGAAACGAAGAATTTTCGAGGATTTTAAAAAAATAGGTCAACTTCTGTTTTGAGGGGGATGAATTTCTACCATAAGTATGCTCCGAAAAATTCCTATGAAGGTGGCATCAACCCCCAACATTTTTTTGAATAGGGAAGAGATGTCGAGTGTTGTATATTTTAAAAGTTATTTATGTTCTGTGCACAACTCAGTTGAAATTATCAAAATCGGTTCACTATTCACGAAATAGTGTAATATTGAACTTACTGTCAAAAAGTGATGTTGAAGAGACATTTTTCTGCCCAAACTTAAGACCTGAAGAGGTAATCTCCGATTACCAGCATTGTTCTTCAACTTTTATACCACTAATGTCCATCACCACTACATTTAAATCTGCACTAAGTACCCACATTGCATCATTCTACAACATTTGACAGTTGAAAAATTCGTCATTGAATCATAGCCGTTCGTCTGCTAAGAAAAGTAATTTAGATTTTAGAAATTTTATATTTTCAATGTAAGTTCAAGAGTATCACTAGATAGGAAATGTTTATAAATCCACACATCAGGTCCAGAGCCATGTCCATTTCAAATTGTCTTCTCAATATCCTAAGAAAATGCGAAACCAAGTACACCAAAATGTAGATGGTTTCAGGATTAATCCCAAATTCATTTCAGAACGTGATTGTAGAGGTCGAAATATTGGAAATACAATCACTTCTTGAAATGCATTCCTTGCGATTATTCCGTCAAAATTTGACAGTTAAATAAATGGAGTATGCGGTTCGCTCTAAGTGATACATTATAAAAATTTTATTTAAAAAAAATTCACGCAGTTTTTATGTTTTACAATTTATTCAGTATCCTGACACGTGTTTCAGTCTCTCAATCATCTTCAAGGGAGTACATTTTTAGAAAACCTACCACTATTGATACCATACTCCATTAAAAATTCAATCAGTCATGGAAAATTAAAATGTCAACATTCCATAGTTTCATTCATAGACTTTTGAGCATCCTGTTGAACGAAGTCCATTTCCCAAAAGAAGTTAATATAATTAGAACTATCGCGGTGAACAATAGCTATAGAACTGAAATCATGGAAAAAATGATTAATAAGAAAACTTACCACAATATTTAAAAAAAATTTATATCAATATAAATGATTCTTATGAAGAAAAGAATGTATATTTATATAAGAATGTCTTATATAAAAGTTTTAAGCAGTATGATCTCTTATGGTCTTCATAAAATGGGAATTAATTCTTTAACAGTAAATTTGGCTTAGATGTTGGTGAACAATAAAGAAAGGAACTCAAACTTTTCCGGATCGGGGATTTATCGAATTAGATGAGATGATTGTAGTAATACTTAATGCTACATATAAAGGACATACAGGCTCATGTTTACAATATAGAATCAAAGAACATAGTCTATTTTTAAAAACCAGAAATGAACCGGTTTTGCAGAACATTGTTTATAAAGTACTAATTTTTTAATGAAAAAGATGTTATTTTACCATATAATATTAATATGGTTAAATTGATGAACTATTTGGAGATTCTTTCAATCAAAAAAGCCATTGAAAAAAAGTATCAAAAAGTCATTGGCATATGTTGAGTGTGAGATATATAGAGGTATAACTTCTTTGGTGGACTTGAATTTTTCCCTTGAAGGATCTACCTTTTTGACCAATATATAGAGTCAATAATTTGACCAATATATAGAGTCAAAAGTCAACTGATAGACTCCAGACTCCTATTGTCTTTATTTATTTTATCTTTATTGTTTTTCATGTGAATTCCTAAATTATCAACCGTTTTTAAAGCTACATTTGAGTCGAATTTTATTTCAAAATACTTGGATATATTATGCAATATTCAGTTTACGTGGGGAATAGAAATGTATCTTTCTGTAAAATCTTATATAACATGAACTTGATTAAGTGCAACTTTGTTTTATTTTCTGGTTAAAATTTTTTATATCAAAATTGGATTGTAGCAGTCATTGAACTCCTCCATATGTTCAATAATATTCAGTTCTATAAAATATTTATCGGGCTTCATAGGCATGTCAATTAATCTATGGATCATATTGTGATATACTGCCATTTTCTGGTTAAAAGAATTCTGGTGTATGATGCATAGTGATATCGGTATAAGTGGTGTTGCGAAAAATACTAAAGTCATGCAAATTACCTTTTCTCAAAATGTTAAGATCACCGAACTTCATACATTTCTTTTCTTCCTCAGAAGTGAGAAGAATTTATCGTTTGGATGATATTTGTTGATGAATTTTCATTGAAATTTCATGGTTGTTTATCCGTTACCCTATAGCAATAAATGATATAATCTACAATACATAACTGTAGTATAAATTTCGTCGATCTTCAAATTTTGAGAAAGTGTTATTAACATGATCACAATATTTCTCGCAAATCCACGTATACTGATATTACTAGTCAACCACACATCTAGCCATCGTATTAGCCAAAAAATGGCAGCATATCACAGAAAGACCTATAGATTAATTAAGGAACCAATAAATCGCTATAAAGATTTATCGAATTGGATATTATTAAACAAATTGCATTCAGTGTACAGCCCAATTATAATGAAAAAATTTTAATCAAAAAGCAAAAGAAAATTTCATTGCATCTAGGGATATTTACTATTATTTCGACCCCTTTTTTCATGTTTCTACCTAAACCAGAGTATATGAGATTTGAAGTTATAATTTTTAGAGTTAATTCAAAATGTAACGAATCCACAGTGTTGATGAAACAATTTTTATCAATTAATTAATTTGGGAATTATTCCTTATTATATTATTCAATTTATTGCACGTCTAGCACTCTGTCAGTGACTTTGTTTTAATGCACCATGTCATGAAAACTTTTTTTCGGAAAGGGTGCTTCGTAACGCTTTCGACTAAGAATACTTTTTATACTTTGAAAATAATTGGAGAATCTTATTCCTCAATTTAAAATTCTATAACATCGCAAGCTCAGGATTTCGGAGTCATTTTATCCCCGCATTGATCTCCACCATGGGTAGAAATAAATATTTTTTGTAATCAGCAAATAATTTGGCTTATCCAAAAACTCCCGCATGCTACATTTCATATATTTTTGCAAAATATTTATGGAATAATGAAAATAACAGGTATTATTTGGTCATGATTAATGAACCAAACTATCCTGGCCACATTTTAGATTGATATCAATTTTATCCTTATTTTGGTTTCTTGCTTCACGTTGTGAAATATATGACCGTTAAAAAGGAACAACCTGTATAGTACAGTAAGAAGTTATTATTTTCATCCTTTTACGGAATATCGTTAAAGTGGTCATAACATTGGAAGTAGAATAAGCTTACGTTCAACTAATTCTTGACAACATTTCGCAGGACTCGATTGGAAATTCGTAAAATAAAGGCATTTATAGACTGAATGATATGCCTTCAGTTCGTCTGGGAACCATATTCAGAATTATAGAAATGTCACTAGATGTCAGTTTTGTTTAGTATAGTTCAACAATTCATCAGTGCTTAACCTACTCTGAATGTTAGGTCAACACTATCAATACAACTGAAAAAAAAAACCAAGAGGATATTGTAGTTGTTAATTCCTCAATATTGATATTTTAACATATTTTGAGCGAATTTTGGTTGATTATAAGAAAAACCTCCGTCCTTCTTATACTGATATAAAAATATCACCCTTTATTTGGAGTTTATTCTAAGTTGAACACGTTTGTTAATGAAGAAAATTGCTGTTCTGGTTTTAAAATAATCTGCAGTATACATCTGCAACATAACAGATACAGAGTCGAAAATTCACTGTTTGTTAGCACAATGGGACCCCATTTTTTAGAATTGCGCATAGAGATACAGTTAGAGTAAATAGTGAGTAAATTGATTTGCAAGACTTATTTTCCAACAGGTTAACGCAACATTTTCGTGATGCTTAATGATCTCCAGAAATGGAGCAGTCGAGGCGCCTTCAACAAATTATTATTTTACATCTCTTAGTTTCTTCTGAAGATGAAAGAAGGTTGTAATTCTACATTAATAGATCTCGAATGAATGCCATCATGAAATTCAATATCGGACAGTGTAGTACACATACTACACAGTCCGATATTGAATTTCATTTTCATATACATATGAAATTACACTCCGTTGCGAAAAGTCATCGAAACTTGAGTTCATTGAATTTGATCCTGATAAAATTCAATGTTTAACTGCAACCATATAAATATAATTAAGAAAATTTAAATATCAAAACAGATTTAGTCTGTCAGTCTTCTACAATTTTAATTCCAAAAAAATATTTTATTCAAAACACTTTAAGAATCAAATTAATGTCCGATTATATTTATTAAGATGTATACAATCAAAACTCAATATACAATATCAAATGGAATAAATAAACCAACTAATATAGATTGTCTATTAGAATTAATAAATAAATATTTGAAGGAGACAAAATTTTGTTTCTGATCTTACCATTATGAACACCAATTCCTTTACGAAACCATAAAACACAATTTAAGGACTTCTCAAAAAATATAATTTATATAAAATTTTCAATATATTCAAATATTCAAATAAGTTAATTCAAAAATCTCTCAAAACATGTCAGAACATCTTCAAAAAAGAATTAGACTTCTGATAATCTCTTCAACTAACAATCAATATATCTTACCTCAGAGGGATAACCGGATCATTGCTTAAACAAACTAACTTTAAAATCAAGATATTCTATGTTCGTCACAAAAATCACTACTACTACAATCTACTAAATCTACCACCCCTGCACCTACTCGTGCAGAGGGAGGCCGAACGGACCACATACAAACTATATCAACTGGCGATTGACAGGCCAGAGGTAATAGTGACGGGAGGCTCAGGACTGCTGGACGAGCTTTTAACGAACAGTATCCTATCGATGCCCTCGGATCTAATGTCAAAAGTCACGAGCCAAGAACGGAATTTCAATGTAATCGTCCCCAGCCAGGACGAATGGACCCAGCATGCTGAGGTTCTGTTGAGAACCGACCTTGGATTGTTCACAGACGGCTCGCGAACGACGAACGGAACAGGAGCGGGAGTCTATGGGAGCAAACCTAGAATTAACATCTCATTGAGTCTCGGTCAAAACGCAACCATATTCCAGGCAGAACTATTTGCCATTGAGACCACGGCAGAACTGCTGATAAAACGGCAAATCCACCACGGTAAAATCAAAATATTTACTGATAGTCAGTCAGTACTAAAAGCTTTGGAATCCAGCTCTTGTACCTCAAGAACAGTCTTGAGGCTTTAAATAGGCTCGGTATGTATAACGGAGTCACTCTGGTTTGGATACCGAGCCACTCAAACTATTTGGGTAACGAGGAGGCAGATCGGCTGGCGTTTGCTGGAGCTGCGCTGCCTCTGGTAGGACCGGAACCATTCCTGGGAATACCACATGACGTGGCTAACGAGGCGATAACAGGCAGAATTAACTCAAGACTAGAATCTTTCTGGTGGAGCCTGAAACATTCGAAGTTGTTCCTTGGAACAGCTTCGAACAAAAAGATGACGAACCTAGCGCTAGGTCTGGATAGGGCCAAACTAAGAACACTTGTCGGAATTATAACAGGTCACTGCAGACTGAAAGTGCATTTGCACAAAATCGGTCTGGCTGAAGACGATGAATGCAGGCTGTGTCTTGAGGACAGTGAAACAGCCATGCACATCGTCTCAGAGTGCCCAGCGGTGAGTCGCATCAGATTCGAAGTCTTTGGCCAGGCTTTTATAGCCCACAGCGAACTGAAAAAATTACCCCTGAACAAGATTATCGGTTTTATCCAAAAATTGGATCTCGTCGGGGAGATATAAATTAGGGGTGAACCACAATAGTCCGTGCGGACGCAGTGGTAGGGTGGACAGACGCCCGCTCGTCATGAATAACATAACACAAAAATCACAGAAAACTGTAAGGTATTAGGTTTTCTTTAAACCATTGACATTCCATAATGAGATTTTATTCAAGCCTACATATAACTATATATTATGTATAAAATAAAATAGAATGCAAAACAGATTTACTCTGTCAGTCTTCTACAATTTTAATTTAAAAAAAAAAATTATTCAAAAAGCCTTTTGCTAATTTATTTTAATATAATTAAGATTTTTCTCAAAATAAAAAATCTCATTATTCGTATTGTAATTAAATTTTGAAAGTATATCGTCATATTGGGGACTCACTATATATTATCCATCCATAGGAATAAAGATATCGGAAAAACGAACTATTTAACTACTTCATCGTAAGACGACTTCCAAGTTCATACTCTCAACATACATATCTTTGCTATGAATTTGATTCATCATTAATGTCGTTCTGTTATAAATAAAGAATGCTATTGAATCTAAGGATTTTTTTTTCAATGGATATATAACAGGCGAAACTGACCAATGTGGCCTTAGGTCAATGCATAAGAGACCTTATAAACTTCGATATTAGGCTATTCAAGGAATGTATTCATTAAATCTTCCCCAAAATAGTGGATCTTCACTCAACTCTGTTATTTAAGACTAGCATACGACCACTGTCCGACGACTAACCCAAAATTGCTTCACAAGAACACGAAATGATAGCAGTTGAAATGAAAAACTTGCTTTAATTAAAATTTTAATTCGATATCATAGAGCAAGTTCTCACAGTATTCCCTCATTTGTTGGATTTAATTATGGAACGTCGCCCAATTTTGCTGGAATAAGATAAGAAAAAGCCAGTTGATAAAATTTCGAAGCATTTTTTTTGTCCACAACTGGTAGAATTTAAGGCAAATTTCAAGACCGGTTGTGGAAAGCAGCTTGATGGAATTTATAGACATGAATGAATAATGAATTTCAGCAGAATGTCCACCAAAAGATGCAGTATAAGGCCGAAAGAAAACTAAATTACTACTTCTATAATCAAAACAATGAGCACACAACAAAACAGTATAAACTTTTATTTATCTTGAATCATGTTGTCTAGTCGCTTTTTTGTAAAATAATTTCAGAAAATTCTAGGCAAGAGTCGTCAGACATTTAAAATCTGTTACGTTCCATTATTACGACGAATTACAATTAAAGAGCAACGCATTCATCTCGTCATGAAAACTGTTGGCTACTAAATTCTTGTAATAACAGCAAGTCTGATTGCAAACCATAAAAACTTAACTAGTGTTTATACATTATGTATTCTTCTTCTTCCGTCTCCACATTAGGCAAGGTCGCCTGTTCATTCCTCGTCCCCTTACCTACTTTGCGTTCAGGTGTCGCATTACGTATCGGGTGTTTTTTTTACAGTGATATAACTTTAAATTGAAATAAAACACATTTAAATTAAGATTGAAAACAATTTTTTTTGAAAGATAATTTTGTGACATTTATGTTTTAAAATAAAATAGAAAAAGGCTTTTTATTTGATAGAAGGGATATGACAAAATTTGAATATCAAAACAGATTTAATCTGTCACTCTTATACAATTTTAATTTCAAGAAAATTTTTATTCGAAAAACTTTTAGAATCAAATTAATGTCTACATAAGCACAGCTTATATTTAATAGACCTATAAAATCAAAACTCAATACACAATGTCAAATGGAATAAATAAAGCAACAAATATAAATTGTCAGTTTTAAATAATAAATATTTAAATAAGGTTATTCAGATTCTCACAAATTTTTATTGTTATGTTCACAAAAATTGTTTCGCTATCACAGTAGCATCATAAGGCAAAATTACATTTTGAATAACTAAGCTTGTTTCCGAAATCCGTTGCTATTTATATTACAGTAAGTACAATAAATTTTTATTGAGCAATAAAACCCAAAAAAGGGTCTCTGCAAATTCCAGCTTATCTGAATATATTTAACAGAGGTGAGTTATTTAAATCCATTTGTTCGTTAAGTAATATTCCAATTTTATTATGTTTATTTATCTCTAGGGTATCCTAAGTTGATAGACAAATTGTTGATGAATAAAAATGATAAAATAGCTTTAAATATGGTGTATCCTAATATAAAAGAAAATTTTAATTACATTTCCTTAAAATACACTGAAGGTATCTCTGAGAAAATAGCTACATACTTCAAAAATAAGTATAATTTAAGAACTTCATTTAAAACCAATTCAAACTTGAGTAAATTTATTAAAAATAATAAAGACTGTACACATTAAGATGATAAATCGGGGGTTTATAAGTTAACCTGCGGTGATTACCCTAAATTCTACATAGGACAGACTGGAAGAACTTTCCGACATAGAATTTGTGAATATTTGAAGAGTTTCTTCAATAATAAAAGTAATTCTACATATTCCAACCATTTGTTAGAAACAGGACATACTTTCAACCATAATTTTGAAATTCTACATATAGAAAGTAAAAGTTAGGCCTTAAATCTGAATCCCTAGAGATAAATAAACCTAATAAAATTGGAATATTACTTAACGAACAAATTGATTTAAATAACTCACCTCTGTTGAATATATCCAGATAAGCTGGAATTTGCAGACACCCCTTTTTGAGTTTTAATGCTCAATAAAATTTTATTGTACTTACTGTTATATAAATAGCAACGGATTTTGGAAATAAGTTTAGTTATTCAAAATGTAAACTTGCCTGATGATGCTACTGTGATAGCGAAACGATTGTTGAAAACATAACATTTGTGAAAATCAGAATAACCTTATTTAAATATTAGAACTGAATTGAATAACTTGCTTAGAAAACACTGTTTCAATCTGGTAGACATATAGAATTAACACTCAATACACAGTTCCAAAAAGGAATAAATTAATTTAAAGTAATATAAATTATTGACTAAAATTACTAAATAAATATCTGAAGGGTATTAAAATTTGTTTTATACCTTATTTTATGAAAAGCAAATCCCTTTCGAAAAATGCAGAACATAACCGCAAGAACTTCTACAAAAACAACTTCCTCAAAAAAATTCCCAAAACATGCAGAACACCTTCAAAGAGCAATTTAGAATTCCCACAACGGGAAACTCGTGAGCCCAACTTCATATTTGAAACATAAAAATAATTAACAAGAAATATCTTACCAGACAAGCTGAATGTATTTATCTGAACAAAAACTAGAATGAAGCGAACTTTCAAAAATCCTGTTCGTCACAGAAATTACAAAATCTTTGTAAGGTATTTTATGGACTCCTGTAAAACCAAGTGATAATATGTATAAGTGTGAACCAAAATATATTATTATATATGCAATTGTCATTATAAAATAAAACACTTGTTTACATTTTCTACTTTATTTTTGGTATTGACGTACGTTTCGTCTTTGCTAGAAAGACTTCATCACAATATGAAGTAACAGTTGTTGTACAATGAATTTATAAGATTTTTTACAGAAGGTGTACATGTGTTTTCAATTGTTCGTCGGGTTGGTTTTCTCAAAGAATATTCCCTTCAGAATCGTGTTCATTCGATCCCTTGTAAATATTGAATAGAGGGGTGTAATAAAAATCTATTTGTTCATTTACTAGGTTATTGCTGTTTTTATGTTTATTTATTTCGTAAATTTCCCATAAGTTCAATTTTAGACCTCTATTTTCAACATGTAGAATTTCTATTTCTTTTGTGAAAGAATGGTTATTTTCAAGAAGGTGTTTAGCATAATGTGAATCTTTTTTATTTTTATCGAAACTTCTTTTATGTTCTGTTAGGCGTGTACCGAAATTTCTACCTGTTCTACCAATATAAATCTTTGGGCAATCTGGGCAAGTGAGTTTGTATACACCTGATAATTGAAGTTTATCCATACTGTTTTTATTGTTTTTGATGTATTTGCTAATAGGATTGTTTGTCTTGAAAGAGACTTTAATATTTTCTTTTTTGAGTAGGTTTTTTAGTTGAATACTAATGTTTCCGAGATATGTGAGGCTAACAATAAAATAATGAAGAGAGGTTATTTCTTGATAGAGGGATTATTACAAAATTTTAAATGTCATACAGATTTATTCTGTTAACCTCCCTCAATTTTTAATTTCATAAAATTTTTCATTCAAACACGTTTCGAATTGAATTAAATAAATTTGTTAGAAAAAACTGTTTCAATGTAGTTAATATATAGAATTAACACTTAATACACAGTTCCAAGAGGGGATGAAAGAATTCAAAGAAATATGAATTTTTAACTAAAACTACTGAATGAATACCTGAAGGTAAGTCCCTTTCCAAAAAATAATAACCTCAAGAACTTCTTCAAAAACAACTTGCTCAAAATGAGTTCCTACAAAAAATTTCCTAAAACATGCAGAACATCGTCAAAAGGCAATTTAGAATTCCCACAACGAAAACCTCATCAGGCAATTTAGAATTCCCACAACGAAAACCTCATCAGGAAATTTAGAATTCCCACAACGAAAACCTCATCACTAAATTTTTAAAAAATAAAAATAATTAACAAGGAATATCTTACCATACAAGCTGAAGTGAACTTTTAAAAATCCTACGTATTCTATGTTCGTCACAGAAAAAAAAGTTTTTGAATAAAAATTTTTTTGGAATTGAAATATGTAGGAGGTTAACAAAATAAATCTGTATGATATTCAAAATTTCTTAATTGTATTTATTTAAAGTTTCTATGAGCATCCTTCACGAACTTTCTTGGAAAATGAGTTGGTATCAATTATACTTATTTACTCTAAGATAGTGTTTCAATAAATTATATCCAAAAGAAGGAATTTGAATAAGCTGGTAATTTTTACCAGTATCAAAAGAAGAATGAATGATAAAAATCTTTATATATTAGTTTGTAGGTCATCGAAAAATCATGTGTATTGAAGGAAGTAATAATATTGTTTGCTTCCATATGTACTCCAGAATGCCTAAAATATTCAAAGAATTATTGAAATGTCACAAGTTCAAGTGACCCTTTGTTTTGATCACCTTTTGATTTTATTTGCTTGAAAGAATTCCATGGCTTCCGCGAATCCACTTCTCGATAAAAACAAATCATTCGGAAACAAGTTTGGCCAACAGAACTCATTATGCAAAAGATACAGGAGCATTCGCCCCACACATATAATCTTCTTATTTTGAAGTTCAAGAATGTCTCATCTTCTCAGAATATTCATTCACTTTTAATGGAATGTTTGTAACTAATAATCAATAGATTCATTGAACTCAAAACAAAAAATGGTTATAGCCCAAGTCCAAGAGGTTGTTAAATTACCCTCAAAATGTTAACAAATTATAATTAATAGTAAGACCATCTAAAACTCAAATGAGTATTACTCTCGAAGAAAAACGTTACGATTTTCAAATAGGTTCATCAATTTGCTTATCAAATTGCACTATTTATGCGTAATTTTATTGTTTTCTTACACTTTCATTTATTCTTTTTAGACTTCATGAACTGAAAGCTGTATAATTCAGAATTATTCACATGTAACCAAACTGTTGAATATTTGATTGATTCGGTCTTTACTTGGTGGAAACTCATTTTAATTAAAAAAAAATATATATGAGATATATATTTTTTTTTTAATCAAACTGTTGAAGAATCACTAGTATTTCACAGCCTATATAGAAAGTTTTAAGATCGATAATGTCATTCAACATATAAATATAGTTTTTCAATATATTTGTATGCAAAAATTGAAGAGAATTAGATAAAAGTCGTTACAATATCAGAAATAAAGTCAGATGTCTAATTTTACAAAAGCAACTTTATGAACAATTGAAAATTCCTTGAGACATGTAGACATCTAACGTGTATGAACTACTGCAAAAGTGTGTTGCCCTTCCATAGCTGCTGCACCAGATATTTCAGAAATTTTGTTGGACAGCAGAATTCTTGTACTTTTTTCGCATCACAGGAAATTATTTTCTAATGAACATGGTGTTCCTAAAAAAATAATCAACAAATGGGTGTTTTTGTAAATGGACCACCCTGTTTATTTTCACATATATTCAATGACCTTCAATATCTATCATGATGCAAAATATTAGAGATATTTTTCCAACGGTACAGATCTTATTCAGGGAAAATTGCAAAAAGTCGAGAAAACAGCAGTTCTCTAAAAGTCTTCTACCGATTGTCCGAAGCAATTGTAACACGAATGTGATCAGAAATATTTTCATTCTGAAAGATTTTTCCTGTAATCATTGCAAAATGATCAATCTGTCATAAATAGGGTGATCGTTATTAATGGCTAAATACGAAGTATTTCGAATTGTTATTTTTCGAAGTTTTAAAATGTAATATCCTGTATTTTTCACGATAGTGTAGATAAGCGAATGCCTCACATTTTCTCAGAAGTAACCTTAGGGCTATTTTCACTTACGTGTTCAGCAGAAACGAAAAATGACATCACAACTGGAAATTTTATTTGAATAATGAACATTGTCACTAACGGATATTAAAAAAGTTGAAGCAATAAAAACTGCAGTAAAAATTATTCGCTACATATTTGTTCATTTTAATGATCTACGAGATGTCCACGTTCTCTCTAACACAAAGCAATCCTATTGTGGAATGACCTACTAACCCTGGTCAGCAGGGCTGGAGTAAACCTTTACTATTCTTTCCCGAGCTGTTATTAGAACTTCATCATACACTATTTCCTTCATTTGCCCCCCCAAAAAATCTGATTTGATTAGATCCGGTGATCTAGCAGGCCATCTTGTCGGTTCGCCCCTACAAATCCATCTATTTGGAAATTGGTGATCCAGACGAGAATAATGAGTTGATGCTCTATCATGCTAAAATCACATTTCATTATTTGCGTAGGTTACACTGCTAATAATCCAGGATGGAAATTTGAATATCCAGCACCGTCGAGATTTCTTTCGAAAAAATGAGGTTCCATCACATGATTGCCGATAACTACCCCCCCAGAAATTTAAGGACCACTTGTGTTGATATTCAAATTCCCTTATCAGTCTTGGATTTTCGAAAGAGTGAAAATGAAAATTGTGTCTATTGACGAAATCAGAATTGTAAAAAGTCGCTTCATCGGTAAAAAAACAAAATCGAAAAATGTACGATTCTGTTCAATTTGAAGACTTACTCAGTTACCAAAATTCAGACCGTTTTTATAGGCAAGTGCCTATAATCTTAATGCATATTAATGTGGTAGGCGTGAAACCGGTTCTTTTTGAGGATTCTCTGAATGGAACGCTCACTTATACCGCAGGTTCCAGCTTTCTTTGGCTTAAGTGTGGATCTTCTGTTTTCCTTATTTTTTTTGTACATGACATCTCTTGTTCCGACAAACCTGTTCAAAAGCCTTCGAAAACTTGATTCATTTGGATGACTCCTCTCGGAATATTCTGCAGCATAAATACGATAGATACGCTAATAAACAGTTTCTGCGGGACTGCCCAACATTTCATAAATTTTTTTTGATTTATTATATCCAAAAATAACTTTGAGCTGTAAAGAACTTGATTAATAATTAACTTTTGGAGTGCCTATAATGGTTGAATGAATACATATGTGCTTATTCGCAAAACCATTATCATTTTTATGTTGCCACTAAGGGATTATGATTTTGGGAATGTTCTGAAGTTTTTTTTAGCAGTTAACTGGAAATAATCTAATGGTTTTGAATAGTTTTCTTTAGATTTTGATAGATATTTCAGCTTAATTTTCTAGAATACGTAGCAGAAATTCTGAGAAATCATTCAATGATGTAGTAATGCTGTACCGCATATTACCCGAATAATTTCTACCGCAGGTTTCATTGTTTCAAACATTTTTTACTTCCCTCAGTTATTATGTTCATTATCAAATACAATTTTCAGTTATGATGTCGTTTCTTGTGTTTGCTGAACTAAGGAGTGAAATTACCCCAAGTCTACTTCTTAGAATATAAAAGGCATAGTGAGTGCCGACAGCTCAGTGGTAAGAATATAGGGCTCGTAACCGAAAGGTCGCGGGTTCTAATCCTCTTCAGGTGGGAAAGAAATTTTCTAATTGGACGAGTGTCGGCCAGCATTTCACTGTTGGGCCGAAAATTAACAGTTCTGTGACCTAAAGTGGCGCCAGTTCGCGCTAACAAAGCCTACCCAAAACACAACTGAACTCGCACAAGCTGAAAAAGCTTCTGAGGAATATGCACAGAAGATCTATGAGTATCAGGATAATACAACATGGTGAAAACCAAACAGGAGATTACATTTGAAAAAATCGAAAAACAACACTTCGAAATTCTTCATATTTGTTCATTATTAAACCTGTATATGGGTTGATCACTTAAGAATGATGGCTGGATCAATCTTTCAGTTAATACAAATTCCGATCAAATTCGTGTTAAGATTACTTCTGGCAATTGGTAGAGGACATTTAGAAAACTACTTTTGCCTCAATTTTTAGCAGTTTTCTCTGAATAAGATCTGCATCATTGGAAAAATATCTCTAATATTTTGCATCATGATGGATTTATGGAACGCCATTGAAAACATATAAAAAAATACGGAGTGATCAATTCAAAAAGTCACCCATTTGTTTGATAATTTTTTTGAGAACACCCTATATATTAGAAAATAATTTCCTGAGATGAAGTAATGAAAATAGGAAGGAAAAGAAGCCTGGTTTCGAACGAAATTTCTAAGATGTCTGGTTCGGCAGCTATAGCATTATTGCAAGATCCTGTATATGTTTGAATCGTGAATATCAAAACAGATTCAATCTGTTAGTCTTCTACAATTTTAATTTAAAAAAAATTTCTTGAACCAATTTTAGAATTAAATTAATGTCTTATAATAAGCACTGCTTATATTTAATAGAACTATAAAATCAAAATTCACTATACAATATCAAATGGAATAAAAAACCCAACAAAAATTAATTGTTAATTAAAATTAAAACTAAGTAATATCGAATGTTTCGTTTCAAACATACGCACCTGAACTATTTAATATGCTTAAATATTTAAATCAGTCACTTCAAAAACTCTCAAAAACATGTAGCACATGATCTGAATTAGAATTCAGATAAGGTCAGTTCAACTTGACATTTGAAATATAAAATCAATAAAAAATGAATAAAATTGTAACCTTATAAAAAATTTCTGGAAACTCTGTGAATGCAATTCAAATTAGGTAGGTACATCTAATATCCAATGTACTGCATGTTCTATGCTAAACACAGAAATCACACAAAGTTTGTAAGGCATTTTATGGACTTCGTTAAACTCCTCAGACAGGCGTGGTACGTACGTTTTGCCTTTAACAAACATTTGACAAAATGTTTAGTTTCTGGTCTTATATTTATGAAAACTTAACCTTTTTCAAAAATACACAACATAATTTTAAGAACTTCTCCTAAACTAATTTATTTGAAATGTTTAATATGTTCAAATATTTAAATACGTTACTTCAAAAACTCTCAAAAACATGTAGCAAATCCTCGAAAACAATTAGAATTCAGATAAGGTCAGTTCAACTTTATATTTGAAATATAAAATCAATTACAAATAAATAAACTTGTAATCTTACCAATTTAACTTGTAATCTTACCAATTCAATTTTATTCTAAAAGTTTTTCAAGAAATATTTTTTAAATCAAATTTGTAGAAGACTAACAGATTAAATCTATTTCGATATTCAAAATTTGTAATTATCCTTCTATCAAGTAAAAAAATCGTTCCTTATTATTTTATCCTGTATATGTAATCCCAACTATTTCCTCAATTTGAGCACGAATTTGTCAGGTTGGGTTTTCTGAAAAATGGTTGATTTTTTCGTGACAACTTCCTGAGTCAGTTTTTCTGCCTTTTCCGGGTTGTTTTGGCAAGTTTGAACTTTTATTTTTACTACATCTCACAAATATTGAGTGGAATAAAGGTCAGGTAAACAATTAGATCAGTCTTATATTCTCGAAAATTTCATCTCCATCGCATTTTTAGCAACTTTACAAGTATGCTAATGAAATATGATAACTAATTTCATTTGGACTATGCTAATGGTTTTTATCCTGCATAAATGGAAAAGCCCCCAAAAGCACCTCCTTGTACAGATGTCATATTATACCGGGTGCTCCTAAATTGAAGGTACAAACAAGAGAGATTCCTTCCATAATTAAAAAAAAAATTCCCATAAACAAGGGACCGGAAACGTTTCGTTTTCGAGATAGAGGGTGTTAAATTTTGATTTTTCCATTTTTTTCTCATATGAAATTTGGCATAGATATTACAATGTAGAATTTAGAACCATGTGACATATCAATTTCGATTGCAAATCTACAGGGTGAAACTTTTTGTGGAACCCTGTCCCCTGTTTTACTCCAAAACCTTTTTTTTTTGGTGAGCCACTGTTAGTTTGGAAAATTGTGAAAAAAATCTTTATTGTTATACTAAACTTTATGGTCTCTTGTAGTGTTGTTGTAACTGCTACCGATTTCAAGAAAATAATTTTGAACCATTCTCTCGAAATTCTTAGAAAAATCCAAATTGTCATAAAAATTCAGTTAGTAAGCTGTGTTGAATGAATTCATTGTTAGTTTTGACACGTCAAATTAAACTCATGTGTTTTGAAGAGTAAAGGTCCAACCAGAACACATCTGATCGACCAAGTCACACAAGTTACACTACAACTTCTGAGGAATCTTCACAGGAGATCTACAAATATCAAATTATTTTCTAATAAATCACCATATAATGAGAATTTGTATGTTTTTAGCCTAAAATTAGATATATTAGTTTAAAATTTTCAGTGTTTGAGTTCATTGCATGACACTATCCTATCCTTTGAATGCTAATTTTAAACCAACCATATCCTCCAAGAATTAGACTCAATAAAAAAAAATTGTTTGTTGAATTGTGAAAATGGTGAACTAATAAACCTTGTGTTAGTAACCGGTACCCGGGTACCCACCGTGGTGTATTTGTATGAATAGCTTAAAGAATATTTAATATTTTATTTTAAGCTCTCGAATCGTCGTTCTTTAACTCAAAAGAAAGCTAGTCGTGAGTGCATTTAATTTATCTATTTTTCATTCTTTTTTTTTAAATAAGCTTAAACTTCAGCTATCGCCCCATTGGCAATTGGATACCCGGGTACCCACAATGGAAAGAATAGAAAATAAATTGAAAATGGTTTCTATAAATGGTTGCAACTGAATTTTATTGAAAAAATAAAGAAATATTACATTTTTTCATTATTAATGAAATTAAACCTGACATTTAACACATTGTATGAGATTAATTGTGTGCTCATCACATACTGGCTGGTGACAATTGGCACAGCTCTTACGAGTCTTTCGCCGTCTTTTTATTGGCAAGGCATTGCACACATGACAAGATCCTATCACTTTTTTTTCTTCCGGTTTTATCTTTTTCAACCACCGAACCAGGATTTATCTCGATTGTTTCTGCTAATGCATGACCTAAAATACTTTCAACAGCAATCTTTGTTGAGAAGTGACGCATTATTTGCGGATTCGCCGTGCGGTGTTCAATCATCGGCAAGTTCTTCACTTAGCTTCCGCATAAATTGACGACGTTCTGTCGTTTTTTTGGCAATTATTTTATTATTTTCGTAATAAATTATATATGATGCAAGTGAAGAAATGTCTAGCATGTTGAAGAATAATGCCATTGGCCATCTCGAAGATCGTCGTTGACTTGTGTACCTCCGGACCATTTGGTCCATTCGCCAGCTTTATATCTATTATAAAAATTTATAATTTCTGGTTTTTGTTTAGCGTCATCACCAACTGATGCATCTGAATGCATTGTAGATAACAGAATGACAGCTTTATTTTTTTTAGGAACATAAGAACACATGGTAACCTTTTCGTGAAATCCAAAAACTGTCGAATACTGCTCTCGTGTCTTATTTGCTCCCATAACACTAGGGATGTAAGGTTTATTTTTTTTCAACGTGCCAACAATGGTAATATTCCATGACACAAAAATGTTTAGCAACGGGTAGAGTAGTAAAGAAGTTATCCATGCAGATGTTTCTACCACTACCTCGGTACGGAGCCGCCAATTCTTTCACTACTCTTTCACCCTGATTTTTTTCAAGAGTGCCATCTGTTTTACCATTTTTTCGTTTAATTGTTACTAACTATTCATAGTTAAAGAAAAAAATGTTTAGAATTTTTGTTTTAAACAAAATAAACAAAATTTTTAATATTTAGATCTCTGGGTACCCGGGTACCCGGTTGCTAAAAGACGTCGGTAAAGTTGGTTACTAACATAAGGGTTAAACTAGCGCCTACGATTCTAACAAAATGTGGCATTAGCCATTTTGTCATTATTCTACATCTGCAAGGTTTCATTTAGAGAAGTACCTGTCTACATTATAAAATATTTTCATTGTCTTGTGTCTGGAGATAGCGACATTGAAATATTTCAGTTTATAAGAATTTCACACCTTTCAACTTTTTTCTATCGACCTCTTGTTCGAATTTTGTTAATATATTGCTCCGCTACATAGCTTATCTACAACCACATGAGCAAAGAAATTTTTTAGCGAACGTGTGAATGACTTTATTACCAGTCAATTCTTTTCTTGTTCATTAATTATTTCAAACTTTCTAAGAGAACTGTTACCAAAAAGAATCCATTCCTTTTATATTCCCCGCAACCCACAGATATGATTTCCAATTAATTTCGTTATTTTCCCCTTTTTCGTTAGAAGAAATGCATGCATTGAGACACAGTTAGCCTCTAGATTTTGAATACTCTGTGACACTCGTAAAATAATTCATCTAATATTTTCTCCGCATATACGGAATAAATATTAGATATCATATCCCGAAATAATCTCCAATCTTTCAAATGAATTGATTTATTGTAACAGTTCAAAATAGGGACGTAAATTAAAAAGAATATTTCTCAAATCATCAGGATATTCCTGCAGGCCAGTAGTACTGTTTGATTGTTCAATCTAAAATAGTTCTCCACAATATTTATCGATAAGTTAATGAATGTCATTTTTTAAAAGTTCAAGGTTTTATACAGAAAAACTGGTTATACTATTATATTATGTTTTCCATTCAGTGTTATCTATACCTTGTTGCAATTTTCTTGCATCTTTTGGCAGCTTACGAATTCTAGATTGAAAAAAACTGGTCAGAAGAGATTCACAAAGCTTTTCGAGTTTTCTATTCTATTGTGTCATTAACTGAAACACGTAAAGGTCAGAGGAATCAACATCTGGATGCTGCATTATTGAATCTCTTCATTATATAAAAATTTAATTCTGCTGATAATCTTTTTCCAAATATGGTTAATAAGGAGTATGAGTTATAGTAACAGAAAGTTCTTCAAATTGGAGCAGTTAAACATATATATGTATAACAGTTCAAATCTCAAATAAGCTCGAATAGGTTTTTTTAATCGCTGGGACATATCGAAGGGCGAATATGGGTGAGTGACTAACTTGTATTCGTTGAACATTACAGCGCACTGATGCTTGCAGCCAATAAGCTCCGAAATATGTGTATGTCTACTGCTTATATCTCAGCGATTTACAGAACCTATTCGGGCTTATTTGAGTTTTGAACTATTATACAGATGTTTATTGTACTGTCTCAATTTGAAGAACTTTCTCTTAACATTATTCATACTCCTTATTAATCATAATATTCACTATATTGTAGACGTGCATTATTCATACTCAACAAAACACAAAGCAAAATCTTGGAGTTGGAATATTCAGCTTGATTGTCCAGGGTTTTTCCACTGAAGTTAACACAATTAGCTTTTTTTCATTCGGCTCCAATCGCTTGAAAGTACAGAGATCCCTTTCGTTCTCAATACATCTCTGTTTCAACTCATACGGCATCTAATTTTCTTTTGACTCCTTATTATCATGCCACTTTTGCTTGGCTCTAGTCTTGATGAAATATTGCTTTAGATTGTCTATTTTCAATAAGCCTTTTCTTTCCCCCTTAACACTAAAAACGGCTTCTCCATCAATACTTCACAATTTTAGTCTCCGTAAAAGAAATTTTCCTATTCAAGTGAAAATTTGAAACCTTCAATAAATGGCAAAAATAAACCCTACAAACTTACATTCTTAATAGACTAAAGATCATTAATAAGGAGTGTAAGCTATGGTAATAGAGAGTTCTACAAATCGAGACAGTGTAATATATGTACATCTGTATACAGATATGGAAAAGACAGTCAGAAAAATAGGAAATTCAGTGTTAATCAAGACGCCAGTGGAGTTATTTGAACGTCGACAGATTCCTGAATTTATCCGAATATGTCTATCTTTTTATTTCGAAAACGGCTTATCGATTAAGCCATCTATGGGCCAACAGTATATAAAAGTTATACTCTCGATAACATTTTGAAGTAATTTGGTTTTCCCTTATTACAATATGGATAAAAATCGTAATCTCCTCTATTTCCTTGTCACGATAATATATAATAAAACTGAAGGGTTAGCGTTCATAATGGTGATTATATCCCGGAAATGCATGTAACTCATTACTTTTTCAGTAGATAGTTAAGCAGTGTAAAAATTTTTGAACAGAATTCCAAGTTCGGGAGTAAATAACGTAATTTGAGTCGGAATTCCTGTTCAGAAATCAATGAGCATAACATAACGATAGTCGTGACAAATTTGCTCATATAATCAATGATAAGAACATAGGAAGGAAGAAGAAATATGATATGGATGTACTTTCACTTAAGCATTAATACCTTCGATACACATGGATCCGCTTCCAGATCGAATGCAGAAAAGTAACTTCATTTGAATTGAATGTAATTCCTCAGACTGTTGTGATCTTTCAATGGGATTGCATCAAGCTTATCAAGGCTGCAAACTTGTTTCTCGTCTGAAATATTCACCACTCCTTCACATAAATTGAGAGTTCAATTGATTCGTTATATGTATGTGACTCAAGCAAATCTATATTCGAAAACTGTAAGACAGAATGAAAGGAACTATTTTTTTCACCTCAATTGATTGATCTGACAAATGCTGTAAGAGCACTATTATAGTAAATATAATCCTACAGAAAGCCACAGATAAAAAAATTTATAGAACAAACTAAAGAAGCACTCATTTGACGTCAGAAGGTTTCTTGAAATACTACTTATATTACTTTTCACCGTTAAAATCATATTAGGTTCATTAAAATATTAGGTTTTTAGGTTTTCTTCAATTAAAATACAGAATATTAACCTAAGTAATAATTAAGTAACTAACCTATTAGCTAATAAAATTTTAAAGTTTAAATATTAGGACAGAAAAACTATGTAAAGTCTCCACAACTCATTTATAATAAAAAACAATCAAAGTCATGAAAAGAATTGTATATTCACGATTTGGTGAGTCATCGATTCTCTTCTTTCGGAAAAATCGAAAATTGGCTTCAAAATTGGATCGCCTCGTATGACAAGAAGTTTTTCCGAGACGGGATTCGGAAATTACCTGAAAGGTAGAGAAAGTACTGAGCAGCGGCAGCAATATTTTGATTGATTTGTTAATTCATTATCTTTTGGAATAAATGCATTTTTTGAGTTTAGAAACGGACCCAATTCACTTTTACTCCTAATAATATAGCCTGTCTAGAAAGTATCCGGAATTTATTATTTTTCATAATTTTTATATACTCCTTTTTTGTAACATTCTAAGACAAAACAAATGTATAAAATAGGTTACGCAGATAGTCGGCTATGACTACATTTGCATGGCAACACTATACTATATTCTGTCAAGAAAGTACCGGGAATTATCGATTTAAATCTGGCGGGGCAATGAGACAGGTAAAAAATTTTTTTCCTAGGTTGGTACCACTGTCCTTAATTACTATGCCAAACTTGAGCGGGATCTGTCAACTAGTGTGTTTGCAACAGCTGATTAAGTCAGTCGATGTCAGAGTGCGTGCCGATTTTTACTATGGGTGATTACGTTGAGCAAAGAATTTGTTTAAAGTTTTGTGTTGCAAATGAATTTTCGTGTGCCGATGCATTGAAAATATTGCAAAAGGCCTTTGGTGATAATGCTCTATCGAAAACTCGTGCATATCAGTGGTACAGAGCCTTCAAGGACGGTCGTGAAGTGGTCGCCCATCGACGGCTTCGATCGAAGATAACGTCGATAAAATTAAGGAAAGGGTGCTGGAAAACCATCGTACCAGCTTGAGAGAGATAGCACATGATCTTAAGATATCCCACGAGTCCGCACGTACGATTTTGATTGATATTTTGGGCATGAGAAAGGTGGCCGCACGACTCGTACCGAAAGACCTGAATTTTCTTCAAAAACGTCATCGCGAACAGGTTGCTTCAGACATGCTGGATCGCTGTAATTCCGATTCTACATTCATGGAACGCATTATAACTGGTGATGAGACCTGGGTCTACGAGTACGATATGCAAACAAGCCAGCAATCATCGGAATGGGTGGCAAAAAATGAGCCGAAACCGAAAAAATCACGCCAAAGCCGCTCGAAAATGAAGGTGATGCTCATTGTTTTCTTCGATATCCGTGGCGTGGTGCACTAAGAATTCGTTCCAGAGGGTCAGACGGTAAACAAGGAGTATTACCTAGGCGTTATGAAACGTTTGCGTGAGCGTATCCGTAAGAAGCGGCCACATTTGTAAGCGAACAACTCATGGATTTTGCATGACGATAACGCGCCTTCTCACCGAGGTACGATTGTGACTGACTTTCTCGCCAAAAACTCAACAAACGTGCTTCAGCAACCACCGTATTCGCCGGATTTGGCTCCCTGCGACTTTTTCCTCTTCCCAAAACTAAAATTGCCCCTTCGTGGCACCCGTTTTGAGTCGATTGAAGCCATAAAACAAAATTCGGCGCGAGAGCTAAAGTCCATCCCGGAAAGCGCCTATAAAAAATGTTTCGATAATTGGAAGTGCCGTTCGCATAGATGTATTGGAGCAAATGGAGCCTATTTTGAATGCGACCCAATAAATTTTGACGATTAAATGTAAAAATGTTGTTTTAATTGAAAATTCCCGGTACTTTCCTGACAGAGTTGTATAGTGTTGCCATGCAAATGTAGTCATAGCCGACTGTATGTCAAATATTGTTGTTGGTCAACACGTATACAACATATGAAATAATGTCGCAACTAGAAAAAAGAAAACAGGCAGATTATTTGTATAGAAAAGGTATTCGAAACGTTAAAAAATCAGTGCATTTGATGGAACTGGGAAAAAGTGTTGTATATGAGACAATAAAGAGGATAAAAATGGCATGGATATGAGGCCAGTCTCAGGAAGACCGCCTAAGATTAAAGGAAACAATTTAAACGCTTCATTGACCTTAGGACGACACAATCTGCGTCTTTCGGGGTTTTGCAAATTAGCTAACATATTTGGAAATCAACGAAATATAAAAGTATATCTAGAAACCGTTCAAACGTAACTGAAAAGTTAAAGCTACATGTCATGAAAACCAAAAAAATCCTTATAATGACACCTTTACAAAAGGAACGAAGGATAGAATTTTGTCAACGTTTTCAAGAAGATAATTTCAATAATGTCTTCATATCTGATGAAAGTTGTTTCCAACTTGGTATTAATCACTGAAAAATTCTACCAAAACAACCTGTTACAGTTCAAATTTTCAAATTTGAACCAAAATAATTTCCCACCAAAATAATGGTTTGTGGAGCAATATCTCAGCGTGGTGCTGCTACGCCTATCTGAATAGTTGATGGTACCATTAATAGTGAAAAGTATTGTGACATTCTAAACGATTTTCTCCTTGAAACGGTGCATGCTTTATACCCAGAGAGGTGGCATTTTCAGCAGGATAATGCAAGATGCCATACATCGGCCTATACTCAAACTTGAATGCAAGAACACCTAGTAATAACCATTTCATGGCCAGCAGTTTCATCAATCTTAGTCCCATTGAGAACATATATGGAATAAAAAAGCTTGATGATGAAAAAACAGCGACACGAAAGAAAGATGATTTAATTCAGTCAGTTTTACAGTCTTGGACTACGATCACCTAAAATTATGGAGGTGATCTATTATAGGTTCGGGTCTACCTTGACGTTTAGTCAAGTGTTTACTGTTAAATAGATATTGTATAAGTAAATAAGATGAATATTTTGTTATTTTTTTCTAATTCAAGAATTAAAAATATATACCAAATAATTACAATTGAGCTTTGTTTCTTCCGGATACTTTCTAGACGGGCTATATATTAAAGCAGCATACCGTTCTAAACAGTCTTTATATTTTTGTTCAACATTTTCTCTCACGTGCTGTCACCTTCTTTCCCACAAAATCTCCGCCAGAGAATAGTGTTAATAAGTAATGAAATAAGACCTGATATGTTACACAAAATCTCGGACAGTCACTTTTACTGTTTATGAATGGGCAGTAGCCAATTTGAACTTCTTATTAATTGAAATTCGTTCAGAAACTCGACCATTTAATGAACTTCACTGTTCATTCCAACGAAGCGTGTGATTGTCGACTCTATCGCCATTGAATATTCTTGAGGGTGTTGCCACCCCGTTTATGGGGGTTATCGAAATATAATTTGCAATCAAAATATGTTCCTCTCCAAATAAAAATTGACTTATCCTGAAAACTCATACTTTTAGAGAAATATCCATCCAGGTTATTTTATAGAGAGTACCTGGCATGTAAGAACCGTAACAAATTCTTTGAATTTCACTTGAAGTAAGGCATATAATGATAAATGCAAAAATACCTAAATGATTACTACTGAGATTTCAAGAGCACGTACGTACTCAAACTATCGTAAGCTGAAAAAATATCAGTGAAATGGATTTTAAATATGTTCAAATATACTATTACGAGTGCACATTGATAGAAGAATCAATTGCTTTTGAAATAAGCAGTATAGATTAAGAATTCCAATCATTAGCCTAAACGATGTTTGTTTTATATAACAATAGAAATATGATGAGTATATATTATTGGGTTAATATTCGAATAACCAATACTATAATTGTAAATTCCGCCTACTCTTTTTAGCTTTTCAGTTTGTAATTATAATGGGAATTTGACAGTTGATAGCGACCACATTGTTGAAGCTACGTGTTTCCCATGGTCTGTCGTTTATTCATAATATTTTGCCAAATCACCGCGGTTAGATATAGCGTTAAACAACATGTGCAATTGATAACATTTTGCTATCAAAATGAGAGTTCTGTTCGGACAATGGTCTACCCGGCTATTCGCAGTGTAGTGGATAAATTTAAATCCACTATTTTTTGAATATTAAAACAAATTGAAATATGTTTATCTTCTACAATTTTAATTTCAAAAAAATTTTTTATTCAAACAACTTTTAAAATTAAATTAATGTCTAAAACAAGCACCGCTTACATTTAATAGACGTATATAATCAAAACTCAATATATAATGTCAAATGGAATAAATAACCCAACAGATATACGAAAGTAATTAAAATTAATAAATAAATATTTAAAAGAGACAAAATTTTGTTTCTATTCTTACCTTTAAGAACACCAATTGCCTTTTAAAAACATGAACACACTTAAAGGACTTCTCAAAGAATATAATTTATTTGAAATATTTAATATATTTGAATATTCGAATAAATTATTTCAAAAATCTCTAAAAAAAAATGTGCACTATATCTTCAAAAAACAAATATAATTCTAGACAATCACGTCTTCAGTCCTCTTTTAATATTCCAAATATCCAAATCAAAAACATAACCTATATCACTCACGTGTTAAAAGACTTAAGCTTCGAAATACAGATCAACTATATAATTCAAGATTGATCTATGTTCTAACAAAATCAAAGAACACTGTGAGTTATTATAAGGTTTATTTAAATTCATTGACATTCTATAATGAGATTTATTGAAGCCAAAATATAATTATATATTATATATAGAATAAAATAGAAAGGCCTTTTACTTGATAGAAGAAATATAACAAAATTTGTATATTAAAACAAATTGAAATATGTTTATCTTTCACAATTTTAATTTCAAAAAAATTTTTATTCAGAAAACTTTTAGGAATAAATTTATGTCTAACAAGCACCGCTTACATTTAATAGACGTATATAATCAAAACTCAATATATAATGTCAAATGGAATAACTAACCCAACAGATATACGAAAGTAATTAAAATTAATAAATAAATATTTAAAGGAGACAAAATTTTGTTTCTGGTCTTACCTTTAAGAACACCAAATGCCTTTTAAAAAAACATGAACACATTTAAAGGACTTCTCAAAGAATATAATTTATTTGAAATATTTAATATATTTAAATATTCGAATGAGTTAATTCAGAAATCTCTAAAAACATGCACTATATCTTCAAAAAACCAATATAATTCTAAGCAATTCCGTCTTCAGTCCTCAATAATATTCCAAATCAAAAAACTAACCTATATCCAAACCCTCATCACGTGAAAAAGGACTGATGCTTGGAAACACAGATCAACTTTATAATTCAAGATTGATTTATGTTCTAACAAAATCAAAGAACAGTGTGAGTTATTTTTAAGGCTTATTTAAATTCATTGACATTCCATAATGAGATTTATTGAAGCCAAAATATAATTATATATTATATATAAAATAAAATAGAAAGGCCTTTTACTTGATAGAAGAAATATAACAAAATTTGAATATTAAAACAAATTGAAATATGTTTATCTTCTACAATTTTAATTTCAAAAAAATTTTTATTCAAAAACCTCATTATGGAATGTCAATGAATTTAAATGAGCCTTAAAAATAACTCACACTGTTCTTTGATTTTGTTAGAACATAGATCAATCTTGAATTATAAAGTTGATCTGTGTTTCGAAGCATCAGTCCTTTTACACGTGATGAGGGTTTGGATATAGGTTAGTTTTTTGTTTTTGATATTTGGAATATTATTGAGGACTGAAGACGGAATTGCTTAGAATTACATTTGTTTTTTGAAGATATAGTGCATGTTTTTTGAGATTTCTGAATTAACTTATTCGAATATTTAAATATATTGAATATTTGAAATAAATTATATTCTTTGAGAAGTCCTTTAAGTGTGTTCATTGTTTTTTAAAAGGCAATTGGTGTTCTTAAAGGTAAGACCAGAAACAAAATTTTGTCTTCTTTGAATATTTATTTATTAATTTTAATAACTTTCGTGTATCTGTTGGATTTTTATTCCATTTGACATTATATATTGAGTTTTGATTATATACGTCTATTAAATGTAAGCGGTGCTTGTTTTAGACATTAATTTAATTCTAAAAGTTTTTTGAATAAAAAATTTTTTTGAAATTAAAATTGTAGAAGATAAACATATTTCGGTTTGTTTTAATATTCAAATTTTGTTATATTTCTTCTATCAAGTAAAAAGCCTTTCTATTTTATTCTATATATAATATATAATTATATTTTGGCTTCAATAAATCTCATTATGGAATGTCAATAAATTTAAATAAGCCTTAAAAATAACTCACACTGTTCTTTGATTTTGTTAGAACATAGATCAATCTTGAATTATAAAAATGATCTGTGTTTCGGAGTATCAGTCCTTTTACACGTGATGAGGGTTTGGATATAGGTTAGTTTTTTGATTTTGATATTTGGAATATTATTGAGGACTGAAGACGGAATTGCTTAAAATTATATTTGTTTTTTGAAGATATAGTGCATGTTTTTAAGAGATTTCTGAATTAACTTATTCGAATATTTAAATATATTAAATATTTCAGATAAATTATATTCTTTGAGAAGTCCTTTAAGTGTGTTCATATTTTTTTAAAAGGCAAGTGGTGTTCTTAAAGGTAAGACCAGAAACAAAATTTTGTTTCCTTTAAATATTTATTTATTAATTTTAATGACTTTCGTATATCTGTTAGTTTATTTATTCCATTTGACATTATATATTAAGTTTCGATTATATACGTCTATTAAATGTAAGCGGTGCTTGTTTTAGACATTAATTTAATTCTAAAAGTTTTTTGAATAAAAAATTTTTTTGAAATTAAAATTGTAGAAGAATATTTCAATTTATTGTAATATTCAAATTTTGTTATATTTCTTCTATCAAGTAAAAGGCCTTTCCATTTTATTTAAATCCACTAGTTCAGTAAACAATGAAGCAACATCCTTACGCGACGTTGAGACTGTGGAGGAGAATCCGAGGCAGTCGATTTCCTGTCGCTCACAAGAACTCGACCTTTCGCACACCACAACTTGTATTCGTGACTTGGGTCTGCACCCGTACAGAATTCAACTGTACCCGGGAGCTGAAGGAAAACGACCATAGACAGCGACGTGTTGTCGTTGAATTGGACCTGAAGCATTTTGAAACTGACTCTTATTTTGATCAAAAAATCATCTTCCGCGATTATGCCCATTTCTGGATGAATGGATACGCCAACGAACAAAATTATTGTATTTGAGACGATAACAATCTACACGAGATCCAAGAGCGTCCAGTGCATTCCGAAACAGTCACTGTTTGGTGTGGATTTTGGGCTAGCGGCGTCATCGGTCTATATTTCTTTGAGAACAATGTTGGTCAGTTAGGGGCGAGCGCTTTGGGTCGATGAGTACCTAGTTCTTTTGACCTGAATTGGGTAATATAGACACCAACGACATGTGCTTTCAACAGGACGGTGCTATGTGCCGCCCAATTCATTCAACATTGGACATTCTGCATGAGCCGTTTGAGGGTATGGCCGTGTCACAGGAGGTGGTGTGAGCTGGCCACCTAGGTCATGCAATTTGACGCCGTTAAACTTTTTCTTGTATTCGCAGGTCTATACAAATAAGCCACAAACTACAGTGGACCACAAAGCCAACATAACTAATGCCATTAGTCGAATTTAGCCTGATTCATACGCCAGATTCATGGACATTTTGTATGCAGGCCACTCAGCAAAGTCGCGGCGGACATTTGCAAAATGTTATATCCCATACTTAATGGCATCGATAAATCTTTCAAACTCATGAGAAATTTCGATGATATCTCACAAACACTTTGTTTTATTTGAATTTAAAGATGAGAAGCGCTAAATGGAAGTCTCTATAGTTTCCGTTCTCACATCTTTTTTCGCTTCGTAAATATTCAAGTTTTTCGCAAATATATTGCAATCTTCTTGTCAGGAAATTATCAGAACGAGATGGATGAAAAGACCTTTGAAGATATCTATTTTACTTCCGAATTCTTTCGTTAGACAATTTTCGTCATCATAATTTTTTTAAAGTACGAACTGATAGGAAAATTAGTTTCACTCATTTGAAGCACTTACTATAAATACGATTATTTTGCTTCTTGTCCCTTTATAAACTTTTTTATAAAATTGTATAGACTTTGAACTTCGAACGGCTAAAGATTCTTGATCTATATCTCACCAGAAAATAATCAAGCACAGTGAATAAAAAAAATTAAACAGAGAGCCAGGTTTTCACTATAATTTCACTATAAAGGAGATAAAAATGGCATTACATTGAGGTGATCCAATTCATGTGAAAATACATTTCTTAATACTAACAACCGTGTAAAAGATTCTAAAAGTTTTAAGAGAAAGAGATGTAGCGTCTTACGGAATGAGAATCAAGAACTCGACATAATTCTTAATTTTGAAGATAATGTTACTATGATTAATTATTGATAAATGCTGGAAATTGAATATCATTGAATTTGAAGTCAACCGCGTAATTTCATATAAATTATTTCAGAAATAAAATAGAAAGGCCTTTTACTTGATAGAAAAAATATAACAAAATTTGAATATCAAAACAAATCAAAATATGTTTATCTTCTACAATTTTAAATTCAACAAAATTTTTCATGCAAAAAACTTTTAGAATTAAATTAATGTCTAAAACAAGCACCGCTTACATTTAATAGACGTATATAATCAAAACTCAATATATAATATCAAATGGAATAAATAAACCAACAGATATACGAAAGTCATTAAAATTAATAAATAAATATTTAAAGGAGACAAAATTTTGTTTCTGGTCTTACCTTTAAGAACACCAATTGCCTTTTAAAAACATGAACACACTTAAAGGACTTCGCAAAGAATATAATTTATTTGAAATATTTAATATATTTAAATATTCGAATAAGTTAATTCAGAAATCCCTAAAAACATGCACTATATCTTCAAAAAACAAATATAATTCTAAGCAATCCCTTCGGTCCTGAATAATATTCCAAATTTCAAAATCAAAAAACTAACCTATATCAACAACTCACCACGTGTAAAGGACTAATGCTTCGAAACACAGATCAACTTTATAATTCAAGATTGATCTATGTTCTAACAAAATCAAAGAACAGTGTGAGTTATTTTTAAGGCTTATTTAAATTCATTGACAATCCATTATGGGATTTATTGAAGCCAAAATATAATTATATATTATATATAAAATAAAATGGAAAGGCCTTTTACTTGATAGAAGAAATATAGCAAAATTTGAATATCAAAACAAATTAAAATATGTTTATCTTCTACAATTTTAATTTCAAAAAAATTTTTCATTCAAAAAACTTTTAGAATCAAATTAATGTCTAAAACAAGCAGCGCTTACATTTTATTTAATAGACGTATATAATCAAAACTCAATATATAATCAAATGGAGTAAATAAACCAACAGATATACGAAAGTCATTAAAATTAATAAATAAATATTTAAAGGAGACAAAATTTTGTTTCTGGTCTTACCTTTAAGAACACCAATTGTCTTTTAAAAACATGAACACACTTAAAGGACTTCTCAAAGAATATAATTTATTTGAAATATTTAATATATTTAAATATTCTAATAAGTTAATTCAGAAATCTCTCAAAACATGCACTATATTTTCAAAACACAAATATAATTCTAAGCAATCCCTTCTGCGGTCCTGAATAATATTCCAAATATCAAAATCAAAAAACTAACCTATATTAACAACTCACCACGTGTAAAGGACTAATGCTTCGAAACACAGATCAACTTTATTATTCAAGATTCATCTACAACAAAATCAAAGAACAGTGTGAGTTATTTTTAAGGCTTATTTAAATTCATTGACATTCCATATTGAGATTTATTGAAGCCAAAATATAATTATATATTATATATAAAATAAAATAGAAAGGCCTTAAAAATAACTCACACTGTTCTTTGATTTTGTTAGAGCATAGATCAATCTTGAATTATAAAGTTGATCTGTGTTTCGAAGCATTAGTCTTTTACACGTGGTGAGTTGTTGATATAGGTTAGTTTTTTGATTTTGATATTTGGAATATTATTCAGGACCGAAGAAGGGATTGCTTAGAATTATATTTGTTTTTTGAAGCAACAACAATTATTTCGCCAACACTGTGGCTTCTTAAGGTTCACATTTTGAACTAATTCTGAAAATTACAAGTTCCAACTATAAACCTGAAGAAGCTACAGTGTGGGCAAAACAGCTGTTGTTAATTAATAAGTTGTGGAAATATTCCTTATTATTTTATTTAATTCACAAAATTTTTCTTGAAGGTTATCCGTATGAAATTGGAATTTTCAACAAATTAAAACATTTGCTTGTTTTTTAGTGATATGAATTTATGAATAAACGAGCTTTTACATAATGTTCTTTTGTATATCATTTGGTCTGTTTACCATATTATGCAACACTATTAGAAATGAATAATTCCAACGAATAATATAAGTTAAATGACCGTAACCATTTTTCTAATGCAACACTAACCTGAATATCAACTGAAGTAGTTAGAATTATACATGGAATCGTTTATTTGAAGAGCAATTTAGTTTATATACCAGAAGTATCATAAAGTATCAACTGAATCATCTCCGTAAAGAACGTGATGAATAATTCACAATAGAATTTAATGGAATTGTAGTACATGCAAATCGTGTAAGCAAGATATTGCATGGATTTGCGAGAGGAATATTTTTATCGAATACTTGATGTTCTTCCTGAAACTGAGTAGTCATAAAATATTTCTTACTGTAGCAATAAATTTCATTTGAAGAGAACAAACGCAAAAAGTTCAGAAAAATTCATACAATAATTTATTATTCTGTGGCGTCGACCTACTACAATGTATTTGATTATCTCGGCCATTACTTGTCGTAAATAAAATTTGATGATTCAAAGTAAAATAATTTAATTTCCGCTAAGTTATTTTATTTCATAACAATTTTTCAGGTGAGTTTCTACACTCACCTGAAGAACTCCTGTTATTATAACGAAACTATTGTTGTGAAATTCAATAAATTAGCAGAAATCAAGTTTTTTCACTTTTAATCATCACTACTGCATTATGAAAAAGTACCGAAAATTGGTTGATGAAACACGAAATATATATAAGTTGTCCAAATTTCTTCCAATGTAAGTAAATAGCGATAAAAAGAATTTCGACAATCCCTCGAAGCCGTCTCTGCGAATCAATTCCCCGTTTCTTTCTTGAAAAGGATTGCCAGACGCCACGCTTTTGGCGTGCTTACCACGTTTTTCCACTTGTTGCTACGATTTACGCCATGCTACATTTTTAAGCCCAAACCAGAACAATAATTAATCGTCAACCCAGCAAACACTCTAAAATCACAGACCACATATTTGCAGTATGAAATATGGAAATTTTGTTGTGTTTTATATGTTCTCTATCATATTTAAAGGCAAATTCTGAAAGGATTGAACTGAAAATAATAGGGGGAGAATTATTTCTAAGATATATTTTCTGATTAACCTCTATTGAGTTGAAAATAATGCCTCCTTTTCTTGACCTAATGTATCTATTAATTTGGTTTTGTGTACTTGCACATGCAAGCTCATTTATCGAAAGTTGATATATATATATATATATATATATATATATATATATATATATATATATATTTCAATGCGTAATATGTATATATTATGTTTTTGATTTCACTTTCATTGAATGAGTGAACTGCTCGTGTATTATATATACATATATACTTCGTGCATATGTGTTTGCCGAAACGATAGTAAGAGATTACCTTCTAATGAATATGCAAATTCATCTTCATCAATTGCCGGTTAATGGTGCCTATTTTATTGAAGTGTCTCGTTCGAAGAATCCTTAAACTTTCTACTTTCATTTAAGCTCATATAAAAGAGGAATGGATATCTTTTCACAAGAATCGGTATTCCCATATTCGACCTAGATTTAAGCTCAAAAAATTGAAATTGTGCAGTATTGCATATTTTTTCTCAGAAACTAATGTTAGATTGTCGTAAACTTTTCGACAAAATTTGTAGGGCTAAGGTTCATATTTTCCCATGCTCATCTTAACAAGTATGAGATTCAAAAAGATTTCACTAAAGCAATTTGAAAAAAATTTAAATATCAAAACAGATTTAACCTGTTAGTCTTCTACAATTTTAATTTCGAAAAATTTATTTATGAAACTTTGAGAATTAAATTAATGTCTTTATAAGCACTGCTCATATTTAATAGACGTATAAAATCGAAACTCATACAATATCAAATGGAATCAAGAAAAACTCAACGAATATAAATTGTCAATTAAAATTAATAAATATTTTTTTGTTGCGTTCCAGGCATGCGTACTGAACTCTTCAGACAAACGTACGAAGCCCTGTTTGTTACAAAATGTATTGTTTTCTGATCTTATATTTATGAAGACTAAATATGTCTCAAAAATATACAAAATAATTTTAAGAACTTCTCAAAAACCAATTTATTTGAAATATTTAATATATTCAAATAAATTGATCCAAAAACTCTCAAAACATGTAGCACAACCTCAAAAATAATTAGAATTCAGATAAGACCCCTTCAACTTTACATTTGAAAGATAAAATCCATTGCAATTTGATTTATTATTGTAGTGAAAAATCTTGAAATCTGGTTAGATAATTTTCGAAAAAATTGAATACCAATGTAAAATGACGACGAAAAAGCTAATACACAAATTCGTGAAGATCGTACAATTAGAAGATCAAAAAAAAATTATTTTGTGAGGATCATGCCTGATATGAACTGGCACGCAAAAGCGCATGCATTCACGTCAGTGTCTTTCATCTTTTGTTTACCCGTCTGTTCCAGATGTAGGGTTTGAAATAATTTTATTCTTCAAAGACATAATTGGTCTCAAAATTATAGTACCCGAAAGATAACTATTTTCGCAAAACAAGTTTTCGACACCAAGCATTTCTGAATTTTTTAATCTTGAAATCCTACATTTGGAGCCAGAAAGCAATATCTTGGTATCAGTAGAGGTTTTTTAATAGCATATCTTTTCTGTAAACTTCTTAAATGAACACATCTGTACGTGCACAACAAAACTCGGGCACTGTGTACTTATTTACTGAAAAGTTATTGAAAATAAAATTCTGTCTTTGTGTCATTTGATAGTTTTGTTATATTTGAAAGCTGGGATGACATTAAATTCTAAATGAGCGATAACCCTTTTTCTTAAAATATTATGTATGGCTTTCTCTTCAAAATGTATTATAGTTAAAAATTATTTAAAATGCTACAAATTGATATTTTAGTCGTCGAAAGTTGAAGTCCGAAGACTTGAGAAGAATATTGAGGTTGAAAATTATTGGCTATCCTCACTCTGCATAATTATCGAATCAAGCAGAAAAACATTTTACTTTCGTTCGAAACTTGTTCTGCAATTCTTCGAAATTTCATCACCGGTTAATTCATAAATGTTTTATTGATCAATAACTTTTTATAATTTTCAAGGACCAAAATAATGTTTGTGTATCCCAAAAATCAATAGTACTGAAAAAAACCATTTCGTCATACCATTTTGCAAAATTATCTCACAATAAAAAATTTCCAGCTTAAAGTCAAAATTTAATCTACCCATTGGAAGTTAGCTTGAGAATTGCGGATTAATAGCTGAATATAAATCAACAGGTAATATCTGAGAAGTTTGGAAACATAATTAGATGTTGCGAAATTGAAAGAGGCTTCAATCATTTTAATTATATTTCTCGGATACAACCAGCAACAATTGAAAGATGAGATCAATCTATACAAGATATTTCGATAAGAACAAATTCAATAATCAGTTTTCTATCCTGTATATCCTGAAAGTTATTTTAAACGTTGTTTAAATATTCAGCTCATGCAACTCTGCGAACTTAGCAGAAGGTTTATTATTTCTTAATAAAAATAACGCATGCTTCTGTCTATACCGGGTGTCCTACATAAAACGGTCCAGCCAGATATTTCCGTAAATATGAGAATTTTTGGAAAACACTGAAACAGGATGTTTAAATTGCATACTGCGGGACATTTCGGAACAGTAATAGTGACTTTATTCGATTTTTTTCCTATATTCTGTAACCTAATTCCCTAAATGATCTTCTCCGTATAATAGTGTTATCATGTAAGGAAATAATACTTGAAATTTTACTGAATGTAGGAGGAAATGTCGAAAAAAGACACTAATACTGATGAGAAATTAATGATAGGCAATTTCGACGTTTTATTAGTTAAAGTCAATTCCGAAACTCCATCACATAATGCACTCCACCCATTACGAGTCCAACGAGTTTTTCACACCAAACGAAAGCCAAACAGAAATGTTTTAGCATATTCATGAATAAAACTGCAAAACCTTCAAAATGGTATGTCACTAAATCCGTATTACCATTTAAAACAATAGAAAGAAGCTAATGGACATAAACCTAATAAGGACTCAACCGTAGACACGTGTTTCTGGCTTTCGGCCCTCATCAGTACGCTGAAAAATGTGTGAAAGATGGGCTACACTTGGTGGAAAAAAAAGGAAAAACCAACAATCAACGGAGTCAACAACAGAAGCCAGCCGCCAATTTGTGGTTTCAGTAAGAAGGCCCCGTGATCACAGGGCAACATTTTTGTATTATCATTTAAGATTCTTGAGGGACTTGCCACTTCGCTTAGAAGGATGATCGTGCACCCACAATTTTGATTCAAATAAAAATTGGCGTTTTCCGGAAAAACTCATACTTACTTAAAAATCCGGGTTATCCTGTTTGTAGGTATTGTTACGATTTATTTATTTAATTTAAATGAACCAGT
Organism: Megalocaria dilatata; assembly: GCA_034642435.1. Taxonomy (NCBI): domain Eukaryota; kingdom Metazoa; phylum Arthropoda; class Insecta; order Coleoptera; family Coccinellidae; genus Megalocaria; species Megalocaria dilatata. The sequence continues at coordinate 64,071,337 of CM067856.1, read as the reverse complement.
CTAATTTTTGTAAGAATAAATATATTTTTCTCCTTGATAGAGATTGATGTTCGTGTTTCGAAAAGTATTAGCCTCTGTGAAAATTTCCACCTACTACATAAAACTTTTTCTACGTTTTGAAAAATTTGAGTTTTTAATTTTCTTATTCTTTCGGAGCTTTTCACAACTGGATTTCTCTTTAGACAATTCACCAAAATTTCATCTGCCTTTCTGTGTAATTTTCTTGAAATTACGTGGACTTTAAGTCTATAAGGCTATATTTCTCTCGAAAATTACAAATTTTGACATTTTCACAATTTTCAATTCAAATGTTCATACTTGCTGAATTTCAGCTCATTTATCACCTTATCACATTTAGTATGAGTTAGCATTCTTCTTTCATTATAAACCATATGAATAACTTTTTCTCCATATTGAAAGCAGCTTTTTAATGACATTTGACAGTCCCAAAGAAGCAATAAAAGTGGACTTTTTTTAACTTAGCAGAAAAAATTCATCGCTGTGATACTTGAAAGGCCTAAAATGTGTTTTTTAACTTCCTAGATAGAAAAAGTTCGTTGGTGATAGTAAAAAATATGGAAGAGAAGATTTCTCATGAAATTGAAATGAATTTGAAGTAAAAACTATATGGTTCACATGAAAAAAGGCAGATTTAATGCATTTTGTGGTTTCCAGCCAGAGTTTCCAAAAAAAGTTTATTTCTGTTTATCGAAATGTTAATGGATACTTTATCTTGAGAATCGGTTTTTCTATTAAATTAAAATGTCTTTAACACTACTATATTTAACTATATAAAAATTGAAAAATGTACACAGTTTTCGTGACTGCGGTTTCAAGGAATTGATTTTACACCATTTACATATAATTATATTTAATTTTTTTTTATTATGTACTAATTTGAAAATTTCAACAGACTGCAAATAGTTTATGGTCTTTTGATTCTGCGTGTAAGATTTTGAAATTGTATATAGAAGGAAAAGGGTTGCAAGTGTCAAAGTTTGTTTATTTTTTCGTAAAATTCTTTTCATGATCATTGTATCACGTTAACTTATGAACTTTCGATTTATATATGTGTTTGCGGTTGGCTCTTTGGCATTAAATAATGAAGACGGTATTTTGTTTTGTATTTTAAGGGAGAAATTAGTTTGTAATTTTGGAAGACTATTGGAAACTTTTTCGCATGGTCTACCGAAGTACGATAAAGAAATGGAGTTTTTTGTGTTTTTATTATGGGATATATTAGATTTGAACTTATTTCAAATTATTTCTGTTCATCCAAATTGTCTATTACATTATTACTGAAACCGTTGTTGAAAGTTATTCCATATAACACAAAATTTTCACAAAAAGTGGACAATAGCATTTGAGAATATAACATCAATATCTCCTTTAATCTACAAGGTAAAATATCTTTATTATTTAATGTGAAGCAAATAAATCATGAGTACACGAGCTGAGTTGTTCATGTTGCAAAAGCAAATATGTAGGTCAGACTGAACGTTCATTCAATACTGAATACAATGAGCATAAAATGAATTTCACGAAAAATAAACAAAATTTCACAGTTGCAATGCAATAAACTCATCATCATTTCTCCACAATAGTCAATTTCAAAATCTTGCAAGTGGAATCCAGAGGCGATTGAATCATTCGGAGTCTGTTGAAATTTTCCAATAAGTGCATCATAGTAAATATATAAATATAATCCATATATAATAATTACCTCATAGATCTATGTGAATAAAAAATTTTCATTTTATTTGAATATTTCGGTTCTTTTGAGAACTTCTCTGTACCGAACCATTATTATTCTATAACACTGTTTTATTATTTTATATTTTTTGAATTATTTTATCATTTTGTGCACGTGCTTACTTTAAATACCTTGTACCTTTTGTTTAGATTTCAGTTCTACTGCAGATTGGGTGAATGAATACCTTAAAACTGCTGTCAAGAAAATGTGTCATTTTTTAAATTTTCTGTTGATAAAACATAGTGTTTCTAAGAAATTGCTTCGATTATGATATTATTATATTTCTTCTATTAGGAGTACAAATAAGTTTCCGCTGTTTTTTAACACAAAATGATTTTAAACGATGTGAGACTGCTTGCTGAGTGACTTCTAATGTTAGAGATGTGTTTGAGATGAATCTTCCCTCAATAATTCCTCCAGTTCTGCATCCTCGTAAATTTTTGGCCTTCCACTGCGATCTTTGTCTTCTACGTCGAAATCACCGTTTTTAAACTTTTGAAACCACTCTCGACAGGTTCTCTCACTCAAAGCACCCTCACCATATGCTTCTACGAGCAATTGATGCGCCTCAGCAGCAGATTTCTTTAAATTAAAGAAGTAAACTAATATTTCCCGCAAATGACGCTTACTTGGCTCAAATTTTGACATTTTCAACTTATAAAAATTATATTTTACGAATATAAAATCGATGATATTAATAGGTTATGTTGTTCTTGAATGTCAAAACTATTTTTTAAGCCTGTTATCATTTGCGAAAGCTAACCGAAACTCCGTGCCGCGCCATCTACAATAAAACGGCGGAAACTTATTTGTACTCCTAATATCAAGTAAAAAGCCTTTTTCTATTTTATTTTTTAAAAACAGTTCAATTTCCCGTCCAAATTTTGATCCATTTTCAATCCACACTTGATCAAATACACATTGATATTTTGATTTTCATATGAATTTCTTCTTTAAAATGTGATTCAGACCTTTCGGTTGAGTTCATTCGAAGACGTTGATAGCCGACCAGAGCGAGGTAAATTTTGACCACATTTCTACCGCTTTTAAATGAACTCTAGTACTACCACTCTCACGCCCGTATTTTTCACTGATGTATAGTTTTCAGCGCTTCCGCACATGAAATTGTATTTTCAATCCAACATTGAAGACAGATTTTTGTTCGATATTTAAATGGAGCATTTTCAATAAACTAAATGCCAGATGACGCTTAAACTCCGCTTTTGCACAGAGGACAATTGTGCTTAGGAAAAAAAACTGCTACAATCTCTTATTAAATTTTCACTTACCGGTACTTGCTTGAAATAAGATATATCGTTGATGATGATTTGTTGCGTTTTTTGAGATCTCAAAAAACAAAATTCTTTAATAGACATTTCCGAGTCTCGTATCTCTGGTATTTGGACCCCCTAATAGGATTTTATCCTTTCATGAACTTCAAATTAGAATTTGGGCTTAAAATCCAACATATAAATTTCAAGTCTCCAGTAATAATACTTGTTTTGACAGGGAAACCCAAGAACAAGAATGGAAAATTACAAATCCCTCCCTTTTTTTCATATTTCAACTTATAAATGCTCTTCTGAAGCGTAGCCCACCTTGTACACAACATGTTTTATGAATGAGGACAAAATTCTTAATCTTATCACAACATTAAATCCGCTGGGAATATTCTGACCTATATTTATTCTTCTACAAGGTGTAAATGAAATAATTGATGTACATATAACACAAAATATTCTCACAATTATCACCAGATAATTATCGATTTATCCTCTAGAAGGTTATTCACTGTAACACGTTTTCCATCAAGAAAATAGATTTGTACTCCTACTAGTGCTCAAAATTTTTTTGGCAATGTCTCCGTTTATTCAGAGAAATTCAATTCTCATTTGTACGTCATTAAATTCGACAAATTCCAAAAATCGTAAAATACTTACAGTTTTGCAATATGAGTTTTAACCTCGAATGGGATGATAAGTTTCGTAAATTGAGGGCAACATCTGCATTCACTTGAACTGCATTTTTGTACGGTCGTACGGGAACATCTGTTATTTGGATTTGAATCCAAAATGGTTTTGAACAAATAAATGGTATCTACAACAGATCAATAATTCGTTGTCAAATTCAGTTTATGCACCATTAGACCTACTACCACTTTCAAAAGAGACAACATTCTGTAATATACAGAATACGTTTTATAAACGAATCAAAATATCAAGTTTGCAAAGGAGAGAGAATCTGTCATAGATTACGATAATATGCCAAAATTAATTTTTCCAATATCTCAAAAATTAACAAAATAGCCGAAGAGTTAAATGTAGAATTATGATATGAGTGTTTTTTTTTAATATCTATAAAATAAGGGTACTTCAGCTATTTTAGCGCAGAGTAAATAAGGTTTTTCTGGAAATACCAGCACTCGATAGTGAAAGATTAAATGGATATGTACTTCAAAATGTCTCAGATTTATTGATAAAATTGTCAGCGACGAAATATAATAAGCTCATAATAATAACAATATAATAATAAGGTTCATTGTGCATAATAAAATTATACACAAAAGACATTGGTCTAGCTTGGATGGTTGGAAGACAGCCATTCAAGCGGTCCAAATGAATCTTGACATATCGGGTGTATTTTTTTAGAGTGATAGAATTAAAAAATCGAAATAAAACACATTTAAATTAAGATTGAAGCCAAATTTTTTTTATTGGAAAGATATTTTTATGTTTTAAAAATAATTTCCGTCATATGTTCACCACGACTAGCTCTAAGGAACCGCATTCGACCAGACCAATTTTGGATCACTTTTTCGAGTAATTCAGGCCTTATGTCATCAATAACACGAATTATGTTGGTTTCCAAAGCGTCTATTGTTTCTGGTTTATCAGCATAAACCACTGACATGACATAACCCCAAAGAAAATAATACAGTGGAGTTATGTCGCATGATCTTAGAGGCCAATTAATTGGACTCGAAATAATGTTATCGCCAAATCTTTCTTCCAATAAATCAATTGTTACGGTAGCAGCATAAGGTGTAGCGCCATCTTGTTGGAACCAAAACACTTCTGGGTCGATATCATTCAAATTTTGAAACAAATAATCATTGATCATAGATCTTTAACGAGCACCATTCAGTGTAACATTAGCTACAGCATTGTTTTTAAAGAAATATGGACCGATGATGCCTCCAGCGTGTAAAGCACACCATACAGTGCATTTTTCAGGATGCAATGGAACCTGCGGAACTTCTTGAGGATTGTTTCCACTCCATTTATCGCAATTTTGCTTGTTTACATAGCCGTTCAACCAGAAATGAGCTTCATCACAAAACACAATTTTACGATAAAAAAGTGGATCAACTTCCAGCTGATCTTGGGCCCAATCAGCAAACAAATGACGCTTATTATGGTCAAGTGGCTTTAGTTCTTGAACCAGTTGGATCTTGTATGTGTATAGACCAAGATCTTTATGCAAAAGTTTCCTTGTGGTGTATGCACAGAGTCCAAGTTATTGTGAACGGCGACGAATAGACAAATCTGGATTATCATTAACACTATCACTTACAGCAGCGATATTTCCTTCTGTACGTAAAGTTCTTGTTGTTGTTGCATCGAGTAGAGAAAATGTCCGAAATCTATCGATAGTCCGACGAATAAGCTGCTCTGATGGACGATTATGTAAACCATAAATTTCAAGTGCTCTATAAGTTTTGGCGAATAGAACACTGATTTATAAAATAAATTTCAACAATTTGTAAACGTTGTTGTGGCGTGAGTCTTTCCATGCTAATTTGTCAATGCTTACTGAACAAAAATGTCAAAACAACATGGCTTCTATCTTCTGTCAAATCGCAGTTATCCCTATCGAAAGTTCTATCGCTATAAAAAACACCCGATTTATGTTAGCGCAACAACAAATCAACAACTTTCAGCTTCAACAAAGTAGCCATGAGTTTCGCAAGTACAAAAATAGATCAATTCACCTTAAAAACCACAAATTTAAATATTTTTGATATTGAGCGGAATAATTCGGTGAAATCTCTACAAATTTTAATCAAAAAAACTTCTCGGAAATTTTTGAAAATTAAACTATATAAAAAGTTTTCAAAAACAGTGTGCATTCTAAGCAGATATACACAATTATCAAACACTGCACAGCACCTAAAAGAAAATGTGAAAGAACCTAAGGAAAACATATAATATTGACCCAAATTACCTAGAAAGCTTTAGCCCCTACAACTGTTTCAAATCGGCCTTATGAATAACAAATTCTATCCAAAAAAAAAGCTCTATAAATATTTAAGAGGTTTTTGTTTTCTTTTAATAAAGCATATTATACAGAACAGTTTGAAACTCACACCCACCGTCGTCGAATTTTTTCAGATGATGAAAAACATGAAATTTTAAAGGTTTCACAGAGTTATTCTGCTTGATATTCAAAATGTTGGAAAAAAACCTCTTTCAAATTACATTCCTTTCAATTTCTTTTTTTTCTTACAAATTTAAAGTTGAAAATCACTTATTCTGCTACTTCAGCTGTAAATAGCGAACAATTGAGAAAAAATAACCAAAAAACAATATTCTTAGATCCACAATAGAAATAAGCCAATGTCAAATACAAATGAAAGAAGCATAAAGCTCATGAAGTATGGAGATGATATCTTAGTTCTTGCCTGAAATGGTATATAAACCATATTCAATAATGTTATTCAAATAGTGATGGACAAAAATTGAAAAGCACCCTTTAAATTTTGAGGTATGATGTTCAGTTGTGCAAAGAACGACTCTTAGATTTACTGAATGTGCATTACGTTTCCTAGAACAAGCAAAATAGTAATTAATTTGTTTTTATGAACGACATAACAACTCTGAGATTGAAATTTGCAGTATAAGTTTAAGTCATCTAATTAGTTATTGCTAAAGTAATTCAAAAAAACGTATATTTCATTCATATTTCAAAAAGTCAACAAAATTGGTTCACCGATCAAGGATAGTTGAATTTTATCTGACTGCATCGCGGAAGCTTTTTTCTAAATCATTGTTATCGACTTTATGAGGATCCCTATCTGAGCAATCTTGATTTTTTTATAGCTGCATATAATCATGTCCATAACTCACCTATGTTTGAGGCCACGGAATGCTAATTCTCCTCATAGAATATTTTGATTTTCCGCTTTCATATATACGGAGGACTTCTATTTTTGACGGTTTTTATAAATAGTAATTAATTAGGAATATATTTCTGAATATATTGTCTACAAAATGAACCAATATTCTTCATTATAATTATATTTGCTAGAGTGCTGACCGTGACGGATTATGAATATTGTTGAATTTGTATCATTTAAATTAGTTGGTCATCTCAGGATTTACATTCGTTAAATTTTATTTATTGACTCGTAAATTTTATCAAACCAATTCTGAACTGTCTGGAGTTTTTGATGCATATGAACGCCAGTGGACATATGGTTAAAATGTCAGATTCGTGAGCAAAGATTCATCTTCGTTGTTGGTTCGCATATTAACGAAGGAAGAAATGTTTTTGCTAGAATGGCCAACTACCATTATACTGTTAGGTCAACAATTAACAGTGATGTACCTTAAGTGGCGTAAATACACAGTAACATAGCCTAACCAGAACAAAATTGATCTCTTCAATCGCACAAGATAAAGCTGTTTCGTAGTATTTAGAATTTAAAATATTAAAATTATTAATTATTATTAATTATTAATTAAGTATTAAATATCTGTATCAGTGTCAAAATATTGGAAAGGCTTTTGTATTAATAACCAAAACTATTGTCAACTTTAAATTTTATAAAAATGTTTAAATCCTTTCTTAAATTATCATCAATATTAATAATAATATTAATAATAGAGCTTTATTGGTTCGAAAACTACAAATAAAGTCTGGATAGAAGACTGTGAGTTATAAAAAGATAACTGTTTACAGTCTTTTCAACTTAAAATATTTTTTTTTTTTTTTAATGAACTGAAAATAACACGAACTCTTCCACTCCTAAAACCACCCCATGGAACATCTCACTTTTGTGTCCTCTTCTTCGCCTGCTCATTGGGCTATATACGCCCTCATCGGGTTATGTAATACCAAGTCTTCATCGGGCTATATATGTCCCCATCGGGTTATGTAATATTAGGTCCCCATCGAGTCATATACGCCCCCATCGGGTTACACATGTCATCATCGGGTTATATATGTCATCATCGGGTTATATATGTCTACATCGGTGTTAATTGTACAATGATAATTTACCGGAGGATGTTCCTTTTATATTTTATCTATTAGTATATCAACTTTCATATATTTTTTCTCATATAGAATTTATGATCCTATGGATCTTTGTACGGTCCTCGTATAAGAGCCATCTTTTGACTTCTTTCTTGAATTTATTCACGTTTTTTATGTCCTTGACTTCCCTTGGTACAATCGGGATTGTTCTCGATGCTAAGTATGTGCAACATCGTTGACCAATTTTTTTTATAGCTCTTGTTCTTTTGTAGTTGTAATAATAAATAATGTCTAATAAATACGGTTTCTATTTAATTACCATATGGAAAATTTAATTATATACAATATTTCGAATCAGAAAAAACTCCATAGAACAAATTGACAAAAATATAAGGCACATACGTGTATGACATGCGCATGTTTCGGATGACAATTAGGCCACTCAATCAGCAATCAGCTGAATCATATAAAATAGAAAAAGACTTATCTACATGAAAAGTCAGCAGTGTTATTTCGCTGCTGTTCATTCAATGCATGTTCATCATGTAACATGGAAAAGTTTATGAAATTCTAACAAACTTACTAATTAAATTTTAAAAAAATAATGAGTATGCAGGGTGGATAATAACTATTGGAACATAGATTAAGGACTGTTTATTTGAAGCAAAATATGGCGATTTAATCAAATATGTCTCAATACAATATTGCTGTGGAAAAAAATACAATACAATTTTTCGGTTTTTTGCTAATGATTTCACTGTTTATTTCTCAATTATTATCAAAATGGGCACAGAGGTATAACTTTGAACGAGGAATATTACTTCACTTTTTGTTATAGAGGGCGCCACGTGAATCATTCCTGTTGATGCAGTTAAATGGTAGCTTTTCTGACGAAATTTGATGATGATTTTAATCAAAAATTACTTTTACGTAATATTGGTATCCTTGTTTGAGTACGATAACTTCACCCGTTTTTGAGAAAAACCCAATTGAAGGATTCATTGTCTCAGAAGTGGATTTCACATAACAGACAATTCAGAATTTCGTATTTTTGAACCCTCAAAGCTAAGGTCATTCATTTTGAACGGCTATATATTCTGAAAAATAATTTAGAATTCACGGCCCCTAGAATCTCTATGGATGATCAGAATCTCAAAAGTTCCCACAAGAGGTGGACATTTTACTTATCAAGATTTGATAGAATCGTGATGATGACTCAATTCATCATCGTCAATGAAAAATGAACATTATGCAGTCTGATCACATTCATAGCTAATGTACGTGCTATTTGAAATGTCAGTTTCTTATCGACAACGTTGGAAAATCAGAAGGTAAAAGATACCTGAGATTCTTCTGATATCTTCACATCGAAATACGCCGAAAGATGATGTAATAATGATACATTAATGATTTTGTTATCATGTTTTTTCATGAATCAATTCCCACTATACTGATTGTTTTCCTATACGAATTATAGAACAGAATACAAGAGTTATGAAATGTCAGCACGGTACATAAAGAGAAATTATTAACCGATATTATTTAAATATATGGAATATTCTGGATTTATGATCATTCTTTACAAACAAATTATTTTTATTATTGACTAATTGGGAAATTTCAACAGATTCTAAATGGTCAAGCTTTCAGCCGTTGATTTTGTTATGCACCAAATTTTCGAATCGTCCATTGAGAAAAGAGTGAACAAAAAATTCAAAGGTTTATTTATTCATGTGACTGCAGTTTCCGGGTATAACCCCATCTTCAAAAAAATGAAAATACAGTAATATGTATTGAATATCTAGGCAAGTTCAGAGATATGTCATAGAAGATGCAAGAATATAAGAAGAAAATAAAAGTTATAAAATGACGACACATTGAAGAGAAGTGGTCAACAAGTATTATTTAAATATATTGAATATTTATAAAGATTCGCATGGTCATTCATTAGGTAAAGATGGAATATTATATTGGACTGATTTGAAATTTTCAACAGATTCTGAGTAGTGAAACTTCCATAGTTTTAAATTCAAAAACAAATATTTATTATTGAATTGTATCAGTCCTTACTTGGTGAAAATCCATATTAAATAATTTGAAATAAGGTTATTCTGATTTTCACAAATTTTTATTGTTAAACTCACAACAATTGTTTCGCTATCACAGCAGCATCATCAGGTAAGATCACATTTTGAATAACTAAGCTTGTTTCCGAAATCCGTGGCTATTTATATTACAGTAACTACAATAAATTTTTATTAGGCACTAAAACCCAAAAAAGGGTCCCTGCAAATTCCAGCTTATCTGAATATATTTAACAGAGGTGAGCTATTTAAATCTATTTGTTCGTTAAGTAATATTCCAATTTTATTATGTTTATTTATCTCTAGGGATTCTAACAGATTTAAGGCATAACTTTTGCTTTCTATATGTAGAATTTCAAAGTTATGGTTGAAATTATGTCCTGTTTCTAACAAATGGTTGGAATATGTGGAATTGCTTTTATTGTTGAGGAAACTCTTCAAATGTTCACACATCCTATGACGGAATGTTCTTCCAGTTTGACCTATGTAAATTTTAGGGCAATCACCGCAGGTTAACTTATAAACCCCAGATTTATCATCCTTATGTGTGTAGTCTTTATTATTTTTGATAAATTTACTCAAGTTTAAATTAGTTTTGAATGAAGTTCTCAAATTATATTTATTTTTGAGGTATGTAGCAATTTTCTCAGAAATACATTTAGTGTAATTTAAGGAAATGTATTTAAAATTTTCTTTTATATTAGGAAACACCATATTTAAAGCTATTTTATTATTTTTATTCATCAATAATTTGTCTATCAACTTTGGATCATATTCATTATTAAAAGCTATTTGTTTAATTATCTTAAGTTCTGAAATATAATTTTCTCGATTCATGGGAATATTAACTAATCTATGGATTATACAATTAAATGCTGATAATTTTTGATTTAGAGGATGATTTGATTTATTGTGTATAATAGAATCCGTATAGGTTGGTTTGTGGAATATTGAACAATCATGTGAACTATTTATTTGAGTAACAGTTAAATCAAGAAAATTAATAGAGTTATTAAGTTCGGTTTCCATAGTGAATTTAATTGAAGGATGTATTTCATTGATGAATAAAAAGAATTTTTTCAAAAGTCTGTCTGTACCTGTGAAGCAACAGAAAATATCGTCTATATATCTATACCAATATAAAAAATATTTCTTAAGGGGATTTTGGTGAATTTTAGTTTCAATATTGTCCATAAATATTTCTGCTAATAAAGGACTTAAGGGATTTCCCATAATCAAACCGTTTTCGGATTTATAAATTTTATTTTTAAATTGAAAATAATTTTGTCTAGTGCAAATATCTAGACATTCTAAAATATCTTCTTTGATAATTGTATTAAAAATTCACTACAGCTAATAAACAAAATAAAGAATATCCACTTACCTCATAATGCTAAATTCATTTCATTTGACGTACAAAATTTATTTCCAAGTATACCTCCAAACGAAACAATTAAACTATTAGATAATCTATTAATCAACAATAGATGCAATGCAATTATCAAAGAAGATATTTTAGAATATCTAGATATTTGCACTAGACAAAATTATTTTCAATTTAAAAATAAAATTTATAAATCCGAAAACGGTTTGATTATGGGAAATCCCTTAAGTCCTTTATTAGCAGAAATATTTATGGACAATATTGAAACTAAAATTCACCAAAATCCCCTTAAGAAATATTTTTTATATTGATATAGATATATAGACGATATTTTCTGTTGCTTCACAGGTACAGACAGAGTTTTGAAAAAATTCTTTTTATTCATCAATGAAATACATCCTTCAATTAAATTCACTATGGAAACCGAACTTAATAACTCTATTAATTTTCTTGATTTAACTGTTACTCAAATAAATAGTTCACATGATTTTTCAATATTCCACAAACCAACCTATACGGATTCTATTATACACAATAAATCAAATCATCCTCTAAATCAAAAATTATCAGCATTTAATTGTATAATCCATAGATTAGTTAATATTCCCATGAATCGAGAAAATTATATTTCAGAACTTAAGATAATTAAACAAATAGCTTTTAATAATGAATATGATCCAAAGTTGATAGACAAATTATTGATGAATAAAAATAATAAAATAGCTTTAAATATGGTGTTTCCTAATATAAAAGAAAATTTTAAATACATTTCCTTAAATTACACTAAATGTATTTCTGAGAAAATTGCTACATACCTCAAAAATAAATATAATTTGAGAACTTCATTCAAAACTAATTTAAACTTGAGTAAATTTATCAAAAATAATAAAGACTACACACATAAGGATGATAAATCTGGGGTTTATAAGTTAACCTGCGGTGATTGCCCTAAAATTTACATAGGTCAAACTGGAAGAACATTCCGTCATAGGATGTGTGAACATTTGAAGAGTTTCCTCAACAATAAAAGCAATTCCACATATTCCAACCATTTGTTAGAAACAGGACATAATTTCAACCATAACTTTGAAATTCTACATATAGAAAGCAAAAGTTATGCCTTAAATCTGTTAGAATCCCTAGAGATAAATAAACATAATAAAATTGGAATATTACTTAACGAACAAATAGATTTAAATAGCTCACCTCTGTTAAATATATTCAGATAAGCTGGAATTTGCAGGGACCCTTTTTTGGGTTTTAGTGCCTAATAAAAATTTATTGTAGTTACTGTAATATAAATAGCCACGGATTTCGGAAACAAGCTTAGTTATTCAAAATGTGATCTTACCTGATGATGCTACTGTGATAGCGAAACAATTGTTGTGAGTTTAACAATAAAAATTTGTGAAAATCAGAATAACCTTATTTCAAATTATCAAATATTTATTTATTAATTTTAATTGACAATTTATATTTGTTGGTTTATTTATTCCATTTGATATTGTATATTGAGATTTGATTTTATACGTCCATTAAATGAAGACCATGCTTATAATACATGAATTCAATTCTGAAAGTTTTTTGAATAAAAAAAAATAAATTAAAATTGTTGAAGACTGACAGATTTTATCTGTTTTGATATTCAAATTTTGTTATATTCCTTCTATCAAGTAAAAAGCCTTTTACTATTTAATTTTAAATTAACACTTATTAAACAATCTAACTTTTACTCATCCATGGATAATTTTCTATTTCCTTTAAAACTTCTTCTTCGATTATTGTTGTTCTGACTATTCTTGGTCAAACTGCGTTAATTTTTTCGATTGAAAAAGCTAAAGTTTCTGAAAGACGCTTGCGAGTATTAGAGAATACTCACCACTCTTTTAGGATATCGTACCATGTAAAAGTTGGTATGTCATATGGTGTAAACTTCAAAAAGTAATGTCCTTGCCAAACTTCGGTTGAATATCATAAGGAAGGTAGATGCTATTAGGAAAAATTTTGAACTTCAGTCACAAAAACGAAGCGAGTAATAATTCTTTCCATACATCGGAATGTCATATGATGTAAACCTTAAAAAGTAATATACTCGCCAAATTTCGGTTGAATATCTCAAGAAATGTAGTTGTTATGAGGAAAAATTTAAACTTCATTACCCTGTATCTCGAAAACGTAGCGTTTTCGGACATGTGTATATGATAAACTTTTTTATATCATCTGAGTAATCATTACTTTCATTCATTTATACCTCCAGTTTAGGAACACCTGTATACTCCTATGGCCATTTTTGCTATTGTTGAAAATGGGAACAACTACTGCTATATTCCACTGTTTTTGAAAAATTCTGTGAAGAAATGTTTATAGAAACTTAACCTAAAAATCCAAAATATTTTGAATCATTCTAGATTCGGCTACGTTCAATTCACTTTAATTATGAACAGTTATTGATTCGAATTTGCTCAAACTGACTACTGATTTGTATTTATTTTTTAAGGGATTTTACCGGAAGCTTTGGAAACAAACTGTTTACGGTGTACGGAAAAACAAAAGGTTGTGACATACAGATCAATCAAACGCTTGATGAAGGAATATCCGAAAACGTGGGCCTTGCTTCAAGCGCAGTGGGACCCAAAGGACATATACGTGAAAAGATTTGAAGAATCATTCAAAAACACACCTTCGACTGTTCCACCTGAAAACGAGATAATAATTGAGGATAGATTCGGTGGGAACTCTGATGTGGCAACGAAGCCTTCGACCACCAAACGGACGAAATCTAAAAAGAGTAAACCAGTAACCTCCACTTCACCTGTGAAGTTGTCAACACCCGCAACAATCAAAACTTCAAGAATACCACCAATTAACAGTATTGCTTCTGGTTCAAAAGATAAACCTTCAAGGTTGCCTCAAACCTCGCAGAACGCAGGACCACAGAATATTGGAGCAAATGTTGCAGAACAGGTAGGGCAGCCAAACCAAGAGGAAGACTTGGGTAGTAAACGGCAACTTACTTCTACTTCTGCTGTAGAAATTATTATTTCTTCAACCCCTAGGGACCCCTCTTCTTCCACCATTTCGCTTTTAACAACACCTCTTATAGTTCCTTCAACTCAAAATTCCCCAATTGGGGTTACTTTCGACATTCCTCAGTCTAGTATTAATCACCCTCAAACCCAGGAATTGCTCCGAAATAATTCGACAGCTAAAACGAATTCTCGTAATGTAAGTACGCCAGCTTATTCTCCAGTTCAAAAGAACCCATCGTCCACTAGACAAATGGATCCTATCTCTTCACTAGTATTATCTTTTCTCAATGCCAACAGACCCACTACAATTAGACCCAAAACGACTTCAACTACCACTACGCCACCAGAAAATTTGAACCTCCAAATTAAATCACAAAAGATCTCTGGACATGTGACAAAGCCTGGAAAGAGAGCACAATTAGGTATTAACACCACCGTTCAAGTCAGTTTAAGAAAACCCTTAATTCAAGTTAGATTGCCAGGTTTAACAGTGGATAATCAGGTTCAGCAATTCAATCCAGTTGGTAACTTTGTAAGAGGTCTGGCGAATGCTGGAGATAGATTGATAGAAACTGGTACTTCTATTGCTGATAGTGTACTCACTTCAGTTAGAGGACTTTTTAATGCAAGAACTAGGAGAAATCGTGCTTTGCGAAGATCCTAGGTACTCTTCTTCTGTCAGTTATTACTTTCGTTTGCTTCATTGAGGAGATTACTCAATAAATATTCCGTGTAAACCTGCCTGTTGTATATTTGTGTTAATATAATGCGTGTAAAAAGCATTGAGAGTCATTTTTATTATTTTATTGTTAGTTTTTGTATATTAATTGTATTCATTTGCAATCATCTTTGTGCATGTGCCTGTATCATTTCCTCATGTAAATTTCTGTCGCTGAATATAACTTCAAAATGACTAGAAAGAAGAAGTTTCAACCCAAAAGATACATCACTTGAAATGTTCGTGAATACTTAACTTCTTTCTTTTCATTTTAAGTTTAACTTCTCTGGTTTTCTTTGAATTCATCCTTCTATACCAATTAATTTAAAATCATTCATTTTCTTTATGATAATCATTTCTTAATAATTTCATCGTTCTTGCATACATTAATTGCTTGCACATAATTGTGAATTTTGTAGTACTGTGTAGAATGAACTAATATCGATACAATACTGTGTATTGTTCAGCAAGAGCATGATTCTTGAATGTACAATTACTTTATATTTTGTCTAATAAAATTAAATTTTTTATTCGAAGAGTATTGATTTTTCAAAGAAAATTAAGAAAACTAAAATTTAGTAGAGTGGTTATGAAATTTTGTTTGGAGATTTTTAAGGCCAATTTGGTGGATTCGCTTATCGACAGTTCTTCTCCAATCAAGCTAGCATACTGAAGAATTTCATTTGATTGATGTTGAGGTAGAAAGAAATAAAAGCATTTATATACAAATTGATAAGTCTCAAATTATTTGTTTCTAAGAGAATATAAAAAAATTGGTTCATGCTTCCTTTTATTTTCATAAATTTTTAACGAAAATTGATTCATTGCTAGTTTTGCATCCACCATATTTGAGTGAGAGTGCTTTGGTTATATAGCTCTCCTCGGGTAGTCTCTTTGACTGAATACTCATTAAATATTGAAATTTCAAAACCCTATTCAATTAAGTTTCAACTATAAACTTTATAGTACGAATTCATGGATTCCTGGATGGGATATTATGATTGAAAGATCAAGAACTACCACAGTAGTCCCAATCAAGTAAGTACATATTCAAAACAGGTAGAAAAAATTTAGAAGCGCAGGTTTTTGAATAGTTATATTATAAATTATTTTGGAAAGAACTCGGAAATAATTACTTATCAGATCATCGAGAAACACTTCTTTCATTTACCTATATGCTCAAATCAGCGATATATAGGAAACCTTCATAAAATTCTAGAATACATAAAAATATAAAGTTCAGACATCATAGCTAATTGCACATATATATAGGATATTTTATTTCTGTAAAAAGCTTTGTATCGGGTGTTTTTTTAAGAGTGAAAGAACTTTCGATAGGGATAACTGTGATTTGACAGAAGGTTTGAAGCCCTGTTGTTTTGACATTTCTGTTCAGTAAGCATTGACAAATTATCATGGAAAGACTCGCGCCGAAACAACGTTCACAAATTGTTGAGATTTATTCTCAAAATCAGTATTCCATTCGCCCAACTCATAGAGCACTTCGAGAAATTTATGGTTTACATAATCGTCCATCAGAGCAGCTTATTCGACGAACTATCGATAGATTTCGGACAACATTTTCTCTACTCAATGCAACAACAACAACAACACAAAGAACTGTACGTACAGAACAAGATATCGCTGTTGTAAGTCATAGTGTTAATGATGATCCAGATTTGTCTATTCGTCGACGTTCATAACAACTTGGACTCTGTGCATCCACCACATGGATAATTTTGTGTAAAGATCTTGGTCTACATACATACCAGATCCAACTTGTTCAAGAACTAAAGCCACTTGACCATAATAAGCGTCGTTTGTTTGCTGATTCGGCCCTAGAAAAGTTGAAGTTGATCCACTTTTTTGTCGTAAATTGTGTTTAGTGATTTCTGGTTGAACGGCTGTGTAAACAAGCAAAATTGCCGTATATGGAGTGAAAACAATCCTCAAGAAGTTCTGCAGGCTCCATTGCATCCTGAAAATGCACTGTATGGCGTGCTTTACACGCTGGAGGCATCATCGGTTCATATTTCTTTGAATACGATGCTGGAGCTTATTGTACAGTGTGATGTTCGTTATAGATTGATGATCAATGATTGTTTGTTTCAAAATTTAAATGGTATCGACCCAGAAGTATATTGGTTCCAACAAGATGGTGCTACACTTTATGCTGCTACCGTAACAATTGATTTATTGAAAGGTAGATTTAGCGATAACATTAATTCGAGAAATATTCCAATTAATTGGCCTCCGGGATCATGCGACATAACTCCACTGGATTATTTTCTTTGGGGTCAAGTCATTGGTTTATGCTGATAAACCAGAAACAAAAGACGCTTTGGAAGCCAACATAACTCGTGTTATTGATGAAATAAGGCCTGAATTACTCGAAAAAGTGGTCCAAAATTGGTCTGATCGCATGCGGTTCCTCAGAGCTAGTCGTGGTGGACATATGTCCGAAATTATTTTTAAAACATAAATGTCATAAAATTATCTTTCAAGTAAAAAAAATTTGGCTTCAATCTTAATTTAAATGTGTTTTATTTCAATTCAAAGTTCTATCACTCTAAAAAAAACACCTAATCGTAAAAATTTATATTCAAATAAATAATGCTAGTCGAAAAACAATCCATTTTTCTATCTATACAATGTGATTAATTTCCAAATACTAACTTGTATACAGGCTATCCCAGAAATCAAGGTTAAGCCGAAACTTGGTGACATGGAAAATCGTAATGGTTATCAGAAAAATATAAAAAAAAAACTATGTGACATACTTTCAAATTGATAGGCTTTTAAAAAAAATTCTAAAAATTCTACACGCAGTGACGGTCTTTTTACTCATGTTGCCACAAAACTTCACTTTTACCAAATATTTTTTTTTATGTAACCCTGAATGATGTTTCTCTAAACTGTTATCAAAATTTCAAAACCAACTGCTTCAGCTTAGGTGAAAAAGAGACACTTTTCCCAAAAAAAATTTCAAATTAAAATTTTGCCCAGTTTAAGCTGACTGTACTGATAAAAAATTGTACTACGCGAGTTTGGAAAGTGACGTCAAAATTTGGCGCATTTAGTAAGGATTCCAACATAGTATAACACCTAGTAAATTCTTGCTGAACTTGGAGACAAATTTTTCTTTGGAAATAATCCCGTCTTTAACAAATTTATCTACCTTAGTTAAAAATTATTCTAATGTGCAATTTTGAGATGTGCTCGAAATAAAAGACCGTCACAGGGTGTAGAATTTTTGAAATTTTTTTGAATGCCTATCATTTTGAAAGCATGCCACGTAGATTTCTGGGACATCTCGTAAACAAATTTGTCTTCATATGTCAATCCATATCTACAGAAAGAAAAACAGAATATTGATTACATAACCCTCTGCACAATCTAAACTATTTAGCATTTCTTTTCACAAAAGAATTCCTTAAGTATACATTAGTCTCATTGGATTTTTTCTATTTCTTCTAGATCTAGCTCTTACAGTTTCAGATTTCGATCATTTACATCATCAATTAAATTTTCATTACAAACATCGCTTTCCACTGGTGAAGAGAATTCGAAGAATCACTTCATCTGGCCAATATGATTCCTAACCTTTTACCCTCAAATTTCAATTTCTGTTCATTCTGGCTGTGCATCACCTGTTGCTTGATTTCATTTCTTGGGGGTGGAAAAGATTAAACCTAGATGATATTTTATATGATTTTAATATTTGTGGACTACGAGGTCACTTAGCGCTGATGTGTTAACTAAAAAAAGGCATCTAATCAAAATAAAGATTGAATATATCAAAGTGATTATATTAATTCAGAACATTACATGTTTCACGCAGGCGGTGAAAAAACTTATGATGCTTTCATAGAAGACCATAGAATTTCTTATAAATTTCAAATTGACTCAGATTCTGAAATTTCAGTAGTTTGCAATGAATTTTGTGATGCGAATTTTACAAGATATAATATAATAAAATGTCATTTATGCTGGCAATATATTTCAACCTAAAGGTTTCATTCATCTATCAGTATATTCAAAAATTAAAGGTACAAAAACCTCAAAATTTTGTATTGCATGGGGTGTTTTTTTTTTTAGAGTGATAGAACTTTAAATTGAAACAAAACACATTTAAAATTTGAAAATCAAAACAGATTTAATCTGTTGTCTTCTACAATTTTAATTTCAAAAAATTCTTTGAAGAAACTTTAAGAATTAAATTAATGTCTTTATAAGCACTGGTCATATTTAATAGACGTCAAAATTCATCATACAATATCAAACGGAATTAAGAAAAACCAACGAATATAAACTGTCAATTAAAATTAAAATATAAATAAGCAAACATTTTTTGTTTCGTTCCAGGCATGCGTAATGAACTCTTCAGACAAACTTACGAAGCCCTGTTTGTTACAAAATGTATTGTTTTCCGATCCCATATGAATGAAAAATAACTCTTTCTCAAAAATATAAAACATAATTTCAAGAATTTCTCAAAAACTAATTTATTTGAAATATTCAATATATTTAAATAAATTACTTCAAAAAATCTCAAAACATGTAGCACATTCTCAAGAAATAATTAAAGTTACGATAAGATCAGTTCAACCTGCTCATATTTAATAGACGTCAAAATTCATCATACAATATCAAACGGAATTAAGAAAAACCAACGAATATAAACTGTCAATTAAAATGTTTTAATTGACAGTTTATATTCGTTGGTTTTTCTTAATTCCGTTTGATATTGTATGATGAATTTTGACGTCTATTAAATATGAGCAGTGCTTATAAAGACATTAATTTAATTCTCAAAGTTTCTTCAAAGAATTTTTTGAAATTAAAATTGTAGAAGACAACAGATTAAATCTGTTTTGATTTTCAAATTTTGTAATAATCCTTCTATCAAGGAAAAAACCGTTCCTTCTTATTTTAAAACACATTTACATTAAGATTGAAGCGAAATTGTTTTTCATTTGATAGAAAACTTCATGAAATTTATGTTTTAAAAATAATTTCTGGCATATGTCTACTGCGACTAGCTCTGAAGGACCTCATTCGACCAGACCAATTTTGGGCTACTTTGTCGAGTAATTCAGGTCCTATTTCATCAATAACACGAATAATGTTGGCTTCCAAAGCGTCTATTGGTTCTGGTTTATCAGTATAAACCCATGACTTGGCATAACCCCAAAAAAAATAATCCACTTGAGTTATGTCGCACGATTTTGAAGGCCAATGAATTGGACCATTTCTCGAAATGGTTATCGCCAAATCTTTCTTTCAATAAATCAATTGTTACGGTAGCACCATCTTTTTGGAATCAAAACACGTTTGGGTCGATATCATTCAAATTTTGAAACAAATAATCTTTGATCATCGATCTGTAACGAGCACCATTCACTGTAACATTAGCTTCAACATCGTTTTTAAAGAAGTATGGACCGATGATGGCTCCAGCATGTAAAGCACACCATACGGGGCATTTTTCAGGATGCAATGGAACCTAGAGAATTTCTTAAGGATTGTTTTCACTCCATATACGGCAATTTTGCTTGTTTACATAGCCGTTCAACTAGAAATGAGTTTCATCACTAAACACATTTTTACGATAAAAAAGTGGATCAACTTCAAGCTGTTCTAGGGCCCAATTAGCAAACAAACGACGCTTATTATGGTCAAGTGGCTTGAACCAAGTTCTTGAACTAGTTGGATCTTGTATAGGTGTAAACCAAGATCTTCACGCAAAATTTTCCATGTGGTGGATGCACAGAATCCAACTTTTTGTGAACGTCGACGAATAGACAAATCTGGTTGCATCGAGTAGAGAAAATTTTGTCCGAAATCTATCGATATAACGACGAACGAGCTGCTCTGATGGACGATTATGTAAACCATAAATTTTACGAAGTGCAAGTTTGGCGAATAGAACACTGATTTTGAAAATAAATTCCAACAATTTGTAAAAATTGTTGCGGCGTCTTGCGGAGTCTTTCCATGATAATTTGTCAATGCTTACTGAACAGAAATGTCAAAACAACACGGCTTCTACCTTCTATCAAGTCACAGTTATCCCTATCGAAAGTTCTATCACTCTAAAAAAACACCGATAGATAAAATTGTCTTTTGTGGGACTATGATTTCTTGCATTTATTTGAATTCAAAACCTAGCAATGTAACTTCATGAATGTTAATGTAATGCAGTTGAAAATTTGAAAACATAATTTGATTCAAATTTAGGTACTTTCAATAAGGGTACTGTCCCAATTAAATTGATAGATGCTGATACACGACCCATATTTTGTAAATCACGTTCAATTCCTCATGCTGTTAAGGAAAAATTTAAATTGAATTAGAATGATAAAAATTAGTGGTTATATCACCTGTTAATTAGTCGGATTGGGCAACCCGCAGTTTCTTTAATAAAAGAAAATCTAGAAAAGCACTGACGTGAAGTCAGGAGATTTTGCGCGTTTATTCATATAATCCACTATCCTCACGAAGTTTTGTATCACCTTTCTTGTCACTATATATCATTTACGAGGGATACTCAATGTATTCTCGGTATAGGCATGAATGAAAACTCCGAAAAATTTGGAAAAATACTATTTTTCAATGTAGTCTCCTAGAAATTCAATACATTTGTTAGATAGAGAAATAGGCATCTCTCAACCTTTTAAAAAATATTTTCCGGCTTCTCCTTAAAATAGGTATTAATTGCTACCTTCAGTTCTTCATTGTCGGAAAATCACTTTACACGCAGATATTTTTCACATTTATGAATAGGTAGTAGTCACAAGGGACCAAGTATGAAGGATTAGTCATTTCTTCGAAGCCACATTGCCGCACAGCAGGCTTCGCCATGCGAGCCTTGTGAACCGGTGCGTTGTCGTTAAGCAGCAACGCCCCTACTGTGAGTTTTTCGACCCTTTTTCCTTCTCTTAGATTACGCAAAGTGGTTGGTTCTGATACTGCTGTGATGCTTCCACCCTTATCAGTGTATTATATCATAAAGAACTTTAGCATCCCAAGAGACCGTAGCCATTATTTTTCCAGCGGATGGGGTGACTTTGGGGATTGCACCCTTTTCACTCCTTTGCATAGACTCTTGTTTACTCTCAGGGTCATAGTGATTAACCCATGTCTCATCCCCAGTAAACAGCCGGTTGAAAACAGTCGATGGGTCTTCTCCACAGAGCTCTAAGAGTTCCAGCATTTGACTCGCACTTACTTCTGAGGTGCGCTGAGCACTCTCGGTATCCATATTGCACTGACCTTTGAGAGGTTAAGATGGTCATAAAGGATAGCATGTATGGTAACCACGGATAGGTTTGTCATATCTGATAACATCTTGATATTTATTCTGGCATCTTCAAGTAAATCTTCAAGAAATGGTTGCTGTATACTACCCACAGCAACCATTTCTTCATGAATGATTCTTTGATTTTTTCCCTGCTCAGTGAGGAACTTTATGAAGGCACTATGCTCGATTTTCTTCATCATTGTGACATCAGTAGTTCTGGTCTTCTTTCACTGAGGAAACCTAGAAAACTAATGATCGTAAATTAGTGAAATATCATATTAATACCCTCAGATTATTCATTAGTGAATGAAATGATTATATTACTCACATTATTAGCAAATCATTCCGATATCGAGAATATATTGAATACCCCTCGTATATGATAAATTCAAACTCAGTAGTAGGATTAGTACTGTGGTTCCGGTACACACAGCGGTGATCTGCTAACAATTTTTTTTGAGATATTCTGATTACACTTTTCTTACGAAATGTTATAAGAATATTTTCATGTTTAGTCTTAGTCTGAACACGAATTTTTTTGTTGATCGGATCTGTAGTCTCAAAAATATTGGAAAAACTAAGAAAAAATTCTTAACCAATTCATGTTCCTATTCATGAAATTGTCGGGGACCCAAATTCAGATGAATCGGATTTGTAGTTTGAAAAATATTGGCGAATATAAGAATAAACTTCAAATGTTTCGCCCATTGACGACTTCGACCGGAATATTAAAGGTCCAAACCTACTTCGAAAGTGATAGCGTTCAAGGTAGCCCTAAGCGCTGATCACAATTTTTTTAAATTTGTCATGAAATTTCGCAGCAATAGGCACGTTTCATTTTTACTCATAAATACCAGAAATTGCAGATCCATTCAATATCTATTTTCGAAAACAGTGGGAAAATATGAAAATTTTTCAAACGTGAATGATTGCGAAACTATTGAACCTATTTTGCCTATCAACGAACTGAGCCGAGATGTTAATAGCCCAAACCTTCTCTGAATATTTTCAAGTCAATCGGATTTGTAGTTAGGAAAATTTTAAGAGAAATAAAACATGAATACCTGCGAAACTATTGAATTGATTTTGCCCATTAACGTATTTAGCAGAGATTTTTAGACCCCAAATTTCACCTGAAAGTTTTAAGGCTCTAGTTTTTTTCGTTCGAAAGTAAGCGAGTTAACGGACGGCCGGATGCTTTTGACCAGGATTCTTCATCAATGAGTCCAAACCTAGCCTGTCAAAATATTTTCGACTAAAAGTTTGAAAATTACAGACATTTTGGCTGGTGCATTTGACTTTGGAACTGTTAAATAGATGCAAGTTGCACTGTCCCTATTCAATTACTTATCTATTACCATAGCTCATGCTCTCTTTGTTACATACAGGTTACAAAGTAATTTATTTATATTAATGTGAATAGCAACAAATTCATCAACAATAGCTCAAGAAAATATTTTTATATATTTTTACTGAATTACTTCTCGAACAATGACGATTTTGCGAAATCTACTACCAGTTTTTCTAAAAATTTTATGGAATCTTTTTTGGCTGGGTACTCAGTCTTCCAACTTGAGAATCAGCTGAAGATATTGTTACATTTCTTTTGTCACAATTCTAGTGTAATACTAGAAAGCTTTAGAAAGACACATCATTCAAATTTTCATTTAAATAAACAGGATTATATATTTAAATTATTTCTTTAGTTTATTGGTTGAAAACTTATCCGCATTACTGATAGGGCGAGTAGTTATACTCCAATATAGTGTGGATAGCTCGGTGGAAAAGTATCGGGCTCGTAACCGGGAGGTCCGGGTTCGAATCCTGTTAAGGTAGAAAAAAAATTTTCTAATTTTCTAATCTAAATTTTAAAGAAGTAACTTCATGAAGAAGGGGTTATTTGATTTTCTTTTGATTTAACACAAGTACGAATTCATTTAGTGTGGATAGCTAAGCGGGAGACCATCGGACTCGTGACCGGGAGGTCCGGGTTCGAATCCTGCTCAGGTAGAAAAGGAATTTTCAAGTTGGACGGGGTATCTGCCACCATTTCACTGTTGGGTCAAAAATTAACAGTGCTGTGATCTAAAGTGACGCAAGATTGCAGTAACAAAGCCTACCCAGAACACAACTGAACTCCTAAATCGCACAAGCTCTAAAAGCTTCTGAGGGATCTTGAAAGAAGTTCTAGAAGTATCAGGATAATAATAATCCACAAGTATGCGCGTTTTTAAACCATACTCTAATCTTCGTGGAACAATTTCTAATAGCGCTAAACTCAATGGTCGATCAGAGTGTAGCTACAGGCTGCGTTAGTAATTTATTTATTATTATTTATTATTTTCCTGTCTACAGTGTACACAAGATTATTCTTATAGAAACAAAAACATTATGTTACTTTCCAGTATATATTATTAAATATATATATCAGGATCAACACAGCTGAATTCTAGTCAGCGGCTTGAACTTTCCATGGTGTATGGTATTCGGTAATGGTGTAATTAATATTTCTCTTCACTGCATGATAAAATGCATTTGCTAGTTGGAAAATTTAAGATTAATATTTGTATGTTTATTTTAGGTCGTCAAACTTCACAATCTTGTAACAACAGTGATCTCGAGCTTCATTGAGATCAAAATGGCAATATTCGCAGGTTTCCTTGGTTGAAGCTTCCAACTGAGCGGTATCGACAATGCAATGTGATAACTATTTATAAAGACTACAATAACTTTGATGCTTTCATATTGAAACAAATACTCAACACATGTGTAATGAAGAATATCAGGTCCACATTAACGACAAAATGGTTAGCTCAAAAGTGCGATAGAGAATAAGCAGTTTTCCAGTACTTCGAATATCAGGAAACTACGAAGACTGAATCATAAGAGGTTTATTTTGAATGACAAAGAAATTTAGTTGGTCCAAAACATACAGATTCTAGTATTTACCGCTTTATCATATTCCCATTGAAATTGTAAACCAGAACCTATCTTTAATTAAAAAAAGGCTTCTCAACATGGTTTCTAAAAACCACCTCAGTGGTGCTAATCGAGCTTATATTGAATTTCTGTAATCCACTGCATCAATATGGCAACAGAATACAGTAATGAAGTGTTTTTATGGATTAAGCGATATCACATATCACTTAGACCAGCAAAATAGGAACTAATCCTTGAAATGGTCCGGGGAAAGCTGGAAACTATTTCAAAATTTTCATTTTCAATACATTTATTTATTATGAAGAAAAACTCTGCTAGATATGCAAAAAAATTAGATTTTTGAAAATCATAAATTTAATAGCTACTCCTAAAATATTCAATTTTGTTTCACTATGGTAGCCTATTTGATGCTGATGCCCCCTCATAAATTTCAGTTTTCATTTCCTTTTCCATCAGTTTACTTTCTTAGAGGTAGTCTTACCTTTCCTTCTCTCAGACAGTTCTGAGGTCCTCCTGTTCCTTATACAACGAAAGTGGGGTATTAAAGGCACCTTTTCTTATATGAACGTATTCGAGCTCGTCTTTTCAGTTGGAACATATCGTGGTACAATGGATCGTACTCAACTGTGTACTGACTACAGTATGAGCAATAGAAATGACTTTGATTTTCAGCTGAGAAGTTTTTGACTTCTGCTGTTTCTTTGAGGTGACGATATCTGCCAAAAGCACTTGCAACGTTTCAGAAATGTTTTTTTCACATCTCCTAATAAATTGTTCACTGAGGGACATCAATCAGTCATAAGCCTAGGATCTGATGTTATTTGTTAATCTGTTTCATAATTCTTGAGTTCATTATAGAAGATATCATTCAAGACCTTCTCTTCTTCGCTCTTTCCTTGAACATTCGCAAAAATGATACCTTCCCCATACTTTCATGCAAGTCTACTTTTCAGGATTTTGATACTAAGAACCTCCCCTTCGAACACTTTCAGAATCTTTAGTATTTTAAATTGGCTCTCGTCGTCATTTTTTACAATGTATTAGGAAATGTGATCAAATGCTCGAGTCACATACTCCAGTTCAATACCTTCTGTTTGGCTACCACTAGGAGCAGGTTTCAAAAGCTTCTTAACGCACGTTTTTTGATACCTGGCTTCTTCAGCAACTAGATCAGAAAAATGTTTCACTCGTTGGGAACCTCTCCATCGCCTCTGCTCGTAGGCCACAATTGGAAAATCCTGGAATTCCAATGTCAAAATATGGTCCACGGTTTCTCGCTGTTTGATAGCTTCTTGTTTCCTGGTCACAAATTCGAATGGCATTTCACACATTTTTCAAATCAAATCCACGAGGTTGATGCGTGACAATTCGGCTTTGTCAAATGTAATCATAAACCACGTGAAGGTTCATCAGAATTAGCTGACTATCATTCATTTAAATTCACCCTCTATAAGGAAAATACATGCAACTTTTTATAGATCTTAGGAGAGATTTGCATAGAGATATTTATTACAAGAATAAACGGTAAGCAAGAAAGATCATCAGATATGACTGTATTTGGAATTTTGCATATAAAATCAGTCTAATTTTTAAATTTGGGTATTATTTGAACTGGTCGTCAAATATTCTACTACTTTATCATTACAGGACCAATGGTTTTCATACTACAGACAATACAGATCGTTGAATGATAATTTCAGTCAAAAAGGACAAAATTGTCAATCTTTAGCTGTTTATCCTATTAATTAAATGCTCTTTAATTTCCATGATAAGATTTTCTGGATATGTCGTTTAGGTGTTATGAGTGAAAAACTGAAATAAGTTCGTAAATTCAGAGGATTTTTGGTTTAGAAAAGTAAATCTAACCCCTTGTGATGGTGCAAACTCATAACTTGTTTTCAAGCGTAATTAAAGGTTTTAGAATGATTTCCAGCTTTTTCCAGATCGTTTTCAGGTACTCAAACGGAGTAATTCCGTTGTACCTCGCTAGAAATTTAAATTCTATGAAATTTCTCAGAACTTTTTGAAATTGAATTGAAGAAACACCATAGAAAACACTGTTTCAAATAAGTTGACATGGAATCAATACTCATTATACAGTATCAAAAGAAGATAAAATAATCCGAAAAATAAAGAATATTGATCCAACTTACTCAACGAACTTTCAGAGGAAACAGCACTGTTTCATAACGGTATTATGAAGACCCAGGTCCACTCTTCAAGTGTCCAACATAAACTTGAGAAATTCTACGAAACAACCTCTCGTTAAAAAACTCCTTCCAAAAACTCTTCGAAAATATGTGCCACATCTTCAAAAAGGAGATTTGAAATTATTACTGATAATCTCCAGTCCATTTTTATGCCAGCAAAATAAAACAATCAATAAAAATATCTATATCATACACAACGACCTCGTGGCTTTTCAAAACTAAGATAGAACTCAAATGGTTTCTTAACCGTTACCATTCGCATTATATGTTCGTCCATAGAAAATACACAGATATTGTATGAGGTAGTTTTGAACACTCAGTTATATCACAAAAAAGTAGGGTTTTCACTAAATGTTTTTTCAGTGAGTTCGATCAATATTTCTTCATATTTATTTTATTCTATATTTTCTTTGGATTCTCTTATCTACTTTTGAAACTATTAATTCTATATATCTACTGAAATTTAAAAAGTGTTTCCTAAGGTATCCATTTATTTCAATTCCAAAAAGTGTTTAAGAAATACTGAAAAATTTAAATTTGCAGCATTGTATAACAGAATTACTTCGTTTGATATTTGAAATATTGAAAAAGCCATCCATCAAGTAAAAATGCCCCCTTTTTATTTTACTGGCATAAGTGAATAAACAGCAATATTTTCAGTTAAGTTGTCGTTCTGCCATTTTCGTCATTTTTTACAGTGGTTGATCAGGTGAAATTCATTTGTTCCTCCATTGACTGACGATGGAGTTAAACTGGTATATTCAAAAATTGATAATATGTGCAGAAAAAGATCTGTAGTAATTCACTCGCTACTTATTTTCAATATTCTTTTGAAGAGTATATCCACTAGTCTTCATGTTTGTGTTTTTCTGAAGTATAATTTTCTCCTGAATATTCCCTGAAAATTAGTGTTAGCCGAATATTCATTCCTACTGGCTCCATCATATTCTTGTTAATATATTCTTAACAAATACTCAGAATGAGTCTTTCACAATTTTTTCTATTTATGATTTTAAATTGACGAAAATCCTGAAATGTCTATTTCAGGTCAAAAATATTAAATCATTTGAATGAATATCTCAATCGACTCTACCAAAATCCTACCAATACCAGTGGAACTTAATGTCATCTACACCTGATCAAAATCAAGAACTCATGTTAATATTTATTTTTACTGTCTTCTGATCTTGTGGATCTGTTAAAATTATCTACTGAGATTTGAGTTAGTTCTTACAAGCAACATAACTCATTGATGTAAAAATAACAATAATGAAAGGATGAATTTATGATTTCCTTCAATCAGAAGCAACAGCGCCAGTGGAATTGAAATGAAAGAATATGCTTATAAAATTGAAATGAAATTAAAAACCTTTTTGAGAATTTAAGTAAAATACAATATATGAAAAATACTTTTTGAAATAACCGCTTAATATTTATAGCGCATAATATACACGCAGTAATGATCTCCAACTTAATCCAATTTAATGAAATACGAGTATAATAAATACTCTATTTCAGTTAGAACACCATATTCTAATCCCAGTATCAGGTGATATTTTTACTCAGTGATTACTGTTCACTCATCAAATTATAAGAGATATATTCGAAATATATTTTTGAATCTAATAAAAATTGTGACAGATTCTTTATGCTGAATTATCCTGAATAACTATTCCATAATTATTTGATATAAATTTAATTAAATTTATTTCATTCGCTCAATGGGAACAAGGTTACAAATGGAACATTTCATTTCAAAGGGTGAAAATAGACCTAATGTAATTTATAGAACTGTATTTGTATATTCCTAGGTAAATGTGATTCAAACAAGATTACCTCTTATATTGTTACAACCTCATTACTGAGTAACAATTCGAAATAGAGTATATATTAATATGGTTTTGAAGTAAGAGACTGACTTCAACGAACATGGAGTGAATAATATTTTATTTATATGTCGTCAACAATAATGTTAGGCTTAAATTGCTTAATTCGAAAATGTGTATTATTTTATAGACTCTATTGTAAGAGTAAAATTTTCATATTTTCAAAAAGTGAGTGCTGCTTACTTGTGAATTTTCATTTTTCTTATGAAATTGTGGATGTTCTGCTTTATTTAATAAACTATGTAATAATAAGTCGTTTTCATGAGGCCACCCTATTTTATGGCTAACCTTCGTTGGTTCTAGATCTTATTTATTCCACTCTTGTTAAACTCTTGTATAAAATTTTAAATATCACACACATTTATTCTGTTAACCTCCTACAAATTTCAATTTAAAAAGAATTTTCATTCAAAAACTTTTAGAATCAAATTAAATAAATGTCTTAGAACACACAGTGTCAATTTAGTAGACATATAAAATCAACATTTATTTCACAGTACCAAAGGAAATAAAATAATTCAAAGTAATATTGTCCATTAAAACACTAAATAAATAATTGAAGGGTACAGTTTAGAAAAAAACTCTTTTTATTATTTTAAACTCCTGTATAACTTGGTGACGGTATGAATTACGTACTCAGTGTAATTCTCTGTGAATTAATTTATACTCAGCTTTAACAAGACGTGAAAATTCAAATTTTTACTCTTATATAACTAAATAAGCAAGTTTTTCCGACTCTTCTACTATTAACTCATACATCTACATATTTTTTGTTTTTCTAAAAAGTAGAAAGCAAGATCTCCTACCCTTCCTCACATCTGAGCTATGTAATGAGTTCGTGTAGGACACTCACTAATCCTGCCGTCTTGCCACGTTTGCTAATAAACTGGGATCTAGATTTTATTAATTCCAAATATTGTACACTTAGTCGATCTCTTATATAGCTTGGGGAGGGGAATGAATTACTTACTCAGTGTAATTCTCTGTGAATCAATTTATACTCATCTATAACAAGACGTGAAACATCAAATTTTCACTCTTCCATAATTAAGAAGCAAGTTTTTCTGACTCTTCTACTATCAACCCCCATATCTCCATAATTTTCATTTTCCCCAAAAGGTAGGAAGCAAGTTCTACCGCCCTTTCTCTCATCTGAGCGGTATAATGTTGTGAGTTCGTGTAGGATTCACACTCACTTATCCTGCCTTCTTGCCACGTTTGCAAATATACTCGGATCTAGATCTTATTAATTCCAAATATTGTACACTTAGTCAAACTCTTATATAGCTTGGTGAAGGTATGAATTACGTACCCAAGGTAATTCCTTGTGAATTAAGTTATACTTATCTATAACAAGACGTGAAACATTAAATTTTCACTATTTCGTAACTAAATAAGTAAGTTTTTCCGACTCTTCCACTATCAATTCCTATACCTCCATATTTTTGATTTTTCCCAAAAGGTAGAAAGCAAGTTCTCCTACCCTTCCTCTCATTTGAGCAGTGTGATGCTGTGAGTTTGTGTAGGAGCCACACTCACTTATCCTGTTCTTTTACCACAAGCAAGATCTAAGGGCCTAGGGCTTGTGCTTTGCTGTCTCCTTTGTGCCTTCTCTGTCTTCTCTCTCCTTTCTTTTCATAATATCTTCATGTAATGATGGACCCTTGCCCTCTCACGTTCCACCATAACCTGCGTTGTTTCTTCCTTCCAGAAGAAATCCAAGGATGTCAAGAACCGTCTTCCTTCCTTCACACTATCTGACATTGATATTAAACTTGTTCAGGACTGTCAGTCATTCAACATGCATTACATCGGTCTTTTTCAGGTTTCCTTTTTCTGAAGAACTGGAACACATTGATGTTTGCAGCTGACCTATTTGTTCACATCATCTGTGAGCCTGCGTTTTTACTTCCCCTTAGTCTTCTATTTAATCTCTTCTGTTATTTACAGGTTATCTTAACTCGAACCATTCTTCTGTTCCCTCTCAGTATTCTCTATGGCCTGTAGAGTGGACAAGTTTTCGTCGCTGTGAGTAAGATCTATAAGCGTTATGTCCGTGATTCCACCGCTTCCGCTGATATAGTCCTATATATCCAATAATTCAGCCTCATTAGCAGCCTTGTCTGTAAAAGCCAGTTTCTGTAAAAGCCACATCCTGAAATTATTTAAACAGATATATCTCCTTCTTTTGAATTTTCAACTGCACATTGTATCTTTCTATTAATTCACCGCTATCTCAACCAACCTTTTTGCTCTTCTTTTTACTGTAGTCTCTCTTCTTCCTACTACAATCAGATCATTGGAGTATGCTACCATTAACGTTTCCCCAGACATATTTTAATATCAGTACCGTGTCATATACAACGTTTCATATATTCGGCTGCTTGACCGATCCCTGTGGAGCCCCCATCGTAGACTCAAGATGTGAACCTTCCCCGTTTTACATATTGCTTCGACAAATATGATTCCATACATCTTATTAACTACAACCTGATTTCGTCTACCCCAAATAATCATTAATGTACCTCCAGTTCGGTGCGTTAAATGCGTTTTTCACGCCCAGACTCCATTTCGGACTCAAACTCTTCACCTTATCTACAGATGTTCCTTAGAATTTTTTCCGCCGCAAGAGTACCATCAAGCTCCCTTCTCTAACTGGGAGATCCATTCCTCCATATAGTCACCTCTGTCAATCGTTACTGACAACATTCAAGGTTGAGCCTTAGTATTTATGTCCCCTAACATCAGTGATTTCTTGGGGTACTCTGACGCAATCTCAAACACAGCATCTGGTCTATTCATTAATTTATCAGTATGTTTAGAGACATGTGTAATGCGAGTAAAGTTATTTCATGCAGTTGTACACATGAATATTTTCTTATTATCAATTTCACTTATTTTCAAGTTCTTATTCAGGATAATCATATCCTCTACCTGATTCTTGCACTATACGTTCTTTGAGTGAATTTTCTTATTTATTTAAATATTTTAAAATTTTTAAAAAAATTTTAAAAATTAGCCTTCTACATATTTAATTCCAAAAGATTATATTTAATGATTATAACTTCTGAAAATAAATTAAAATAATGTCGTATAAGTACCACTTATTTCATGACATATAAAATAAACATTCATTATAAGACATCCGAATGGTATAACAAAATCCAATAAATAAAAATTATTAACCAAAATCCTATAAATTAAACATTTTGAATAGACGAAATTTTGTTTCTGCTGATCAATCTTATGAAAACCAATATCTTTCAAGAATATCCAACATAATCTTAAGAATTCCATCATAAAACTATCTTACTTAGACTATTCAATATTATTGGATATCTAACCAAGGTACTTTATATAAAAACTCAAGATATGTAAAACATTACTGAAAAACAAGTTTTAAGATCAACTTTGCTTCATCAGTATTCAAATATTCATATTCAATAAATATAACATCAATTAACAAAAAATATTCACTCACCCTTCATTCCTCTAGAAAAAGTTCTACCGAAATGAGACCTTTAAATGTGGTGTTCACTACACACAAAAATATATCTGTGGTTTACCCTTGATCTAGAAGATTGAAAGACAATTTAACGGTCTCTGCTACAGCACAAGGACTATCTGTATGAAGAATGTTAAGGAAACCAAATAATTATATATTATGAATAAAATAATATAAAAAGAGGTTAATTCTTGATAGAAGGTATATAAAATTCTTCTATCAAGAATTAACCTCTTTTTATGAATTTTCTTGTTTGAATCTAAGACAATCATAATATCCACCTCTAGAGATAAAGCCCAAGACTTATCGGGAGCAGCTCTGAATCTCGCAAGATCTTCCTTAAGTGTTTTAATTATTTCTGATTGATCTTACACATTCAACATTTGGTGATTTTAAGAGTATCACTCTGTATCCTTCCTCTTGGTATGGATAATTTCATTCAGGCATTATTGCAATTATGTCAAAATTCTTTCAAAACAACTATCATCTCATAAGTTTCATGGCGGTCGTGGCTAAAGTGATGGAGAGAATGATCTGTAACAGAGACTTTTGTGTGATGCAGGAAATGATACCTGAGGAGCAGCATAGTTACTTACCTGGTCGGTCGATTATTACAAACCTAATGGATTGTATGAACGATTGGACCGCGGCAGTGCACGACGAAAGGTACGTTGATATTCTATATCTAGATTTTTAAAAGGCGTTTGATCGCCTGCCACATCGGAGTTTGCTGCACAAACTAGAATATGTCGGCATTAGTGGTGACTTACTCGAGTAGATAATAACTTTTTTAGCCGGACGTTCCTTCTGTGTGCATGTTGGGGAGGCTTATTCGGCAAGACGATTTGTACCTAGTGGAGTCCGCCAGGGATCAGTTCTTGGACCGTTACTTTTCTTGTTTACGTTGCTTACGATAAACGTAGTGAAGTGCGCAGTTTTTTTGCGCACAATACACAAATATATAGAGATCCCGGTTGCGAGAGACATCAGCTTCAAAATTATCCTAACGCTCTTATTTAATGGTGCCATGGTTGGTTGCTCTCACTGAATATTTCTAAATATGTCGTCTTGCATATTCGTAAACATAATTCCCATATTTAATCAACGGAATAGCCCTATCGACTTTTCTTTAGTTATGATGGCTACTGCAAATCAATTCCGATAGTTTCTGAGAAACTCTTCAACTCAAGTGGGAGGAGAAATGAGAACATTCGTTTTCAAAGTTCTCTACCCAAAACACACTCGCACGTTGAATTTTTCAAATAATGCCACTACGCTATATCGTAGAAAAGCGCGGAAAATGTCGTCAGGCAATAAATACTTTTTCTCTTCTCTTCTTTCAAAAAAAAAAAAACAATAATAAGTCAAACACGTTCCTGGAATCGGTAAATGAAAGACAAACTCCAAATATATTGTATCGTCTCCAAAACAAACCCCTTTCGAAATGAACCATTAACGCCTACGAACATTCCAATCATGAAAACATTTTTTGAACGCACGTTTAGGAATCAACTTCCGCACTCGACGCAAATTCTCTTTGCTTTGAAGTAACATTTTGAATTTTGGAAAGAAAAAGAGTCAGCCGGAACCCTATCAGGAAAATGCGGTGGTTATTCGATATGATTTGTTCAGTTTCTAGACAAAAATTCGTTCATAATGATAGGCTTCATGACTCGCTCTATCGGCACTAGTTAAGTATTGAGTGATTCGTGAGACACCGAAATTTTAGCGGAAATCTCTCATAGGATTGAACGATGATTTTCAGTCACAACTTCATCTACTTTCTCGATTTCAAGTTTAATAGACATTGATGCAAATCTTTAAAAACATCTCGACCGCTTTTGAATGTAATACTTCTATCAGGAAAAAAAATTACAAGCTGCACTGATCAACCCTAAAATAATGGAAAATGAAAATACAAAAAAGAATTCTCAAATCACTCAAAGCTTCTCAAATTGTCACCATAGTAATTTACTTTCGATTCACAACTCTGACTAGTGCTGTTAACAAGAGATAAAAAATATTTATTCAATAATTCTGGATAGGAGAGGGAAGGTGACAAACATACTAATTTTGACGGGCAGGTATTGAGATTCCGCATTGCTTGCCAAGTTTTTTTAGAATTATTTTGAACGTTTAATGAATGCAAATAACCTTTTTTCATTTGTCAATATCATAACCGTGAAATTTGTAATGTGTTGATATGCCTTCCAATCCTCAGAAAATTTTGATTTCTCAAATGTTTGCAACGCTAGCTTCCTTTTTTTAATCGAATCTCTGAGATGAGGGGTCAACTATGGGCCAGGATTTGGTAAATCTTCTCTCAACGAAAGGGACATGTGTATTGAATAGTCTTAAAATGATCTAATTCAGGATATCAATCTTTCTATGAATGTTTCTCTCATAAATAAGATCGTACCAGTGAAGGCTCCTCAAATCTCACCGACAATTCTTCAGTTTGAAATAACGAGAATTGCCATATTGAATACATTTAGGTTTCATGTTCGTCCTATATTCAATTTTATATATACTTATCTATGGTCAGAAATGTCAACCGCGCCTTCAATCCCAACAATAGATACGAAGTTCCTCATTGCTGAAAAACACCGAATCACGTAGAGTGAATGTGTTTTCCGT
Organism: Megalocaria dilatata; assembly: GCA_034642435.1. Lineage (NCBI taxonomy): Eukaryota > Metazoa > Arthropoda > Insecta > Coleoptera > Coccinellidae > Megalocaria > Megalocaria dilatata. Next base: position 64,035,630 of record CM067856.1, on the reverse strand, counting down.
TATCCCAGTTGGTTCATTCAAAAAAAGCTTTAATCCATAACATTCAAAACATTTCAAACCAGGACCATTGGATCTGAAAAAATCCACATTCATGTTCCCAAAGCACAAAATTTCATCAGTACTTGGACAAAGGAAAATCTGTTGTCTACGTTATCTTTTTAGTTGTTGAAATTTGAGTTGGAAAGACGATATAATATTATCACTATAATAGTTAGAAATATATTTTTGAATTTCAACTAAACGTGCTCAATAGTGTCAGTTAACTGCTTCTCAATTTCAAATTCCTGATGTTTCAAGGTGTGTTTTATATAAGCAGCCTTCTACTGTTACTATAAGTAGTTCTTTTTTCTGAATCAAAAACAATCTTATCTTACTCTTAATTTTATTGTTTACAAAACAATTGTTTCGTCATACTACATCAGTTGTAATGTATGAATAGTCTTCTCTAATCGGAAAATATTCATGATAGTTTTTTGTTTCTCAATATAAGAAGAGGACAGATACGAATAATTTGTGTCTAATGAAAGAAAGTATGATCCTAAGCTTCATTTATTTAATGATGACTTCTCGATCAGTAATCGAGAGCAATTGATCATTTTTAAATCATAATATTCAAGGAAACAAAATCCACTTTATATCAGATTTGAAAGCAGTGTACAAATTATTCAGATTTGTTAAATATAGGTTATGATTATAGTCTCAAAATACCTAGCCATGATTTACTCATTGATTGTGTGTCGATATTTCAGATTTGTCACAGAAATGATTTCTGAAAGTTTTAGATCTATCGAAGAATTTAAGTTATATCAAAGAGTACCTTGGTCTATCAAAAAATTCACCCATATTTTGCAAGTAAAAACAGGTTAAAAACAAACACAATTAAAATCTCGACAATTTCGGATGAATAAAAGACAACTGTGGTTTCATCGGAGATTTCGTTTTTTTTAAAGACCTAACACAGATGATGATAAAATTAACAAATGGAACCAGAAGAATTTCATCGTTATGTGCATGATAACCAGTCCAATAGATTTTCCTCGGATAAAATTGATCGAAAACTGCACTATATGTAAAGATTTGTTAGATTATTTGGAATTTGTCTTCGATAGAACATCGGTAACAAGTGAAACGAAATCGTCCAGAGAAAAAAATCAACTTTCAGTGCGGACCAGAGGCGGAGTCTATTTTACCATGGGAAATATCTCTGATCTGAATAAATACAGGGTCTAAATTGAACCGAGGCAATTCTCAGCCCTCGTCTTCCAGATATCCTTCGATACAAAGATAAGTCATCGATATCCATCTGTCTAACGCTAACCGCTTCAGCTGAACCTACATATCAAGAGACAAACTTCTGGTTACCGGCTGAGATCATAAATCTGTCATCCTTTGCCGTTTTCTTGCCACTTTCCTTCTACTCATCGCTTGCCCTGAAGTACTTCAGAAGACAAGAACACCAAAATACTGTGTGAAAGTCACGGATGTAATTATGAAGTCATCACCCACTGAGATCTATATACGAATCAAAACGGAGCTGATCCAGAGTACCTCACGAGAAGAAAACGCGTCTTTTCTTCTTCTTGGACGGAAAGAAATCGAGGACCGAAAACCGAAACAATTCTTCTTTCACCTGAGGGACCTCGCTGATGTCAAAAACACGATGGCACAACCCACTTTCGGACTGACAGCGGAATTAGCGGCCCTACGAGCTGAGCTAACAGTACTCAGTGAATGCCCGGCACCCCGCCAGATACATCCGTGAAAGATTCATAACTAGGCCCCTATTGTTACCACTAGCAGTTCCGAAGCAACACAACCAAGTGTCAACAAACCTGTTCTTGCCCTACAAGAAACGACATATGCTATCACTAATAGTGATACTAGCCCCCTACTGTACCATCTACTCATCATTGACAGGGAATCTAAGAGACAGTTGCTGATAGACTCCGGCGCTGACCTATGTATGTTCCCTCACAATTTGGCCCAAAGCAAATGAATAAAATCCGTCCGTTCAGTAGTCAATGGAACCACCATAAACATGTATGGTACCATCACCGTAACACTGTTGATGTTCATTTATTTGAATAAAGATTCGTCCCCCACTCACAACACAGCATGAGTTAAACGAATACAATATTTCCATTTTCTAAAGTTTAGATAATAAGTTGTTGATGGTTTATATTCTAAACCATCAACAACTCATTAAGTTATCACGGCTTACTGGTAAAATTCCCGAGAAGACTACAGAGGTCCCTGATGAACGTTCATAAAAAGACAAAGCATCTCATACAGAAAACAACTAGACCATCACATGCCTGCAAACCACTGAGGCTGGCACCAAATAAACTTGAGTCACTCGAGTTTCGAAAAAATCATGGTCATCCCCATTACATATGGCTGCCACATTTATTGATTAGAAAGTAAATATTTCTAAAGTTTAAGTACAGCAAACTGCTCTTGTCAGCACCACTGGGAGAAATCCGAAAACTGCCAAAAATTTTTAAATTTGGGTACTATAACTGCAATAGTCACTTTGCTAGAGGGTGTCGATTGCCGAAAGAAAAACCAAAACAAAAGCGATAATGAAAATGAGGGAGAAAGAAAATTTATCGTTGTGCAAAAGGCTAACAACGACTTGCGTCTTTCCGCCAGTATGAAAACATGTTTTCTTCTGTACATTAGGTAGACGATTAAATTAAATATCATTCTTGAATTAACTATTATGTGAAAAAAATTCAAACTATTTGAAGCTAATCAAGTGTCTCAATGAGTGATCGGTCTGGACTATTCCTTTTGTTTTCGTCCTCTCTGCGTAAGATGACAGGTTGGAGGGTCGAGATGTTGTAGGGAGTGTTGAGGAACTTTCTTCGAAGTGACTGGAATCTGTTCAGTATTGGCTCTACCATAATCTTTTCGTACAGGAAGTCATTTGGTGGATTGTAGAGTGGGTTGTTTTGGTGATGGATCTTACTTCTCTTCCTCAAACTATTACGTTCTGCTACTTCGATGTTGTAAAGTGTCGATTTGTTGTAGTTGATGTATAGAAGATGTCTATATTATAAAATCGGTCTGCATATAGTCTTATAGATTGCGCTCGCTGTTTTGAGATCTGTGCCGTGATCTTTATATGTGAAAGATCGAAAGTGCTTAGATCTCGCAATCGTTTCTCTCTTCTTTTTGTAGAAATGTAACTTGAAATTTATTTTGTTATCTACTGTAATTACCAGATACTTTGTATTTTGAATTGGTTTAATGGTTTGTTGTAGCATTCTGATGGGTGATATTGTATCTGTTAATTTGTGGCCGAATATAATTAGTTTGGATTTTTCAGGTTTTGGTGAGATTCTTCATTTTGCTATCCATTTCATGATACTGTTGCAAAGCTCTTGAAGAGTTTCATGGTATTTTTCAGGTTCTTATTGTGTGTAATGATAGCTGTATCATCTGCATACTGAAGGATGTAGTTGTTAAGATCTCCGGTTATATAGATATCGTATACATAAATGTTGTATAGCAGAGGATAATGGAGAACCCTGAGGAACCCTCTGTTCAGTTTTGTAGGAAGCTGGAGTGTTCAGTTAGTTAAGTTTGTATAATAGACCTGTATTCCACACACTATCGAATGCCTTTCTGATGTCCATCAACACAACTGCAGATTTATGTCCTTTTTTCATTGTGGTTTTAATGTTCAAGTCCAGCGGGTGGATGATCGAGTGGTTCTTCTTGAATCCAAACTGAAAGGAAGGGATGTTGTGTCCAATAGAATTTTCGAGTCTTACTTTTATAATTTTTTCGAATGTATTACCAATGATTAGCAATAGTGTGATGGGACGATAGCTGGACATCTGGTTGTGATCTGTGCCATGTTTGTGGATTGTGATGTAGTACCCTTCTTCCATTCTGTTCGAAAATAGCCAGTATTCAGAAAGTGATTGTTGATTCTTCTTATTTCATTATGGACTCTTGGACCAACTTTTGTTGTTATAACTATTTTCCCATTTAAGGCTTCTTCGTACACTATATCAGTTATCTCGGGGTCTAGAACCATCATTATTAATTCTTTTTATGTAATGTTCTATTTTAGTTTTTAAGTTGTTGTCGAAAAATGTGTTGTCATTGGCAGTAAAGGTTTTCTGGTAGTAATCCTTGAAGGCTCTGGCTATTTCTTCATCAGAGTCGTATGTTTTTCCGTTTTTCTCGATTGAGCTCATATAATATTTTGTATTTTATCTTGTAAGCTTCTTTATTTCTTACCAGTAGTTCCCACATCTCCTTTCTTTGATATTCTCACATGCTTCAATCCACTTGCTTGATTTGCACTGGCTTATGAGTTCATGGATGTCTTTGTTGAGTTTATTATAGAGTTTTTCCACGTTGTTATAGTATATTTTTAATTCTCTGTAGAGATCTATGCTGGAATAATGTGCAGGAAGGTTTTCCTAATATATTTTGGTGTGTGTTTGTTTATGAGATCTGTTTATTTGTTGTGTATTTCTCTTATGTATGTATTCTGGGAGTTTCCTCCTTTAGGAACTGTTCCATTTCTTCAGAGACTTTATCGAAGTCACATTTCTTCAAATCTAAAAAAAACTATTTCAGTTATCGGCGGTAATGGATTGGGAAGATTTGATGTTATCTGAATGGCCAAGTGGTCAGATCCTAGATAAGGAATAAGTTCAATCTGGATAAATTCTTTCAGGTTGTTGGTGCACATATATATGGGGAAGTTGGTGGATTATTGCTCATAATAAAAGTTGGTGGATAGTTTTGATTTGAACAAAGTCTGAATTGTAAAGAAATTGCTGGATTTGTTTATTCTCACTCTTGTTACAGTTGTAATAATGTTGTGATAATGAAAATGCTCGAAGTCCAAATGGAAATGGCTGTAATATCGAAAATCAGTGAATGGATTAATCTCTAGAGGTTTTGTTGGTTAACATTGACTTAACATAGATTCTGGACAGTGGTGCTTCACAGTATATGACTCCAAAAAGAAGTTTCTTTAAAACGTCCAACGAAATGAAAGAACCTGTGAAATTAAATCGTTCTAATGTAACCTTACCTAACTAATCAACTTCTCTAGAAGATCTTCTTCTTTGAAAACTGTTAGCATGTAAAGAAATAATACCTGAAATATTATAGAATGTAGGAGGAAATGTTGAACAAATACACTATTGCTGCTTATAAATTATAAATTCATTGTAGGGCATTTAACATCTGCAGGTATTAAATGAATCAATTCTCCGAAACCTCTACAAATTTGATTAAAGAAAATCTCTTATTGAAATTAAAATATATAAAACGATTTAGAAACACTGCTCCATTTAATAAACAAACAGAATTATCAACACATATGTGCGGCATTATTTATGAATAATCAAGAGAAAATATAGAAGATTGACCTCAATCATCCAGCAAACATTATCCAAAACAGCTTATTTCGATTGGAGATTCAGGAAGAACAATTTGCATCAGCAAAAACTTCCCCACGTAGAATTTAAGGAGGTCTTCTTTATTTTCTTTTTTAAAATTATATAGAACATTGTCAATAAGAAGCATTTGGAAGTCTTATGCATATTCTCCTCAGTCGGAAGTTATTTAGATGAATCAATCAATAAAAAAATGTCTACAAACCTTCATTCACCAACGATCCTGGTTGGAAGCGAACTTAAATAAGTTCAGCTAACTGAGCAGCATTTATGAAACTAGACTCTTCAAGAAAAAAAATTTGGAGCGAAGATATGATCATATACTCAATATCGGAAAACTGCTACGCACATATTAATTAGTTTGATTATCTTATTTATTAAAATTCGTTCAGAAACTTTTCCATTTAAAGCACTTAACCCATCAGTTACAGTGAAACGAATGGCAAAGAGAATTCTTTAACAGACTAGTATTCTCGAATGGAATTGCAAAACCTTCAGAATGATTTGGGAACCGACCGCTATTGCCATTTGAGATTCTTGGGAGAGTTGCCACCCAGCTTAGAGGGATGATCGTACACCCACGACTTTACAATCAAAAGATGTTCCCCTACAAATAAAAATTGACCCGTCTCAGCGTTTTCCAGAAAAACTTACAATTACGGAAATATCCATCTGGAGTGTTTTTGTAAGCCACTATGTATAAAAGTATTACGTGTTTATTGGAAAACAAGGTGTCACATCGGACCAGAGCAGATTGGTGAAGTGGCGGATTTCATAAAAAACCTCGCTACCAACCCATTCAAAAAGGGTTGTTGACCTGCTATCCACTACAACTTCTTCTTAATGAACTAATGCATCAGTTGCTCTGACATGTACCAATAACCACTCTGTTGCTAAGAGGATAAGTCATAATATTTTATAAACTCTTTAAGATCTAACTCTCCATTTCGATTTTCGATTTTAATTTCAAATTAGAATGAGTTAATTTGTCTTAACCTGATATTCTTAGTGTTCATTTCGTTATGGTATTCATTTTATATAAGAATGAAATACTAAATTTAAATTGTAATCAAAATTTACTGAAATGTAATTCATATAAGAGATAAAATGCAATGGGTATGTTATTTCAAATTGATCCTCAATTTCAACATGAAGTACTTATTTCAAAAGATTTTCCATGACATATTTATTGCATATAATTTATTCAAATATCGCTTTTTGTCACTGCCTAAGTACATATATTAATATTTACGACTTTTGTGAATCTTCAAAAGTGAAAAAAAGAGAAACTGCATTCAAGGTCTCTTTCTCAGAAAAAATCACAGATACAATGATACATCTGAGGAATTCAGGGTGTCCTAAAATTATGCAATAATCTCATTCAAAATATGATATATAATTAACAATCACATATCTCATCATAGCGCACAAAAAATATTCTTTAACTCGCAATAAATTTTTAAAAATTCTATTCTATAATGATAAAACGAAAAATGCATTTACTCAGCAGAACTGGTCAGATATATTTGAAATTAATAATTCAGATATTAACATGCAATGGATTATTTCATATGTACATACTTTAGAATCTTTAATGAACATTTTCTAATAAACACAGTGAAACAACGATCACAAAACTTAATATCTCATAATGATTCTAGTATTTTAGAATGTAAACATAATTAAAATTTTTTATTCGTGCTTTGTAAAAGCGATCAGAAATTTAAAAATATGTATAATCGGTGAAAAGAAATCATGATAATATTTAAATACAGATCAGAAAAGAAAACTATAATGAAAAAATAATAATATCACAATGACTTCGATTGTAAAATATCAGGCAGTCCTGAATATGTCTCCAGTTCATATACTCAAAGTCTAGTGAATATGGGTCCAGAATTGTTAAAACAAAATCTCTAGTTGACATTTGATTGCGAAATAATAAGTAATACCTCTTTATACATAAGACCCTGTACTCCAGATGAGAAAGTAAATATTTCTAAAAAATTAAAAAATAAATTGAGTAATGGCATTGATGAAATTTCTGTAATGATTGTTGAGTTGAGTGTACCTAATAAAGAACCTATTTTTTGTTATATTTTTAACAACTCTGTGAAATTTAGCATTTTCCCAGAACAACTAAAACTAACTGTTATAAAACCACTTTACAAATCCAGAATCCAGAAAAACGAGAAAATTATCGTCCAATCAGCTTAATGAATAGTACCTCAAAAATTTTCGAATTAGTTATGGCAACGCGGATCACTGAATATTTACAAACTTATGATCTTATTAGTCTGTCACAACAAGGATATTTGAGAGGGAGATCAATTCAGATTGCGGTAGCACAGTTCATAAACAATATTCTGAAATACCTAGAACAAGATAAAATAGCTGCTCGAATTTTTATAGTTCTCTCTAAAGCTTTCGACAGCGCTAATGGAGAACTTTTAATACATAAGCCAAAGAAATATGGAGTTATGGGAAATTCTCTGAGCTGGTTTGTCTCTTTTCTATCAGATAGATGGTAATGCGTAAAAATTACTAAAAACAACAATACTGTAATGTCAGATTGGTTAAAAAATGAGATTGGAGTTCCACAAGGAAGTGTTTTGCAATATCTCCTATTTTTTATAATGATCAATGAATTATTTGAATATTTTGATATTTACAGATATATTCTGTTAGCCTTCTACATATTTAATTTCAAAAAATTATAGTTGATATTATAACTTCAGAATTCATTTACCAGAAGCTTTCTCAATTGTTGAAAGGTGGGAAAATATTTTTTGTTTCTGCTGTTCAATCTTATGAAAACCAATATCTTTGAAGAATATCCAACATGTTGGATATTCTTGAAAGATATTGGTTTTCATAAGATTGATCAGCAGAAACAAAATTTTATCTATTCAAAATATTTAATTTATAGGACATGTTGGATATTCTTGAAAGATATTGGTTTTCATAAGATTGATCAGCAGAAACAAAATTTTGTCTATACAAAATATTTAATTTATAGGATTTTGGTTAATAATTTTTATTCATCGGATTTTGTTATACCATTCGGATGTCTTATAATGAATGTTTATTTTATGTCATGATATAAGTGGTACTTATACGACATTATTTTAATTTATTTTCAGAAGTTATAATCATTAAATATAATCTTTTGAAATTAAATATGTAGAAGGCTAATTTTAAAAAATTTTTTAAATATTTATATAATTTAAAAAATTTAAAATACCATACAGATTTCTTCTGTGAACCTTCTACGAATTTTAATTTGGTATTCAAAAAATTTTTAGAATTAAATAAAATAAATGTCTTTAGAACACACCGTGTCAATTAAGTTGACATATAGAATTAGTACTCATTAAACAGTATTAAAGGAAATGAAAGAAATTCAAATAAATATAAATTGTCAACTAAAAATTATTAAATCAATACTTGAAGAGTACAAAATTTTGTTTCATTCCTTGTTTTATGAAAACTAAATTCCCTTTCAAAAATGCAAAACAAAACCTTAAGAACTTCTTCAAAAATAACTTGCTCATAATAAGTTCCTTTAAATGAAATTCCTAAAACATATAGAATATCCATAAAAAGAATTTAGAATTATAACAACGGAAATCATCAGCTCGACATCATATTATGGACTTTAGAACCAAATGATAATATGTAATAAATGTAAACCAAAATATATAATTATTATATATACAATAAATTGAATAAAAAAGAGGTTTTTCTCGATAGAAGGATTATTACGAAATTTTAAGTATCAAACAGATTTCTGCTCTAAACCTTCTACAAATTTTAATTTGAAAAAAATTTTTTATTCAAAAATTTTAAAATTAAATAACATAAATGTCGTTAGAACACATCGCGTCAATTTAGTTGACATAGAATTAATATTTATTACACAGTACCAAAGGGAATGGAAGAAATTCAAAGAAATATGAATTATCAACTATAAATTATTGAATAAATGTTGAGGAGTACAAAATTGTATTTCATTCCTTGTTTTTTGAAAACTTAATTCCCTTCCAAAAATGCAAAGCAAAGCCTCAATAACTCCTTCCAAAATAACTTGCTCAAAATAAGTTTCTTCAAAAGAAATTCCTAAAACATGTAAAACATCCCTGAAAAACAATTTAGAATGATAACAACGGAAATCATCAATAAGAATTCATAGTTAAAAAATAAAAATAATTGACAAAAATATCTTACCGAACCGATTGTATGCTGTTTACTGCACAAACATTAGAATACAGCGAACTTATAAACATCCTAATTATTCTATGATCGTCACAGATATAACATAATTTTGCAAGGAATTTTATGGACTCCTTTAAAACCAAATGATGATATATAATAAGCCTCAACCAAAATATAGAATAATTTTTATATTTTAAATATGAAGTCGAGCTGATGATTTCCGTTGTTATAATTCTAGATTGTTTTTTAGGGATGTACATATTTTAGGAATTTCTTTTAAAAAAACTTATATTGAGCAAGTTACTTTTGAAGAAGTTCTTAAAAATGGAATAATATCACCTTTGTGGTGAGCCAGAGCATAGAACATAGAGTACCTTGGATTTTAAATTTATAATAGTTTTAATGTTGATCAAACAGTGATTTCACGAGGTCGTATGTGTAAGTTATTTATTGTTAATTGATTTAATCTTTTGAATGTGAAGTTGGACTAACCTTATCTGAATTCTAATTGTTTTTGGAGGATGTGCAACATGTTTTGAGTATTTTTGGAGTAACTTATTTAAATATATGAATATATTAAATATTTCCAATAAATTAGTTTTCGAGAATTTTTTAAAATTATGTTGTGTATTTTTGAAAAAGATTCAGTTTTCATGAATATGAGATCATATTAATATTGTATAATGAGTTTTCATTTTATACGTCTATTAAATATAGGCAGTGCTTATAAGACATTAAATTGATTCTAAAAACTTTGAATACAATTTTTTCAAATTGAAATTGTAAGAGACTAATAGATTAAATCTGTTTTGATATTCAAAATTTGTAATAATCCTTCTATCAAGTTAAAAAAGCGCTTCTTATTATTTTATTTTAATTCAATGAGTATAGAATTCTGATACATTCTAAATATATAATAATATTCAACAAAATCTAGAGATTTTTCCTGAAATACTTAAAAATGCTGAAATCGGTTTTTTGTGCCCATGGTAATTGATTATAGCGAAATATTGACATTTCTTGTTTTGGTCGTTCCGATTAACATTATTCAGATGCTCACATCGGCATCAAACATTGGTAGATTCTTGCGATGACTAAATCATATGTAATTTCATTAATGGATCATTTGATATTCAAATAGATAGCTTTATTTCAAATCAAGTAACAAAAGGAACATATGAACATTGAATGGAGTGCTGTAAAATACATTCATTACAAATATCAACTTTAATATTCATTCGGACTATATGGCTCCAAGTCGATTAATAGTTTTTCTTGTTTTTGCTCTGAACTGTTTGTAATTTTCAATACTTTTTAGGTTTTGAAGCAACTCTTTGTAAATTTTAGTAGACATATGGAATGGACTTTTTCCGTTAGAAAGAATTTATACGTCGTAAAGTTGCTGTTAAAATTTCTAGTGATATTATTAATTATATTGGACGAAATCCATTTTACTTCGATGAAGGTTTAACAGGTATTCGCAAAAATATAAACAATAGACCTTCAATATTCCCAGAGCCCTGAACTTTGCCAGCAAAATTTTTTGCATTCCATATTCAGTAATAATCTTACAATGCGTTTTTGAGATACAAAAATTGATTGCACAGTCCTAACCGGCAAAATAGTAAGAAAAACGAAAATGAACTAATAAAAAAATTAGGGTTGTCGTTTGAAAATTGCGTGGGTATTGGAACCGATATCTGCAGTGTCATGCTGTCGATATAAAAAGGAGCAGTATCGGAATTACAAAAATCGTTGAAAAATGCTGTTGAGTGCTCTTGCTACAATCGTAGTCTCAATTTATCGATTTCCAAAAGTAGTGACGTTCATGATATAAGAAATTCTGTAGGTGTCATAAGAGATACTATTCATTTTTTCAAAGCGTCTCCTAAAAGAGCCAAAGTTGTTAAAATGGTCAATGATGATAAAGAGTTTGATATGTTTATGCGAAACCCTTTGGTCGGAACGACACGATTCAATCATCATACGTTTCAAGGTTTGTTTCAAAAATATTATTGAATGTTTGGAATTAATTGCTCAATGAAAAAATAGAGAGAGTTCTTCAAAGGCCCGATTACTTGCAGATTCTTTAACTACCACAAAATGTGTTGTTTCTCTATGTTGCTTATCTTATTTTCTTAGTTTAGCATGAAACTTGAGTAAGATTTTACAAGGCAAATCTATCGACAACCAGAAAGCACAATCCTTAGTTAATGACATTACATCTTTGTTGAAAGAAAACAGGACTGATTTAGGGACTTGCTTCAAAGCGATATTTGTAGAAATAGAATTTCTTCATTCAAAAATGAATTTAAATGTAGTCAAGCCCAGAACTACAAAAATTCAAATCAGCCGAGTTAACACTCCAGCGGATTCAATCGAAAATTATTTCAGAAGAAGTATTTTGATTCCATTGTTAGATAATGTACTGCAGGATCTACAATTCCGTTTCCATAATGATATTTTCACCCTTGTCCAGAAGTGTATGAATAATCCTTCTGCTGGTTTATCTAAATACTCTACTGAAGGAATAAACTCCACGTCAACCGCAAAGATGGTAAAAGAGCAATTTTGTTTCGCTAAAGGCTTTTTTCTAGCAATGTGAAAGTGCTGAAATTTGCAACCTGTTGTATGGCATGGTGAGAAACGTTAAATGAAGTCGATGTTAACCTATGATTATTTAGAGTGGGATATCAGTAAATTAACATTTAAGAACTTAAATCTATTAAAGCATTGAATATAGCTGAAGCCCGAATTCGACCTTTTATGATGAAGTTACTTTTTTGTTCTATACAGGTCTTTTCATTCGTCGAATGGAATAAGAATAATCCAATATTATATTAAAAAGCCTTATGAGGCTGTTCTAGCAGGTAATAATTTCAATCATTTCAATTCATAATGTATAGTTCATAGTTCATAATAAATTTCAGGAAAAAAGGAGATTTTTCACCTGATAGAATGTTTTTTCAATATCTTACATATCAAACAGAGTAATTCTATTATATCCCGCTGCAAAACTTGAAAATGAAATTTCTTGAAAACTTTCTAAAATTCAATTAAATAAATGCCTCGGAAACCCTGTTTTTTGTTCAGTAGACATATGGAATTAATACTCATTACACAGCATCAAAAGATGAAAGAATCTGAAGAGAATATAGAATATTGACCGAATTCAGTCAGCAAACATTTATTGGAGACAACTCTGTTGTTTCATACCGGCCATTCCACTCTGAAAATACCCAACATAAACTGAAGAAATTCTTCGAAACAACCTCTCTTTAACAAACTCTTTCAAAAAACTCTTCGAAAATATGTAACACATATTCAAAGAAGCGAGTTGAGATTCTCACCGGTAACCTTCAGTCCACTTTCATGCTAGCTGAATGGAGACAAAAAATTAAAAATATTAATCAAGCTTGCACGACCACGTGTTATTTCAAACTAATATAGAATGAACAGGTTTTTTAATGGTTACCATTCGTGTTGTATGTTCGTCCACAGAAAATACACAGGAGTTGTATAAATTGTTTTTCCAATCCGTGTTATATCCAAAAAATACTGTGTGTATGAGTGAACTCACTCAACGAACATTTAGTGAAGACAACACTATTTTATACCGGCATTATGAAAAGTGAGTGTCGAAAAACTATCCGACCCGAGTTCATATCTCTGCGTTGGTGATCAGGATCGTGGCATTCTTCCAAGTAGTTCCCATTTGATTGAACCACACACTCCCAGCGTTGCTTCCACATCTTGAAGCAGTCCTCGAAAGTAGATTTTGTAATGGCTTTGAGCTCGCTCATCACACTATATTTTGGGACTCTACGGAGGTTAGTGAAGATTTACAATCTTTTATTTCGACAAAAATTGTTCCTCAATATTCGATGAATGAGCAGGTGCGTTATAGTGATGAACAAACCAATTATCGCTTGATAGAACGCGGTCGTTTGTTGATCAGTTCTATCTGTCCTTCTCAACAGTAAACAAATGCGATTAACGGAAAAATCATAAACACACGACACGTGCTACCCAAGGCGTCTGACCGGTAACTACAGCATTCAGGGAATTCGTGAGGTATTACTGGTTACGCTAATAAATCGCAGAGGTCACTTCAGTGCTATGGTGCGAAGATGTGCAATATTTTTGGGACATACCTCCTATATTTGCTATTTCTTCTTCATCCTGTATAACAATCACTTCACATTTAATCTTCTTTATTTGTATTTTGGATTGAATGTCAATTCCATATATATTTTTTATGCATTCCCAAACAGCTTTTAACTCGCACATACTAGCATTGGAAATTGTCTGGTGATATTGTTTATTTATTGATATTTGAATTTTATTTGAAGAGTATTGACATTTTGAGATTTCATTAATTCGATTCTTTTTTACTACTCTGTCAAGAAAGTACCGGGAATTTTCAATTGAAACAACATTTTTACATTTAATCGTCAAAATTTATTGGGTCGCCTTCAAACTAGGCTCCATTTGCTCCAATACATCTATGCCAACGGCACTTCCAATTATCGAAACATTTTTTATAGGCGCTTTCCGGGATGGACTTTAGCTCTCGCGCCGAATTTTGTTTTATGGCTTTAATCGACTCAAAACGGGTGCCACGAAGGGGCAATTTTAGTTTTGGGAAGAGGAAAAAGTCGCAGGGAGCCAAATCCGGCGAATACGGTGGTTGCTGAAGCACGTTTGTTGAGTTTTTGGCGAGAAAGTCAGTCACAATCGTAGCTCGGTGAGAAAGCGCGTTATCGTCATGCAAAATCCATGAGTTGTTCGCCCACAAATTTGGCCGCTTCTTACGGATACGCTCACGCAAACGTTTCATAACGCCTAGGTAATACTCCTTGTTTACCGTCTGACCCTCTGGAACGAATTCGTAGTGCACCACGCCACGGATATCGAAGAAAACAATGAGCATCACCTTCATTTTCGAGCGGCTTTGGCGTGGTTTTTTTGGTTTCGGCTCATTTTTTGCCACCCATTCCGATGATTGCTGGCTTGTTTGCATATCGTACTCGTAGACCCAGGTCTCATCACCAGTTATAATGCGTTCCATGAATGTAGAATCGGAATTACAGCGATCCAGCATGTCTGAAGCAACCTGTTCGCGATGACGTTTTTGAAGAAAATTCAGGTCTTTCGGTACGAGTCGTGCGGCCACCTTTCTCATGCCCAAAATATCAATCAAAATCGTACGTGCGGACTCGTGGGATATCTGAAGATCATGTGCTATCTCTCTCAAGCTGGTACGACGGTTTTCCAGCACTCTTTCCTTAATTTTATCGACCGGACGAGGCAAGTCTTCGACCACTTCACGACCGTCCTTGAAGGCTCTGTACCACTGATATGCACGAGTTTTCGATAGAGCATTATCACCAAAGGCCTTTTGCAACATTTTCAATGCATCGGCACACGAAAATTCATTTGCAACACAAAACTTTAAACAAATTCTTTGCTCAACGTAATCACCCATAGTAAAAATCGGCACGCACTCTGACATCGACTGACTTAATCAGCTGTTGCAAACACAATAGTTGACAGATCCCGCTCAAGATTGGCATAGTAATTAAGGACAGTGGTACCAACCTAGGAAAAAAAAATTTACCTGCCTCATTGCCCCGCCAGATTTAAATCGATAATTCCCGGTACTTTCTTGACAGAATGTATATAAATGTCATTCTTTGTGAATTGCCTTTAATCTCCACTAAAAGCAATTCGCAAAGAATTGTAATTCATGTTTTCGATTAACTCCTTTTTTTTAATTCAACAGAGGGTGTGTTATCATCCAGATGTTCCTTTAAGGTTTCAGTCTTTACTGAAACCTTAAAGGAACATCTGGATGATAACATGATTTATTGCTTTCAATAAATCATATTAACATTGTTTTTTCATACATTAGTTACCATGATTCTTCAGTAAATCATCTCTTCATTTTATAAAACTCATAAAGTTCTTTACTTTCATTCCACCATCTCTATGGTGGAATGAAAATCCGAAAATTTTCAAGTCGGTCAACATTTATTGATTGATCTTCATGTTTTAACATTTGCGGTATCGATATTATCTTGGTTCCTTGAATTATATTGTCTTATAAGTGTTTATGTACATTTATATATTTCTGGAGAAATAATGAATGTTTGGATGAAATTTACAGCGTTTTCTAGGGATGTCTCTTGATGGGTTTCATAACATCATTTCCAATATTGAAAGAAGCAAATAAATTCAACAATTTTCCAGATATCAAAACACAAACTTCTGGATTTTCCAAGCAACTAAAGCGTTATGTAAAATCAGAAAAACCAAAACGGTAAATACATAAATTAAACGAAATATTGATCAATCCACAACCTCCAATGGTAAAGCTGATGTCACACATATACCCATACTCTCACTTTCTTGTTACCCCCTTATTGCCCTACTCCTTTAAATAGTGAACTGCTCTGGAGCTGCCGATCCATTGGTATCATTATCTGAATATTCATAACATGAACATCTTAAGTGCCGTCGTTCTACTGACCTGTGTAGCATACGCAGCCTCGCAGGAATCTTCCTACACATCGAAATATGACAACATAGATATAGACAGAATTCTTGGTAACGATAGAATTTTGACTAGTTACATTAAATGTATGCTGGATCAAGGATCATGCACACCTGAAGGCAGGGAGCTCAAAAGTAAGTACTATTTTTTTAATATTATTTATTTATTTTTTCATTGATTCTGTTCTATCAGCAATTAATGATATCGATATTTACTTTATTGAAGTTCATGAAATGAATATTAATCAAATTTATATAATACATATCTTCACGATCATAATAGCTTCATCATTACTTAAGCAGAAATGTCTTATCGATAAATGATTTCAAAGTCGTTCCAATATTTCGAAACAAATTAAAAATTGTATGCGAGTATACAATGCAAAGCAAAAACTTGGGAAGTCAATATTATAGTGGCATCTTGTTAATATTGTTAAGCAATACCTAATTTTCTTATAAATTTCATTTATTTGTTAGAATTTCAAGAGCGAAAGCTGTAATTTCTATTTTCCATATAAAGTACACAAAATTTAAAAATTAAAACAGAAAATTCTCTTAGCCATAGTCTTACAAGCACTGCTTATATTCAATAGACATATAAACTCATCATATAATATCAAATGGAATCAAAACTAATTATATGATATCAAATGGAATAAAAAATTCAAGGAACATAAATTCTCAATTAAAATTAATAAATAAATATCCGACAAATTTTGGACTTTTCATTCCATTTGATATTATATAATGAGTTATGATTTTATATGTCTATTAAATATAAGCAATGCTTATAAGACGTTAATTTAATTCTAAAAGTTTTTGAATAAAATTTTCGAAATTAAAATTTATAGAAAACTAACAAAATAAATCTGTTTTGATTTTAAAATTTCGTAATAATCCTTCTATCAAGTAAAAAACCTCTTCTTATTATTTAAAAGTATAGTAAATTATGTTTGAAAATGTGTTCTGTTTCTAATAAATTATATAAATAGGTAGAAAGAATTCTTTTAACAAGTTAATATATTATACTTTTCAAATTCTCATACATATTTAAAAAATTCATTGGTTCATTGTCTACTTTTTGCTATTACCTCTCATCAATTCCATACTCAATGTTTTCAGGATTGAAATAGTCATTCTGTTTACTTAGACGTAATTTCGTTCGGGTTCAAATTTTTTGTATTTATAAGATATGCAGCCATTTTCTCAGAAATACATTCTTTATCGATCCAAAAAATATTTTTCATTGCATAAAATTTGATGTTTTCACTCATCAGCTAATGAACAGCATTTAAATAGAATTTACCATTGCTTAATAACATTAACGGATAGGTTAAGAGCCCGCTGAATCAGGAAAACGGAGTTCAACTAATCAAAATTATTACCTTAATGATAACATCATATAACATTAATAGTAAACTTGTTAATGGATGAAAATCATGAAATAATTAGGTATTTTTATATAAAACTTAATGAAAAACTCTCTTTAAAATAACAAAAAAATATATATTGAATTATTTCCCAGAAAACATCTACAATTCTTAAAAATTTCAATTTACAAACCCCATTCAAAACAATCTTCAACCTTGACGAGTTCTTGAAAGACCTCAACAAATTCACACCTAAATATACATTGGAAGTTTATAGCTTAATTAACATTAATCATATAAAAGTTCACGGTAAATTTCCTAAGGAAATGTTATAAAAATATGTAATAATTCACCCAACTGTTAAAAAAAATTTCACACTTTTAAACATAGCTAACGTTTTAGTTTCTTCATGTTTCGTAATCGTACCTTGAACGAACAACTAGAACCTATTTTATATTTTTTTATAAATAATTTATCGATTCTGAAGGCACTTTTATCTGAAATCCATAATGTGATTTAGGTTGGTATTAATAAAATAAATAAATAAATAAATAAACCCGGATATATATATTAGGAGTACAAATAAGTTTCCGCCGTTTTTTAGAACAAATTAAATATTTATTATAGAAGAACGGTAATATAAATTTATTTAAAATATTGCCCATCACTTGCAACCACTTTTTCCCATCTCTCAGGCAGCATTCGAATCCCACGTCTGAAGAACTCCTTGTCTTTTGAGGCTATCCACGAATTAACCCAATTTTTGGTATCTTCATAAGATGTGAACCGCTGCGCCGTCAGAGCATGTGCCATGGACCCGAACAGGTGATAATCGGACTGTGCAATGTCTGGTGAATACGGCGGGTCGGGTAACACTTCCCAATCAAGTGTTTCCAAGTACTTTTTCACGGGAGCCGCAACATGTGGACGGGCATTGTCATCCAGAAGAATAATTTTTTCGTGTCTAGAATAGTATTGAGGGCGTTTTCCCTTCAGAGCTCGGCTCAATCTCATCAATTGTGTTCGATAGAGGGCTCCAGTAATTGTTTCGCTCGGATTAAGCGACTCATAATACACTACACCTAGCTGATCCCACCAAATACACAGCATAAGTTTTTTTTTCCGTGAATATTCGGTTTTGCTGTTGATGTTGACGCGTGGCCAGGTAATCTCCATGATTTTCTTCTTTTTGGATTGTCATAATGTATCCACTTCTCATCACCAGTTACGATACGATGTAAAAAACCCTTTTTTTATGTCTAGCTAGCAGCATTTCACTTAAGCATAATCAGCGTTCAATATCTCTCGGCTTTAATTCGTACGGAACCCAATTTCCTTGTTTATGAATCATTCCTAATGATTTTAAACGATGTGAGACTGCTTGCTGAGTGACTTCTAATATTAGAGCAAGTTCTTTTTGTGTTTGAGATGAATCTTTCTCCAATAATTCCTCCAATTCTGCATCCTCGTAAATTTTTGGCCTTCCACTGCGATGTTTGTCTTCTACGTCGAAATCACCGTTTTTAAACTTTTGAAACCACTCTCGACACGTTCTCTCACTCAAAGCACCCTCACCATATGCTTCTACGAGCAAGTGATGCGCCTCAGCAGCAGATTTCTTTAAATTAAAGAAGTAAACTAATATTTCCCGCAAATGACGCTTACTTGACTCAAATTTTGACATTTTCAACTTATAAAAATTATATTTTACCAATATACAATCAATGATATTAATAGGTTATGTTGTTCTTGAATGTCCAAACTATTTTTTAAGCCGGTTATAATCTGCGAAAGCTAACCGAAACTCCGTGCCGTGCCATCTACAATAAAACGGCGGAAACTTATTTGTACTCCTAATATATATATATATATATATATATATATATATATATATATATATATATATACATATATATATGTTAATTTCGGTATCTAGTAAAACTATATCATGATGTTCATTTCAAAAAGTCTAGACTTTTATCATGATTAGACGTAATTTTTCGTGGGAAATCTCATTCTAGTTGCTAGTTTTAAAGAAAAATTTCGAAGTTTTCATCTGGCCGATATTCAATTGAATTTATTATTTAGTGAATTTACGGATGAGACTGATTAAAGTTTAAAAAAATTGTCGACCACCGTCTAAAATGAATTCAGCTCTAATTCATTCATTTGGATTCAAAATAAAAAAGTATAAATCAAAAGCAAGATTTTTTACATCAGATGTCAATAGCTCAACGATAGATAAAATAGATGGAGGAACATTTGATAGTAAATTGCTATATAGTTTTTTTAATAACAAGTCAATTGGTTCAATGTGCCACTAGTTGAATTAACTATTTTCATAGTTGATTCGAAACAATTTTATTTGGCTGAATAGAAGAGCAACAGAAATTATTAATGTTTCATCCAACTATCAATTTCCTATTATTATGTCTATATGTGACTATTTTTTGAAATACTTCCATTTTTTTTATTCCTTACTCAAGACATATTTAATGTAGGAAATATTGCAATGAAAACCACTAATATGTATTTTAACTCCTACGTGTAAATTTCATTAGTAAATTCTCAAGGAGTGTGTTTTCATCTCAACCTTCAATTTTCAACCTCAAACGTGAAATGATTCGATTAATTAACTTGAAGGATCATTGCCGAGAATTTAACCAAGGTTCCTGGAATTCTTTTCACGCTGGAAACACTAACTATAATAATTTCAAGGAGACTAGAAAAAATTTCATGATTGATATTACTTGAGCAAATAATAAGCCTTTGAACCTTTAGGGCGAAAAAACTTTCTATATACTTCGAAATGTTCACACTTTGATTTTCGTTTGTTATATTTTGAAATGAAAGAACAGAACTGAAAATAGATTTGACAAAATCTATCAATACATATTCAGAAATATCTTCTTCTTCTTCTTCCTCTTACGTTAGGACTAAGGTCCCGTGTTTGCATCAATGGTTTTCCACACGCAGTTGGGATGTTGAAGACCAGCTTTCATACCATCTTATAGGTAGTCGTCCAGAAATATAGTTTCAATAAACCGCAAAAATTCGCTAGAAAAATTAACAAAATCTACAAAATTATCAATAGACAAACTCTTTCCAAAAATGACATCTTAAATAGTTATGGTTTAGGCTTAATTCGAAAAAAGTAGACAAATAAAACATCAAGGTATGGTGAGCAAAAATTGAGATTCCAAAATATTCAACGAGACGGATCTGTTTGGCTCTTTGAAATAAATTTTATTATCCATAAAAATAATTTCAAAAGTTAAAATGAACAGATGTTGACAGACGTCCCTTCTTGAATATTTTTACTCAACACAATATGATAGGACAATCATTAGGAATTCTTAACTTGAGTAAAAATATCAAACAAGGTAGTTCTGACAACATCTTTGTCCATTCGATAATATTTCAACACTGAAAACTCCTTTGAATGAAAAGGAAACACTAAAAATATCCAACAATGGAGATCTGTCAATATCTGGTTGTTCGTGCAAAATAATTTTATTCTTTATTTTAAGGTTGATTAACAAATAGATGTCAGTTCTTCCTTCATGAATTTCTCAACTCTGTTTATAAGTATATAATTTACTGATTCATTTGTGTATCCTTTTTCCACTTTTTGCTGAAACTCACTCAATTAAAATGTTATTATATATTACTTTTTTGAATTTGTCAAAAATATAAACAGGAAGGTGCCACAGTTTTGAGATATTAACATTTAAAATTCGAATGCGAAATCCTTTCACTAAATATTTTGGACCTACTTAAAATAATACAAAATTATTTATGAAATATTTTTTAGCAACTAGTTAACTCATGGAGATAATTGATTCCTTCTCTAAATCCTTGGATAATAATCAATTCCAAAGAAATCTGTTGACAAGTTTTTCAGGAACATCGTTGAAATTGCAACATTTCATATCAATTAATAAGAAAATTAGTGGGGCGAGATGTCTGATTTCTACCATGATTTATTTAAATTCGTTGATGAATTGAAGATATTTGGTTTCTATATTAGCCCTTAATTTCAGCCTTTAGAATTAAAATGATCAGGCTCAAAAGTTCACAGGGTTGATTCCGGCTATCATACGTATTTCTTGGTTGTTCCTAATCATCAGATAGCTATTACATTGAAAATTGAAAACAATGAAAAAACCCTTCAAGAGTGGCTCTTCACATTTCTATGCCGGGTGATAACTCCAAAATTGAACAGAATTCGTTTTAAGGTTTTTAACAGATATGTCACCGAAGCATCTGAATTCTTCTTAATAATTACTGCGCAAGTTGAAATCTTTTCTGTAATCCTTAAAAGGTATCATTGGGTAAATTTCAACTCAAAAATAATATTGTCAATTTTAAATTAGAGCATTTATCATGTAGACTCAAATTCATAATTTATAGAATCATTTAAACAAGAGTGTAATCGCTTTTAGATTCAAAATTTGCCCAGTAAAACATTTAAATTATTATAGAAAAGGTTCAAACTTGACTCGAAATTGTTAGAAAGAATAATTCAGATGCTTCTGTGACATCTATGTTGATAACCTCAAAATGAAGCTCTGTTTCAATTTTAAAGTTATTGCCAGGCATAGTTACGTGTAAACTGTATGTGGGTTTTTGTTCATAATTTTTCCTTCATAGGTAAGTAGTCTTGTCAATGTGTTCAATTCTCAATGTTGATCGGGTACAACCATACAATACGTATTATGGCACATATTTTTGAAGACTATTGATATGATAATTCATATCAATAATCTTATTTAGGTTTCACACCTAGGTAAACAATTTACTCATATATATACTAATAATATACGATATTAGATAAAGATAAATAATTTTTTTTCTAGACAAAAATTAATGTGGTATATATATTTTTGATATTGGGCAAATTTTTCAGCTTTTTGATATTTTTAATTATTCTTCTAACTAATTCGTGTATGTCGAGTATCTATGATAACTGGAGTGAAGCATGATATTGTTTTAATTTCTTTAAATCAATTGCATTCAAGTAAATACCGCATCCATCAATATTGAAATCCATATATTTCTTATTAAAAAAGATTAAAAATATATCCTTCATGTTCCATCACTGATATAAAATAAATTATTCGCATGTTATCAAAAAAAAGTAATTGAAATATGGAAAAATTGACACAAGCAGAATATTAACATTTTTGAAATAGGCAAAGTTTTGTATTTCATAACGGATTTTCTTGGAAGCGACCGTTTTCGTTCGAAGTTCTTGAATTCGGATATTGTTTTGAAACATTTTCAAGCTACTGCGTATTAAACAGAAACGTTACCACATGATCTTAATGCCGACAGCTTTCGATCACTTTCTCCGTTCATTAAACTTCCGACGATTATGCAATATGTAGAACTGGCTATAGACCCAGTAAAACCAGTTCAGTTTCTACTTCTATCTGCCGCTGTACCCTACTGTTTAATTTTTTTTTCAGATATTTCAATCTTGTCAGTCAATCATGCGTAATAGGTGACATATTTACCAATAAATCTTGTAAGATTGAACTTCAAATGTACTAGTTGTAAAATGCAAGCAAGGTTCTTGCGAGATTAAGTGGGTCAAGCATGACTTGAATTGGTAGAAAATATTTTCTCAACTTTTGAGACTGCTGAATGCGTTTTAGAAGAGCGATCGGAATCGAGATCAGTCCTCCAGGGAAATTATAGAATTTTAGCATTCACATTTTGCATTGATTATATTTAAGTTTTTTTTCTTGACCAATGATGTCACATTCATACCATTCATATAGGGGAATCAAAACAATCTTTCTTTTCTATTTTTATGAAACGACAACAGTACATAGTGAGAGGGCAATTAAAACCTTGTACACTAAAGATAACTTTTATGAAGATTTATAACGGCGCAGGGTTAAAACGAATTAACTGCAGTTTGTACCGATCACCCGTAATGTAATCACCGGGTCTTATTAGCTCGTAGTACACAACGCCACCTTGGTCCCATCAAATAACGGGTGTTTTTTTTAGAGTGATAGAACTTTCGATAGGGATAACTGTGATTTGACTAAAGGTAGAAGCCATGTTGTTTTGACAACAACGTTTACAAATTGTTGAAATTTATTTTCAAAATAAGTGTTCTATTCGCCAAACTTATAGTTTACACAATCGTCCATCAGTGCAGCTTATTTGTCGAACCATCGATAGATTTCGGATAACATTTTCTCTACTCGATGCAATAACAAGAACAAGACAAAGAACTGTACGTACGCTTCTGTAATTCATAGTGTTAATGATGATCCAGATTTGTCTATTCGTCGACGTTCACAACAAATTGGACTCCGTTCATCCACCACATGCAAAATTTTGTGTAAAGATCTTGGTCAACACCCATACAGATTCAAGAATTAAAGCCACTTAACCATAATGAGCGTCGTAAAATTGTATTCAGTGATGAAGCTCATTTCTGGTTGAACGGCTATGTAAACGAGTAACTTTGCCTTATATAGAGTGAAAGCAATCTTCAAGAAGTTCAGCAGGTTCCATTGCATCCTGAAAAATGAATGCACTGTATGGTGTGCTTAACACGCTGGAGGCATCATCGGTCCATATTTCTTTAAAAACGATGCTGGAGCTAATGTTACAGTGAATGGTGCTCGTTACAGATCGATGATCAAGGATTATTTGTTTCAAAATTTGAGTGGTATCGACCCAGAAGTGTTTTGGTTTCAACAAGATGATGCTATATCTCATGCTGCTACGGTAACAATTGATTTATTGAAAGAAAGATTTAGCGATAACATTATTTCCAGAAATGGCCCAATTAATTGGCGTCCAAGATCATGCGACATAACTCCATTAGAATATTTTCTTTGGAGTTATGTCAAGTCATTGGTTTATGCTGATTAACCAGAAACAATAGACGCTTTGGAAGCCAACATAACTCGTGTTTTTGGTGAAATAAGGCCTGAATTACTCGAAAAAGTGGTCCAAAATTGGTCTGGTCGAATGCGGTTCCTCAGAGCTAGTCGTGGTGGACATATACCCGAAATTATTTTTAAAACATGAATGTCATAAAATTATCTTTCAAATAAGAAAAAATTGGCTTCAATCTTAATTTAAATGTGTTCTATTTCAATTTAAATTTCTTTCACTCTAAAAAAAACACCCGATACATAGAATAACTTTTAAACCATAAATGTTCTGCTCTATTGTTGATATTGTGGACGACGATTAGCCGGGCAAAGCATAGAAATTTTTTTCTTAGATTTGTTGTAGAAGATCCATTCTTCGTCTCCAGTCCAAAACACTCTTTCTTTGAAGCAGCTGCTCACATGAAAACAATCGTCTTTCCAGATCTCTTGGTTTCAGTTTTTTAAGCAATTGCCTTGCTTTTGAATCAAGCCCATAGATTTCAAACCTACAGACACTGCTTGAATCTTTATTGAGTAATGTCTGTAATTCACCATCGCCGATTTTTTTTTAAATTTTTTTGGCTGTCCTATCTTCAACGCTGAAATCACCACTTTTGAAGTACCGAAACCAGTTTCTACATGATTTGTCAGTTGGGGCACTGTCACCATAAACTTCAACAAGCACACGATAAGCTTCAGCTGCGCTTTTTTCCAATCAAAAGAAAATTATTCTCAAAAATGCTGTTCAGTTCAAACTGCATTTCATCAAAAACCGTGGCAATCAGCTGTTACTATTGGAAAATTCAAGAGCCATCTTTTCAAAACAGACCGAATTATTTTGTACTCCCAATTTGAAAGAAGCATTGGTTGAACATTTTGAAATGAGGACTTAAAAAAGCTCTGAATATATTATAGTTTCTCGATAAAATTCAGATAAATGGTGCCTTTAGAATATTTTCTATTTACTGGAATTAATAAAAGTTGAAAATTTGTTCTTTCTTTATATCGTGAGTTTTAATTAGCTTTAAATTTTCAGAAACCTTGCCAGATGCCTTGAAAAGAGCTTGCGATAAATGTAATCCAAAGCAGAAGGAAGTAGCCGAAAAGGTTGTCAGACACCTTACCCAGAAGAGGCCGAAGGACTGGGACAAACTGGTAAATAAATATGATCCCCAAGGACAGTACAGAAAGAAGTTCGAGGAGTTCAGGCTTCAAGCCGAAAAAAACGGTAAACTAGCTGTTTAAAATTTGTACATTCTATTTCATAAGTGAGATTTATATGAATTATTTTAATAAAAAATTATATACGGACTGAATAAAGAGATTATTTCTTGAATATATTCTTTCATTGAGTTATAAAAATGAAATAAACAAAGAGTTCTTCTATAAAAACAATTTATTCGAAGACGAATGATATTGAGAATGCAACAAAAATATTATTAGAACTTGTCGGGCTTTTAAATGAGAAATATCCCAATTTATCACCAATGATAGAGAAGACACGTTTCAAATTTTTTGAGTTGGTTGGCTATACAAAAAAAGTGTAGTGGATGAAGAGGACAATGAAATAAGTGTATTGACCTATTTTGAAGCGAATGAGAATTCATCTATTTTTGAAATGTACAGCCCATGAAATGAATTCATATCGTACTTTTGTATGATGAATTTGGAAAAACAATACAAAATAAATGTTTTCAGGTGCAAATTAACTAATATAATTAATCATATTCAGATTGCTTATAAATGAATGATAATTACAGACGTTTGGGCAAAACGATAACACGCTGTTCCCTAGAACAAGCGCCCAAAAATGTATAAAAATTGACAAATCAAATGACTACATAAATGAAGAAAATATATTTCCTAATGAAAACAAAAGATAAGTGAAGATTTTCAAAATGATGTCTATTTTTTTCCACGCACTTTATGCAAACGTCTTAAAACACCACGGTTTGTAGCTTTACCTATTTAATGATTCGACGGCGTCTGCAACTCGACGAATCAAATCCTCTTTGCTGAAAACAGGCGTTTCGTACACTTTGTTCTTGAATGTACCGCACGAATAAAAATCTAATGGTGTAAGATCGGGAGATCTTGGAGCCAAGTCAGTATACCACGGCGCCCAATCCAGCGATCACTAAACATTAGTTTATCACATTAAAACTGAACTTTTTTTTGAGAATTCGTTTGCCTTAATGCGAGGGGATTATCAGTTCTCCAAATGTGCGAATTGCTGCTATTAAATAAACCCTTATTTGTAAATGTGGCTTCGTCAGTCCAATCGACCTTTTTCAACAAATTTCCATCATTCACAATCATGATAATAATATTTCTGCAAAAATTCACTCTCCTTATATGGTCACCTGGTTCCAGAGCATGTACTCTTGCATACTTGAAGTTATGCATTTTATTTTTTCTCAAAATTCGATGAACTGAAGCAGTGCTCAAATTCGTTTCATGAGTTGCACATCTAATGGAAGTGCATTCGCTTAAAAATAGGTGAATATACTAATTACAGTGTTCCCATCATCAACTACACTTTTCTTGTATTGCCTAGAAGCTCTTACACTACCAAAACTCAAAAAAATTGAAACGCATCTTCTGAATATCTAGTAACATTTCTGCATTCTCCGTGAATTTGAAATAAATCACGAAGAAGAGAACTCATTTCATGAAATGGAATTGTAATAATAAGACCTGTCAGTTATTAGATAATTTATTTTCTATGATCACACAATATTATTCTGTTGTTTAGTTTGATAACAGAGTAAAGGAAATTGTCTCTACGTATAGCAAAAAACAACGAAATCTCAAATAACTCCCTACTTATTGAATTTAGAGGCATAATCATGTGTGAATACTAAAATTATTTTTCATTGTAGAATCCAATGCAATCATAAAAAAATAGAATTTTGATTTGAAAAACGAAAGTTATTGTCGAAGTTTGCCCGCAATTTTCGACACAATATTTGGAACACCCTGTGATGAAATATCAAAAATTCAAAATTCACACAGCATTTCCACATTCTTCTACTTTCAAAATCTGAACACAGTTTGCGTTCAGGAAATTGAGAATTCGAATGATAAGCATAATAGTGACTACCCACATTACTCCTTTTTCTCAATATTCTCTCAATATTTTAAGAACTTTCAATCCAAACGGAACAATTCAAACAGAAAGTTATTCATAATTGAATACTTAATGATATTTGAGAAGAAGAAATAAAAAATTATTTTTGAGAAATTTTATTTTCATTTCCTGTACAACCAGAAGTGATACGGTTTCAAAAACATTTTAACTGAATGGAGAATATGGAACAATTTCAAATAAGCCCAGTTCTCCAAAAACTCCTACTAGACCGTCGAACTTGAAACGCCCTGTATATAAAATATCGAGATCAAAGCAACGCATATTTTTCTATTATGAATTTCTGAATGATACTTTACACGAATGACAGAAAATGACATTCCCACCATTTTAAATATGACAGGTAATAACATTTCTACCATTTTAAATATGACAGGTGATGACATTTCTACCATTTTAAATATTGCTAGTATGACGTTTTAAAAAAGTCGAAATTTGTTCTTTCCTTCCGTTCAAGAATAAATTCCACAATTTTAGTGACGAGTTCCTGATTTAGTATTGATACTTTTTCGACATCGGAGAGCGCTGATTGAAGAGTTAGATTATCTTGCCTCCGAGTTCATCCCAGAGATTCTAACCCTTACAATAACCATAAATAAACGAGAATGTAGTCTCGTTTATCTATGACAGTAACGGAGAGATCGGTCCATATTGCTTTATACGGCGGTTATTGATCACTTTCTAGGTTAGGAAAATTTTCTGTTAACCCGCCTGTAATTACAGTTCGTATTCTTCCGCTATGTTTCACTGATGAGCCCATCTTCATCTTCAAATAGAAGTCGGGACAAAACGCAATTATCTTCCCTCCTGGTTGAATTTAAGGTTAACATTACTCATTAAAAGCTATATATATATATATATATATATATATATATATATATATATATAATATATATATATATATGTATATATATACATATATTCATGCATATATATATATATACATATATACATGCATATATATATATATATATATATATATATATATATATATATATATATATATATGCATGGATAGCGGCCAAAGAGCCGACTTTTTTCGCGATAGGATCCTCTAATGTCAGAAAGATGGACAAAACTGGATAATAATATATATATATATATATATAGAGGATCCTATCGCGAAAAAAGCCGACTTTTTTCGCGATAGGATCCTCTAATGTCAGAAAGATGGACAAAACTGGATAATAATATATATATATATATATATATATATATATATATATATATATATATAGAGGATCCTATCGCGAAAAAAGTCGGCTTTTTGGCCGCTATCCATGCATCGATTAATTTTTTGAACATAGGCGTAATTGAAACAGTCCAAGCCATGTTTCATCGATTGGAAGAGATTGGACTTCCCTTTTGAGCGTTTGAATGGACGACGCAACATATAATCGTGCATTGTCAATAACTTTGTCGTATTTGTCGTCGAACTGCGTTTTTTTTTCGCAATGCTTGGCTTAAACGCCTCAATTGTCGTCGGTAGACCTGCCCTGTGACCCTTTTGTTCGACTGTAGCAACTCACACGCCCCCATTTGTCTCTGTATCTTGACGTGGTGAGAGTGCTTGTCATGACTAAGATCCTAGTTTCATTTCAGTGAAATGGAGGATTAAGTCTTGATGCCTAAAGCAAAGACTTCACTGCACCCGTGTGGTGGAAAGTTCATCCGACTAGGGCCCTTAGTTTCACGGCAAAGGTAAAATGGAGGGCTTAGTTATGTTATCAAACAGTGACAAAGGGTGTCTGACGCAGCACAGGACTTACACCTTTAAAACTGGCGTTTCTTTACCCTATTGCAACAAATCTCCGGATTTTTTTTTGCAATGGCCGATTGCGTTATTCATATACTGCATTACCTCGCGAAGGTGGAGGCCCTCAGGAAGTATTCGTACGACCTAGCCACCTAATTTGGCGTTGGTCCCGAGGAGGCAGTGGTTGAAAGTCTGCATGCTAGACTTTTTTTTTGTTATTATCCTGATACTCCTAGATCTTCTGTGAATATACCTCAGAAGCTTTTTCAGCTTGTTCGAGTTAGGAGTTCAGTTTTGTTCTCGGTAGGCTTTGTTACTGCGATCTGGCGCCACTTTAAGTCACATCACTGTTAATTTTTGAGCCAACAGTGAAATGGTGGCCGACATCCGGCCAACTAGAAAATGTATTGTCCAACTGAACAGGATTCGAACCTGGATCTTCCGGTCACGAGCTCAATGCTCTACCGCTGAGCTTTCCGCACTCCGACTAGAAGGATATTCCATCTATCTGGCCACAGTTTCTCATGATTCAAGATTTCTCGAGAAGTGCTTCGGGTTTAGCGGGACTTAACGGTTCGACCGGCCCTCGTCCTGAATCAGGATCATGTGCGAGACGTTTTCGATGTTTTTGGATCTCGATGATACGGTTTAGACCGTTGGTGCTTGAAGGCAGGATTAATTGAAAGACTTAACAAGAGAGTATGTGACGTATGGGCCCGTTTGACAGTGTTCATACCAGGATCAATTGAAGCATCGATTCTTAGGATTTTCAATTTCAATTTTTTTTGAGTCTGCGTCCGGGTGGGTGGAAGTTAGAAGCCCCTGCGGCGTGTGAGTTGCGTCCCAAAAAACTAGGGTACTGACACTGCAGAGCCAGTAACGGTTGGATAGTGCTTCGCTG
This sequence comes from Megalocaria dilatata, assembly GCA_034642435.1. NCBI lineage: Eukaryota > Metazoa > Arthropoda > Insecta > Coleoptera > Coccinellidae > Megalocaria > Megalocaria dilatata. The sequence goes on along the minus strand of CM067856.1, from coordinate 64,005,351 downwards.
CTACCAGTCACGGTGTAGTTTTTCTAACTGAAGCCGAAACTGGAAGCGAGGTGGGTTCAACTCTTCGGAGTGATTTTTGTTTTGTGCGATGATAGGGCGTACCCTTATCACACAACTTGCTCTTCACTTGCTCCAGAAAAGAAACATCGGAGCTCCTTGTGAACAAACACTTCCCTGGATGTCAATCCTTGGAAGATGAAAACGCCAGATCCAACCCAGACTATCCAATCTAGCCCGGCGGGGGGCAACTGGCGAACATTTAAAAACATAGTCACCGCACAAGAGGTCAAAGATGCAATAAGGTCTTTCAAAACAACAGGGATAGACGGAATATTTCCAGCCCTACTTCAAAAAGGCATGGATATGTTGATTCTACATCTGCCAAAATTACTTAGAACAAGTATGACTTAAGGGGTTAGCTGGACATTAACTAAAGTGGTCTACATACCAAAGGTGGGACGAACAGAACCGAACCCCTCATCGTTCAGACCAATAAGTTTGACATAGTTCTTGCTGAAGAGTCTGGAAAAGGTGATTGATGTCTATATCAGGGAAAAGTTACTAACTGACAGTCCTCCTGGCCCTCATCAATACGCCTACAAGGCTAGAAAATCAGCAGAACTTGCATTACACAATTTGGTCGGAAAGTTAAATCAATCTCTCGATAATCGAGATATAGCACTAACAGCGTTTCTTGGTATTGAAGGTGCTCCAACAATACGCTGCCGTCTTCTCTGGATGAGGCTACCTCTGTGAGAGGAATCGATCCTCTAATTTGTAGGTAGGTGGTTACAGGCAATGCTATGTGGCAGAATTATAACGACCTCATACATGGGTGAGGTCTTCGAGTTCAAGGCTGCGAAGAGTTGCCCGCGGGGGGTTTTCTATCACTCTTACTGTGGACCCTTCTCGTCGATGATCTGCTAGCGATCACCTTGCTGTGGGGAGTCGATGTTCAAGCATTTGTTGATGGCCTCGCAATTATAGTAATAGGTAAATTGGAGGCAGAGATATCGACCGTCCTTCAAGAAATAGTGGAAACTATCGACAAATGGTGCATAAGGGAAGATATGTCTCTTAACCCACAAAAGGTAGTTATAATACCATTTACAAAGAAAGGAAAGCTGGATGGATTAGAACCGCCGACAATTCTTTATGAAACAATACAACTCTCTAATGAGGCAAAATATCTGGGAATAGTCATGGATAAAACTCTCAGTTCGAATACACATCTAGACAAAGTGTGTATAACGCCAGAATGGGATTGTGGACTTGCCGGTGAACCTGCAGTAAAACCTGGAGTTTAAAGCCCAGGCAGATGTATTGGTAATTAGACCACAAATAACATATGACACAGTAGCGTGGTGGAAGAAGGGCCAACAAACGACTGGCCAACATAAGCTCACACGAATATGGAGACAGGCTTGTCTCGCAACATTTATTTAAACATAAAGAATGTTCTAATAAATGCGTACCACTCATACTATAGCATAGTTTTTTCGTACAAATGTTTGTTCTTCACGAAGTTCAAGCAGAAAATAATCTTAAACAATTGTTCTAGACATAGAAATAAGAGTATTCAACTTGGTCCATACATCTTTAACTTTTGAAAAAAAAAGTAAGAGACTTGAAATTTGTAATCATATCCTCGGCTGGCAATATTATTTTATAATACATTCATTAGTGTATTATAAAATAATATAATTTTATAATACACTAATGAATGTATTATAAAATAATATTGCCAAACAAGGATATGATTACAAATTTGTATTTATAATTTGTATTATAAAATGATATTATTTTATAATACATCCATTAGTTCATTATAAAATAATGTCTGTTTCATTCCATCAAATTTCCACAGAATATTGATGCAATCTATGCTGTGCTTAAGATGGCGTAAAGAACAAATCCTAACGAGAACATGTTAGTTGGTATGTCTTATTTTGCACAAATATACCCAGCAGGAAACTCTTAGGAGCTTCAGGATAATATGAGTTCTTAAGATGGAATCAAATAATTTGATAGAAGATAACAGCTCGAGTTTTCATTGAAACCTCCATTGAAGTTATACAGTGTGGAAACCACTTATGGAATAAAATTCTTCGTCTCCCTATGTCAGACAATTATAAAAAATACTAGGGCACATCAAATGTAATCGCTTTTAAAGCATAAATTTAAATATATAGGGTGTTTTGCGCAAGTCCAGCACAGTCCATCCTCTTTATTTTAAAAGGAAAACCCAGTATATTTTTATATTATTTAAAGCTTCTTAACAACTTGATTTCAACGAACTATATCACGTATGATCATGAATAATACCCGGTGAAATAATGAAATTAATAATTTATCACGCGTTAAATCATGGTATTTTTTTAAATAACCTTACTACTTTTAAAATTTCTGAACTAACCATCAATTAAGTTGGAAAAATTTCTAAAATCAATTCTCGATACGATCATGGATTTCGTTTTGTAAACGTTTTTTGTCTATCTACGTATCCCGTAAATAAAGAAAAACTGCAAATAATGTGGATTGTTATCAGTAAGATGTTGCACTGTTGAGATTTACATTGAAATAGTAAATTCCTAAGTGGAAACGTATTACTTGTGGAAGTAATAATGAAATAATTAACTGAGATTTAATAGAGACTCACCGAATTGAGATTTTATGGATGATCGGTTACGGATATAATTGCAGAAATCAGATTGAAGTGGAAAACTTAATTAATTTGAGGTATCTTCAGTTGCCTATTTTTCACAATTAGTGAAATTTTATATTTATACCCTTTGATACTGCCATTAGTAAATGAGGTAATTAGATTACTCACATTAATAGGAAATCACCGCTACACCGAGAATACATTGATCACCCCTCGTACGATAAGTAACATATTTACTCTCGTATTTTCATCAAATATTACCGAGCATGAGCACGCTAGAGCCTCTCACACTACGTCAGTAATTTAAATTTTTTCCAATGGTTCAGCATGTGAAATATTTCTGTAGTATAACATGTTATTATATATTATTATTATATCTTAAATAACATTATAATATTGATGGTTTAAATATCAAATAAATTGTCGGATGCGTTTTATTGTTTCACTCATTCAAATTCATAAGATTTCAGTGTTGATTGAAAAGAAGTAATAACAAAATTTAACTGAATATTTTTATTGTAATTCAGTACTTGAATTATTCTATTCAGTGCTTGTCCCAGTCGACCATATTGTTATAACTGATAAACAATTATTACAGGAAGGATAGGATGGGATAATCAAGTTTCATAATTAGAAAATTTCAGCCCATTGAATTCAAAATCAAGCTCAATATAATTTTTATTATGACAGAATAAATTTGAAATAGGTTGATTAGAAAAAGAAATATCCCAAATGTTTATAGACAATTTCAGAGCTCTAGAGAGAAATTTTTAATAAATATTGAATATATTGAGAACAATTTAAAATAATTAGATGGTAATTTGTATTTAACGTGTCTATAAAATTATTCTAACTTGTAAGCTTTAAATGGAATAAGACTATTTTGTTCTCTGCACTTTTCATTAAACAGATACACAGTGAGTTTTTTAGTGTTACTACATTTTCAAACTGAATTACATGATACGTTTAATGGTTTTATTTTGCGTCTGAAAGAAGTTTTTTTCTTGAGAACTCGGTGCTATTGCAATACTCAAAAATATCTATTGGATCCAATATGTGCAGTTTTTTGTATGTCGGTTCCAGATGTAATTTTTCATGAATAATTATGGGAACATAAGAATGTTGTTCTTTGAATATTTTCGTGAATGTTCTTCCAGTCTGACCTAATTTATGCTATTCAATTAATGACATCTCAATTCATAAACTTCTGAATCTGGTTTTTTAGCATTGAAGAATACCTAGCTACCTATTCAATAAGGAGTGATTTTCCTATTCCATAATATTCATAATAATAATGATTACAATCAGCTGAAGAATCAGACTACTCTGTTCAATACTGTAAGATTCAATTTAGGTTTTTTCAAAAATTATCAAACTTGCAAACTGTCAAACGGTGAGAAACAAAATCAGATTTGCCTAAGAATTTTCACCAGTAGGACTGAGTTTTTGGTGTATTTCTAGTAGATGTTAATACAGATATCTGGATCTTTGACTCGAGTGTTTCTGGACACAGCCTTACTAGCACTTCATTAATAAGGACTATGAGCTATGGTAATAGAAAGTTCTAGAAATCGAGACAGTGTAACATTGCACTGACGAAAACCAATCAGTTTGAAACGTACGCATGTCTGCAATTGCCTCTGTGATCAACAAAACCTTGTCGAGTTTGTTTGAGTATAGAATAGTTATACAGATGTATGTTACACTGTCTCCATTTCTTGAACATTATATTACCATAGCTCATACTCCTTATTAATGAATTTTGATACAGATCAGCCGAATTAATTTATTTGAAAATGAATATGCTAATTATGAGCACTAAGGAAAATTATGTTCTGATTTGAGCATGAGGAAAGATTTTTCTGCGTTAGTAACGTGAAAATACCGAGAATACATTTGTTTACTTTGGTTGACTTGCGAAGGTTTGTCTTTTGTGTGTTTTGCATACTCTAGATGGCGCTAGTGTATTTTTAATACCTTTGTGTCTTTGTGTAATGCCAATATGGATGCTTGACAGATTTGAAGTTACTAGCATACATTGCTCTGACAAAAACCAATCAGTTTGAAACGTGCGCATGTCTGCAATTTGCCTCCGTGACCAACCGAACCTTGTCAAGTTTGTTTGAGTATAGAATTGTTATACAGATGTATTTTACTCGTCATAGTATTTCAGAAACTTTTCTGTGTTACTTGATATTGGATAAACATGGAGTGAATTTAATTAACTTTCTGAAGATATTCCCGTAACAGTTCTGTCTCATATGTGAAATATATTTCATTACATTTTTTTGTGCATTTTTTTCTGATTTGGAATTTGCATTATGTATTTGAATTTCCCATATTGTCATTAAAAAAGAATCGTGTTTCTTGGACATTTTTTATTATTAGTAATAACATATTAATTAATATGATAATAATTCAAGTATGGGTTTTATAATAAATTTTTATAAATTTTGAATTACTAACCCTTATAAATTACATAATCATTAAATTTATTTCATTTAATAAGTGAACTATTTTCATTTTTCATTTACTACTCTGTCAAGAAAGTACCGGGAATTTTCAATTAAAACAACATTTTTACATTTAATCGACAAAATTTATTGGGTCGCCTTCAAAATAGGCTCCATTTGCTCTAATACATCTATGCCAACGGCACTTCCAATTATCGAAACATTTTTTATAGGCGCTTTCCGGGATGGACTTTAGCTCTCGCGCCGAATTTTGTTTTATGGCTTCAATCGACTCAAAACGGGTGCCACGAAGGGGCAATTTTAGTTTTGGGAAGAGGAAAAAGTCGCAGGGAGCCAAATCCGGCGAATACGGTGGTTGCTGAAGCACGTTTGTTGAGTTTTTGGCGAGAAAGTCAGTCACAATCGTAGCTCGGTGAGAAGGCGCGTTATCGTCATGCAAAATCCATGAGTTGTTCGCCCACAAATTTGGCCGCTTCTTACGGATACGCTCACGCAAACGTTTCATAACGCCTAGGTAATACTCCTTGTTAACCGTCTGACCCTCTGGAACGAATTCGTAGTGCACCACGCCACGGAGAATCGAAGAAAACAATGAGCATCACCTTCATTTTCGAGCGGCTTTGGCGTGGTTTTTTCGGTTTCGGCTCATTTTTTGCCACCCATTCCGATGATTGCTGGCTTGTTTGCATATCGTACTCGTAGACCCAGGTCTCATCACCAGTTATAATGCGTTCCATGAATGTAGAATCGGAATTACAGCGATCCAGCATGTCTGAAGCAACCTGTTCGCGATGACGTTTTTGAAGAAAATTCAGGTCTTTCGGTACGAGTCGTGCGGCCACCTTTCTCATGCCCAAAATATCAATCAAAATCGTACGTGCGGACTCGTGGGATAACTTAAGATCATGTGCTATCTCTCTCAAGCTGGTACCACGGTTTTCCAGCACCCTTTCCTTAATTTTATCGACGTTATCTTCGATCGAAGCCGTCGATGGGCGACCACTTCACGACCGTCCTTGAAGGCCCTGTACCACTGATATGCACGAGTTTTCGATAGAGCATTATCACCAAAGGCCTTTTGCAACATTTTCAATGCATCGGCACACGAAAATTCATTTGCAACACAAAACTTTAAACAAATTCTTTGCTCAACGTAATCACCCATAGTAAAAATCGGCACGCACTCTGACATCGACTGACTTAATCAGCTGTTGCAAACACACTAGTTGACAGATCCCGCTCAAGCTTGGCATAGTAATTTAGGACAGTGGTACCAACCTAGCAAAAAAAAATTTTACCTGCCTCATTGCCCCGCCAGATTTAAATCGATAATTCCCGGTACTTTCTTGACAGAATGTAAATTCAACTACGGTATAATTTTTCGTATTTGTGAAGATTCTGAACATAGACTTGCTTCTACGTGTATGTACTCGTAATAGTATTTCAGAAACTTTTCTGTTACTTGATGTTTGATAAACATGTAGTGAATTTAGTTGACTTTCTGAAGTTATTCCAGTAACAATATAGGTTTTTCGTGTAGATGAGCCTTTTAATATTTTATATCATTCATTTTGAGCGTAGCTGATGAGGACTAACTTTTGCCCTTAACATGCGCATGTCCTATACATATGTAAATTTTATCTTTATCAATTTGTTCTGTGGACTCATATCCAGAGATGTCGGTGACGGTTTCGATGATTGTGAGTTCGATTCCCACCATTTCCTACGGGTGTTGTCTATGTCAAATGATTTAAGCACTTCTTCATGGAAATAAGCTCAGATTAGGTGAAAAAATTTTAAAAAAGGATAATTTTAGTATGAGTTTTAGAATAAATTTCTATGAAATTTGAACTGCAACAATAAGTCATAGGTCAAGCTCAGGAAAATTTATTGTTCAGAATATAACAAAAAACACTTATATCAGAATGTATAATTATTTCTAAATTACCTCTGTTTAGATAAAAATTCATGAGTCTTTCTCAGTAAAAGTTGCCCCAAAATCCTGTTACTGCACTAACAAATGGGTTACATGCTCTGAGTTCCTGCCTGGTAAGATTCTCTGTAAAATTAACGTCGTCGAGCAATTTTCTGATTTAAGGCCCAATAAAAATGCCTTCCTTTAATTTGGCATCACTTGACTTGTTTTAAGCATTTAAATCCATCACTATCTTTATTCATAGCCTTCACTAAGTTTTTCATCAGCTCAAGTTTAAAGTGAAGAGGCAGAAGGACATTTTTGAGGTCTACAATAGGTCTAAACTTAACATTATCAGATCTAGGTTGAAATACTTCTTTCTGGCTAAATTTTTATTATATAATGCTGATTTACTGCACGACTATTCCATAGACAAAGAAAACAGCAATATTTTGTAAATCCTCCCTGAAGTCCCACAAAAATTCCTATAACTTTCCAGTCTTCACATATCTGCATTTATACGTAGTTTATTTCATCCAAAAGAGTGCGCATATTTACATATTTTTCTCTCATCGCTACTGAATGTGCAACGTACAGCTTTCAAACTGTATTTAGACGAATCTATAAATGTACACCACTCAGAGGGGGAATGCTCAATATCAAGTTCCTGCATTAAACCATCAATATCAGTACACACACAACCAATTTTCCATGCTGTAGAATGTAGAAAACAAAGCATTTCATTTTCTGAAATTCGTAATTTTCGTTTCGTTGCCTAATAAGTTCCATTCTTTAAGACGGGAACCAAGAAGTTCTAACCTCCAGTTAAAACACCAAAATATTGGGAGTAGGCTTTTTTAACATTTTCAGCAAATGACCTGGCTTGTGATCTCACCATAAATTCTCCACAAATAAAACAAAATTTGTCAGGGCAGATTTTACAACTGTGGCGCGTCTGTCTCGACATTTTCGTCCTTAAAACACTTTCTTATCTACAGACAGGGAATCACTCACTTCAAAACTCAACAAAAGACTGATTTTGAATCTTAAATTTATGTCTTATATTGTAAACAACAAAGTTTAGTTGCTCTCCCTGTTTTAAAATGCATCTATTTTAATCGTCCCCTCATAAAATTGACTACTTGCTAATGTAAAATGGTCTAATTGAGCTATTTGAAAGTTGTACGTGTTAGGGCTTTAGGAATAATTTTCCTATTATCACAAGGCTATTTTCAATGAAAAAATGAAGATCTGCCTTGTGTTACAAAAATCTTCTAGACCAGTGATATTGGTTCTGAAAGATATTTTTATGTCTATGTAACTGAGGAATGTTTTGAAGTTTTAGTGATGGTTCACCATGTTAAGTAAGCTAATTGTATACTTTCTCTTCGGTTTTGAGCATAAGATACATTCTGTCAAGAAAGTACCGGGAATTATCGATTTAAATCTGGCGGGGCAATGAGGCAGGTAAACATTTTTTTTCCTAGGTTGGTACCACTGTCCTTAATTACTATGCCAAGCTTGAGCGGGATCTGTCAACTAGTGTGTTTGCAACAGCTGATTAAGTCAGTCGATGTCAGAGTACGTGCCGATTTTTACTATGGGTGATTACTATGGGACGATAACGCGCCTTCTCACCGAGCTACGATTGTGACTGACTTTCTCGCCAAAAACTCAACAAACGTGCTTCAGCAACCACCGTATTCAGCGGATTTGGCTCCCTGCGACTTTTTCCTCTTCCCAAAACTAAAATTGCCCTTTCGTGGCACCCGTTTCGAGTCGATTGAAGCCATAAAACAAAATTCGGCGCGAGAGCTAAAGTCCATCTGGAAGTGCCGTTGGCATAGATGTATTGGAGCAAATGGAGCCTATTTTGAAGGCGACCCAATAAATTTTGACGATTAAATGTAAAAATGTTGTTTTAATTGTAAATTCCCGGTACTTTCTTGACAGAGTAGTATATTTCGGTCAGCTGAAAAAATTGCAATGTAAGAAAATTTTCGTGATACGAAATGATCACTAGTAATATCTTTGTAAAATTTTTTTTTTCATTTTTTGCGACGGCTATTAAAATGTTTTAGGTTCCTTAGTATTAGAACTAACAGGCGAACTATTCATTAGTGAGCCTTTGTTCATCATCATGTTTGTTTGCCATGTCATTTATTTATTTAGATAAAAATTTGTTTATTTTTTTCTTTTTATCTGTATATTAATTATGGGCAAATAAACTATTATTATTATTATTATATAATAATCTCATTGAATTCTCTTCAGAATAATGATCAAAAGTAACAAACTCAAGGGACTAGAATTGTCAAAATAGATTTTTAATCATTAAAACATAATTAATATTACAAAATAAATAAATCATCAGTCGTCGCTATCGTTGCCTCCTTCCATACTTATCGACCAATTCATTCCAAACATAAGGATATTTAGACTGGACATAGGCTGCAATTCTCTGTGCGTTCGATAGCTGTTGGGGAGTGCAGTTTCGGCATTGATTACCGATGATTTCAGGAAGAGAATCTGTAAAAAAAAAGTGGGAATTATTTTGGATTGCTTGTATATAAATTAATTGTAAATGAGGTTGACAAAAGAGCCAGACTAACAGTAATGTACACTGAACTGAATGATATAAAGTAGATATTTCGTAGAGACTACCCTGGAACAATTTTATCACCAATAAATAGAATTTCTAGTTATAATTGGAGTGGAAATAGGTTCGTGCGATTTTTGTAGAAAATTGTAGCTCTATCGTGAAAAATTGGTTATGCATTCAAAGTTCAAAGTCTTGTCTGTCGCTAGCCACTACTTAATAATTATAATAATTGTGCTGTTATTCATACATTCACAATATAAAAACATAGGGCGAAGTCCCCTGAAAAAAAAACAGGAAAGGAAACGAAGAAATAAGTGAAAAATAAACCAATAAAATTAACGAATCAATCACATTGTGAGTAAACTAAACATATTTCAAAAATCTTCCTAATTTATAATTGGCTAGTCAAGAATATCCTCTCCAAAATTGTTCTCAGTGAACCCAAAGAAGTCCCTTCACAGAAAAGTAAAAACTCATTATGCAACCTCACCGCATTGAAGGTAAAGGAACGGTAAAACATGGCTGAACTAAAGCTTGCCAACATAAACCTATGTCCATGTCTAACGTCTATATCATAAACATCACGTCTAAAAATCAGCTTTTCTCTTAAATACGGAGGAAGACAAGAACGCAAAATTCGATATACCATAGTCATCAAGTGGTACCGAAAAATACTCCCATCCAGAAGCCATTCCAACCTGTTTATTCCATTCCTTACTTCCCTGTCATATTTTCTCAAACCGAAAACAAACCGGCAGCATGAATTCTCCCTTAAAACTAGCGTACTCTACCCTATTGCAGTAAAGCTCCGGATTTTTCTGTCCAATGGACGAGTGCGTTATGAAGCATACTGCGTTACCTCGAGAAGGTGGATGGCCACTACTTGTATCACCTAGCCACCCGATGGGTGTTCGACTCGAGGGGGTGGTGGTTGAAAGTCCGCATGCTGGACTAGGGAGGTATTTGATTTATCTGTTTGGAGACCCCTATATTCGGGATATTCTCATGAAATGACTCAGCGGGACTCGACGGTTTAACCGGCCTTGTCCTGAACCTGGATCTATGCGTAACGTTTCAGGGTTTGTGGATCTCGACGAAACAGCTGGTCCGTTGGTTCCCCTATCTCTGTGCCTTGTCGTGGTGGGGAAGCTTGTCATAACGAGTGTCCCAGTTTCATTTATGAAATGGAGGACATGGTTATGATACCTAAAGCAGATGACTCGCAATCCAAACTTCCTTACTTTCTTTCCTACTTACGTGTCGTTCCATCATGTTGTCCCACTCCATCCATTTCCTTCCGCAAGACTTTTAATCGTAAGGGGAAGCCGGCTCTGATTGACGACCAGAATCTGCGACCCTGCGATCAATCAGAGTTTTGTAATCCATACACGGTCGAAGGCGATACTCTGCTGAATCTCAGCGTGGGTTTTCCAGCCTTCGTCTACTCATCCGCTGAGGGATCTTAAATTGTTGCTGAAGGAAAAAGGGTGACTACTACGTTTCGACCGGAGTGAGATCTCGGAAGATTCGCTCTGCTCGCCCCCAAATTTGGCTCCATCTTTAGATCCTTAAGCTTTCGCTGCGGGGTCCTGATTGGTTCGCTGGAGGAAAAAGGGAGACTACAACGTTTCGACCAGGTTTGGAGCTCCTGGAAGACTTGCTCTGCTCGCTCCAAACTTCAGCCCCATTCGTAGATCCTTAAGCTTATCTTATCTGCTGCGGGGTCGGAAGTGATGCGTTAGAGGGAAAGGGAGACTACGACATTTCGACGAGGTTTGAGAGCCCTGGAAGATTCGCTCTGCCCTCCCCCAACTCTGGCGCCACTTTTTGGTCCTAAAGCCCATGCTCTTCGATGCTTTGGAGCCTCGCTTTTAGCAGTCGAACACCAACAGCAGTCCTTCGTGTGGGGAGATCCATGCTGGGAAGCTGTTATTTGTGTTGATTCGTTGCTTCAATCTTTCACAACCATATAGACACTCTGCTCAAATGACTGAGTGTTGGGATCGACACGACGATCCTTTTTTTGGCGAGGAGGGAGGTGACTTGTGAAGGTCCCTCACCTAGTTGTGCTGGCGCAAAGTTCAAAATTCCTATCTTTCTCTTTCAGCTTATCGGGGATCTGCTGGAGTGTCAAAACTTGAGCAGAAACCCGGGACAGCAATGATGACAATGATACTTTAACGTTGGTTTAGAGCTCTGCTCATATGCCGACATGTACAATTCTGAGTATGGTCCGTTGGTGCTTGACGCCAGGATCAATCGAAAGACTTCACATGGATTCGTGGGTCATGACGTACAGGCCGTGTTGACGGTGCTCGTACCAGGATCAAATGAGTCATCAATTATGAGATTTTCTTAGTTCATGATACTGCATTCGGGTGGATGGATAAGAAGCCCTTCTGGCATGTGAGTTGCATCCCAAACAACTCGGGTACTGACCATGCAGAGCCAGAAGAGGTTGGATAGGGCTTCGCTGTTACCAGCCAGACGGTTGTAGGTTTTCGAACTGAAGCCCAAACTGGAAGCTGGTGGGTTAATCTGGAACTGGAACTGGAAGCTGGTGGGGTGCTCGCTTCACGCGATAATATGGCGTGATCCTTATCACACCTTCTGCCTCTAGGGGCAGACTGTGGAGACTGCTGAGTAGTCACTTATTGAAAGATCCACGTTCATATGCATATTCAACTAACTGGTAGCAATCACATGAACCAGCTTATAATGCTCAACACCCACCTAGTCTCACCAAATACCTAGCATGATCTCCTCGCCATGAACATTCGGCGTGACAGTTGACGATAAGGCTTCCATTCGTTGCCCGACGTATTGGATTATCGTAATTCACCATAAACATCCACTAAAATACGATTACTTACAGCAGCCTTTTTCTTCATATTGAAGTGAAACCCCCCGCAAAAATACATTGTCCGGTACAAAAATTGACATTTTCAGAGTACACTTCAGATCAATTCAAATCACAGATGACAGATACTAATGATTTTTTTTTTCTCTTTATTGTCCCAGCAACTAGGCTATGCAGACAGTCTCTACGTAATATTCTTCGTTTCATTTTTCTCATTCATACCAACCATTCACACAACATACACAAACACATCCATGGGCGCAGCTGGATTCGAACCCGCAATCCCTGATACCACAGCTCGCGTCAATACTAATGATAATACTTCAAAATTAAGGTGTTGACAGATGAAATAATCGAATAATAAACTAGTAGCGACATCTGTTATCAAAACCGCACGAACTGGGAGCTATTTCTGCTCCCAATAACAGAAATATTATTGTGTCGAAAAATTTTGGGGAATTCAGTTTTAATTGCTACATTTGACAATTCGAATTTTTTGTTATTTAATTGGTAAAACTGTATTTTATAATTATGCCAACTTTGAATATGATCTGTTCGTCAGTTTCTTTGCCATAATTTGGTGTAGCAAATTGAATTTATTGTACTGGCGAGTTGAATATATGTTATATGATGTATGACAGTATAACCGCAATCTTTTCAAAATTCTGCATAATCTTATAGTAAATATAATTCTAGAAAAAATATTTTAAAATTCTTTATATATTGGGTCTACGTATTAACATGAAGTGGAACAAAAATATAGAGATAATTAAATAATTGATTCACTTAAATGACCTCAGTAAATGAATTCCGTTTTTTGCACAGCCTGTATAAAAATGATTTTAATGTGTCAACAAAATTTCGGGAACAATGGTTTATTGAGCTGAGAATTTACTACTCTGTCAAGAAAGTACCGGGAATTTTCAATTAAAACAATATTTTTACATTTAATCGTCAAAATTTATTGGGTCGCCTTCAAAATAGGCTCCATTTGATCCAATACATCTATGCCAACGGCACTTCCAACTATCGAAACATTTTTTATAGGCGCTTTCCGGGATGGACTTTAGCTCTCGCGCCGAATTTTGTTTTATGGCTTCAATCGACTCAAAACGGGTGCCACGAAGGGGCAATTTTAGTTTTGGGAAGAGGAAAAAGTCGCAGGGAGCCAAATCCGGCGAATACGGTGGTTGTTGAAGCACGTTTGTTGAGTTTTTGGCGAGAAAGTCAGTCACAATCGTAGCTCGGTGAGAAAGCGCGTTATCGTCATGCAAAATCCATGAGTTGTTCGCCCACAAATTTGGCCGCTTCTTACGGATACGCTCACGCAAACGTTTCATAACGCCTAGGTAATACTCCTTGTTTACCGTCTGACCCTCTGGAACGAATTCGTAGTGCACCATGCCACGGATATCCAAGAAAACAATGAGCATCACCTTCATTTTCGAGCGGCTTTGGCGTGGTTTTTTTGGTTTCGGCTCATTTTTTACCACCCATTCCGATGATTGCTGGCTTGTTTGCATATCGTACTCGTAGACCCAGGTCTCATCACCAGTTATAATGCGTTCCATGAATGTAGAATCGGAATTACAGCGATCCAGCATGTCTGAAGCAACCTGTTCGCGATGACGTTTTTGAAGAAAATTCAGGTCTTTCGGTACGAGTCGTGCGGCCACCTTTCTCATGCCCAAAATATCAATCAAAATCGTACGTGCGGACTCGTGGGATATCTCAAGATCATGTGCTATCTCTCTCAAGCTGGTACGACGGTTTTCCAGCACCCTTTCCTTAATTTTATCGACGTTATCTTCGATCGAAGCCGTCGATGGGCGACCACTTCACGACCGTCCTTGAAGGCTCTGTACCACTGATATGCACGAGTTTTCGATAGAGCATTATCACCAAAGGCCTTTTGCAACATTTTCAATGCATCGGCACACGAAAATTCATTTGCAACACAAAACTTTAAACAAATTCTTTGCTCAACGTAATCACCCATAGTAAAAATCGGCACGCACTCTGACATCGACTGACTTAATCAGCTGTTGCAAACACACTAGTTGACAGATCCCGCTCAAGCTTGGCATAGTAATTAAGGACAGTGGTACCAATCTAGGAAAAAAAAATTTTACCTGCCTCATTGCCCCGCCAGATTTAAATCGATAATTCCCGGTACTTTCTTGACAGAATGTATATGAACACATCAGATGTCAATTTGATAAGTTATCAAAAAATTCACCAATACAGTTGTTTCAGCATAACGTTAAGTGAAAATTCGAAGATCATCGCTATTAACTCATACCGGGTGTCTACTTTTAAAAGGGCTAAACTTCAAGGAAAGATCATACAAGTTATTTTCAACAAAATGACATATAACATATGGTAGAAATGTTGATGGTTATTCTTCAATTTAATATTTCTTGATCTCACGAAATATTTCAAGTTTTTCCATAAAATCCATTATACTTCCGTTATCCTTGAAAAGAGCTTGGAACTTTCAGGCTAGATTCGCCACCTGAATAATTTGGTTAATTCTCTGACGAGATAGAATCGATCTAAATGGTTTTGCAGTTATTCACATTTGAAATTTTCTGTTATTTTATCCCAGTATTGTCGAAACTTCAATCTAATCAAAGAGACATTTGTTATTTAGAAGTATAATAATGATACGTATGTTCGTGTGAAATTTCGAGACGATTGTATGAATGAAACATTGAAAAAATATATTTTTCCGAGCAGAGCAGCGTTGAGCGCTACCGAAATCATAGCAGCAGTCGTACTATTAAGTAAAATGTAGACACAACTATTGGACATAGGTTATTTGGGCCAAATGAAATATTACTTTGGAAAAAAGAAACAGGGCGTTGAAGTTGAATTTTTTTTCGTGTGTTGCTAATAATTTCACTGATTATTACTCAGTTGTTATCAAGGGGCATAACTGTGGGCGATAAATATTATTTTATATATTACTTCAGTTTTTGTTATAGGAGACACGTGAATTAATCTTGATGATGAAAAAAAGTGCTAGCTTTTTTTGACGTAACTTGATATATATTTTGATTAGAGAATTCGATTTTTACGTAATATTGGTACCCTTGTTTGAATACGATAACTTCTCCCGTTTTTGAGAAAAACGCAATTGAAGAGGATTTCAAATAACAAACAATAAAGAAATTAGAACGTGAGGCTTCTATTTCGGCAGTAAAGAAGAATTAAAAACAATTCAACATAAAAACAATAAACTCGAAGTGGCCTCATCTAACTCCTATGCCTTTCCCACTTGTTGTAATAAAAGACTTCAGGAAGTCAAAGAAAGCATTATTCAGTCCCCTTATACAATTTGTCGCATTTTGTATTCATCTCCAGAGTTCGTCTCGCGAATTAATTTCATGGCCATAAACTAAGGACTTCATATGTCCCCAAACATAAAAATCGAGAGGGTTATAATCAAGACCTCTTGCTGGCCATTCCAAATTACTTCCTCTGCCAATTCCTCGATTTCTAATAATTAATGGGGAATGGGGTAGAGCTTCATCCTGGATAAACTGCATTTTCCTTCTTACATATAGTTACAACTTCTCCAAAATATGACTCAAAATATTTTGCAAAAAAAAAAATTTTAAATCTCCATTTAAATTTCGAGGAAGAGCATATGGCTCTAGCAGTTGTTGCCTATAATGCAACATCAAATATTCACTGGGAACTCATTACTCGAATCAAAATTTCATCCTCTTCATAAAGAGTCGTTTGTTTCGGACGACGACCCAGACCTTTTATTTTGGCTTTCACCCAAATGATGAAACAAATTTGCAAAGGTTTTTTAATTCGGTCGCCTCTTACCTGGATATAAGCTGCAGAGCGGTTGCAAAAATTTACTTGTGAATATACACAAATCATGTCCCTCATTTCTTCATTCGTAAAATGATTGTGACCAGGCATTTCAAACAATAAAACCTTAAGAAATGCAACAATAACCTATAATCTCACAGGAAAATTAATTCACTAAGAAGAAATAACATTTACCAGCAACATGACATTCCAATGCATACTTTTAATAAATGAAATAATATTCGAAATGCCCTTCTGAGACAATGTGCTCTTCAATTGCTTTTTTTTTCAAAAACGGGTGAAATTATCGTGTTCAAACAATACTACGTAAAAATGATTTTTACCTCGTATTTTCTAATCAAGATCACTACTAAGTTTCTTCAAAAAAAGTTACCACGTAATGGAATAATAGAAATAATCCACGTGGCTCCCCCTATAACAAAAAGTGAAGTAATACATAAAATAATATTCCTCGTCCACAGTAATGCCTCTGTTTCGATTTTGATAATATTTGAAAAGTAAACAGTGAAATTATTAGCAAAAAACGAAAAAAATATTCAGATTTAACTTGTATCTTTTTCCACAGCAATATTTTATTAAGGCATCTTTGGTCTAATCGTCATATTATAGTCCAAATAATCTGTTCTTAGCTCATGTCCCGATAGTTATGATTCACCTTGTATAAATGCTACATTTTGTCGTACGACTGTTGCTGTGGTTTCGGTAGCGCTCATAAAGGCTAAAAAAACATTTCGTGAAGATTGTATGAATAGAAGATTAAAAAAGTATATAATTCGTGAGCACAGTAACATTGAGTGCTACCGAAACCATAGTAACAGTCCCACGATTGACTTTAATTTTAGCATTTAGATGTAAAATAACGATAGATTTTGTGGGGATCATATGACTAGATGATTTGGAAAATATTTTTAGAGCTAGGGATCTTTGAGAGCTACCGAAGCCATAACAATATGTACGATCGAGCATTTGGATGTAAAATAACGACACAAAGGTTAATGCAAGATTTCGTGAATATTGTAGGAATAAAAGATTAAAAAAGTATATAATTAATAAACACAGCAGCATTGAGCGCTACCATATTAACAGTCCTACGATGTACTTTAATTCAAGCATTCAGATGGAAAATAACGATAAGAGACTAATGCTGAATTTCGTGAGGATCATATGACTAGACGATTTAAAAAAATATTTTGTGAGCGAATGAGTCTTGAGGGCTACCAAAACCATAGCAACAAGAACGATCGAGCTTTAGTTTCGCATTTGAATGTAAATAACGACACAAAAGCTAATGCAAGATTTCGTGAAGATCGTATAATTAGAAGATCAAAAAAAAATTAATCTTACGATCGAGTTTTGAATCAGCTTTCATATCTAATAGAACACGGAAGCTAATGCAAAAGCAAGAGCGCAAAAGCTCTTGACTTAACGTCCTTATTTTCTACTATTTTTTTTTGTACTTTTTTTACATTCTGTACGAACATTCGATTCTTGACACAGTTTCGCTTATTCCAAAAATATTTCTTACCTTTAACTTGTCTACCCAACCTGTCGCAAGGTCCCTTGTCCAAAGCACATAACAATTGTCTATCCACGTAGCTATTTCCGACCAATTGGCATTCCATCAAACAGAAAAGGGACGCGAATACTAAGGTCCAGACAACAGGTAAGTTAAGCACTTTCATTTTGACACGATAAGACACACTGAGGGTGGTTCGACGCAAAACTCATTTATATTCCATCCACATCACCGGAAGTCCGATGCCAGATAACCACTAGTTGCATAGCTACCCACCCATTCATCCCATGAAAATTATGCGATTATAAAATTTGTCACTAAAATAAGAATGATTGAGGAAATATTGTAACACCGCGAGAAATCGTCATGATTTCTTCACTGGGAGTTGTTATCGTAGTTAGACCATTCTAATTATAATTTTGAAATGAAAGAAACAATGAGTGTTACGCTTCAAACGAAGTGAAATGAACCTAAGTGCAAAAAATATGTCAGTCATACAGTTTCTGATGTTCATTTGTGAACGCATTCGACCTCAATATTTAAGTGACTTTAAATGGGTTAAATCAGTAAGGTCCGGTAGCTTTTGAAGTTCTGCGACTTGAGACAAATTTGTTATCTGGTAACTCAAATACTCATCAGTTGAAGGGAATTCATTTTAAATAGAACATTTATTTCAATAAATAATGATAGATACATTTCTAGATGCCTAAAAGAAAATTAAGTTGAATAAAAAATATTGTCAAAATTTATTGATAAACAATTATTTCACCAACACTATGGCTTCTTTTTTTGTTTTGAACTAACTCTGAAGGAGGATCTACATATTATTAAGAATTTGCAGAAATAAAGATGAGATAATATATGGAAAAAAGGGATATAAATAACCATCAATTTACAGAAATATCCATAAAGTAAAATATATGAAAAAGGGATACAAATAACCCTAAAATATATTAAGGCCAATTATCGGAAATGCATCACTGAGTAAAAATATTCAACAGGGGGGATCTGGCAACATTTGGTTGGTCGTTGAGAAGAATTTTAATGTTTTTCACTATAATTTGACCCCCCTTAACTTTGTTACAAATGGAGTTAAAAAAGTTATTCACAAAAGTTGTACGAAATCAACGGAGAATATATACAGGGTGGACCAAATATTGCGTGCAACTTCATTTTTTCAAATGGATCACTCTGTATATTTTCTTACTACCTCTCCTATACTGTGAACTACAGAGTCTCAAATTCGAAGAACCACCTGGCAGGCTCATTAATCGATTGTCATGGTAGGCTGTGATAAATCAACAAACGGCATTGGTACCAATATGATATATGTACGTTGATATTCAATAAAAAAATTTTGAAACATGCATTACACAGAAACGGAAAGTTTTGAAACATTTTCACCTTATTTGAAGAACGATAAAAGGAAGAAAGCTGCAAGGAGAGATTATACGACAATACATCTGGGTGATCCAATTGCAAGTGGAAATACATTCCTTAATACTTAGAACCGTGTAAGAGATTCCAAAAGTTTTAAGAGAAATAGACGTAGCGTCTTACGCAATGAAAATCAAGAACTCCACATATTGTTTTATTTAGAAGGTAGTGTTACTATAATTTATTATTGATAAATGCTGAAACTTGAATATTATTCAATAGGAAATTAACCGCACTTCATAAACATTTTTTTAGAAAATCCAAAAAATGGGTAAAAGGAAGCATCACGTGAACTTGCAATGAACTGTTCGAAGATTCATAGTGTTAAAAAAGAACAATTATAGGCCATATAAGTTACTGCCATCACAACTCAACCAAAAGCAGAAACTCTTAGAATACTGACAATATCTGCTGCAAAGGCTGGAGGAAAATCCTAATTTATTAAATTGTTTTACGAATATTTTTTTATTTTGTATGAATATTCGTTTTCCGTATCACGCGTGTTTAAAAAAAATAGACATTATTGGGAAAACAAAAATCAAAGACAACGCAAAGTGTTTCAAATTTGAAAATTTGGAAAGTCTGTTAACGTTTGGTGTGGCATTGTTTATAATAAAATTGTGGAGCCTACATTTTTGACTGCACATTAACACATGAAGCATATTCCGAAAAGATACTACCAAGGGACCTTTTGGAGCAACTGTTTTCTGCTGAAAAATTGGAGCAAATAATTTAGCATTCGGAAGTTCGAGATCATTTGAATGGTCAATTTGATCTCTGGATCGATTATGGTGCACTTTTTTCATGGCCATCGAATAGTTCAGATTTAACACCGTTTTTATGGCAGTTCCTGAAAGAATAAAATTACTTTGATAATAAGGAAAGTGTTGAGATTCATGAACTCAATCAGAATCATAATAATGGTATTCCAAATAGTCTAACCAACAGAAGAACGATATGAACTATGTATATTAACTAATGGTGATCATTTCGATCAATTTCATACCACCATAAATACTAAACAATGTCGAGTTTTTTATTCTCATTCCGTACGCCTGCCTCTTTCTCTAAAAACTTTTAGACTATTTAACAAGGTTGTAAGTATTAATAAATGTACTTTCACTTGAAATTGTATGAACTGAATGTTACTCCGTATATTTTCCCTCCTTCTTGTTTTTATCGTTCTCCACATAAAATATAGGACAGATTTATTGTATTAGTAATGATATTTGTATGTATTAATTTGTTGAAATATATTCAATTTGATTTAGATTTTTTCGGCTTCTGAGTAATGCATGTTTCAGAAATATTTTTATTGAATATCAACGTGGCATATTATTATTATGTTGACAATCGATAAATGAGCCTGCCAGGTGGTTTTTTCACATTTGAGACTCTATATTTCTCAAAATAAGAGAGCTAGACTAACACGTGCATATATATTCATAATCAGGAGAGAAATAGCTAGCCAATAGTAAGAAAATATAAAGAGTGATCCATTTTAAAAAATGAAGTTGCTCTCAATATCTTGTCCACTCTGTATATAATCCATTTTGTAAAATCATTTTGAAAAAATTCAGTTGATTTCGTACAAATTTTGTTAATAACCTTTTTTTGAATCTTCATTTGTAACAAAGTTTAAGGTGGGGTCAAATTATAGTGAAAAACCCGGTACCTACTAATTTCTACTGCTTCCAAATTTTTAGTTTCATTGTAAATGTTTTAATTGTGTCCAAATTCTTTCAAACTACTGACATACATTGAGTGCGAGATCTCTGACGTGTAACTCCGCTAGTGTTCATGTATTCATATATATACCAAAGGGCAATTATTGCAAATCAACTTGTAGACACCAGATTTATTGTCATCATTTGTTTGATCTTTGTTATTTTTCATATAAATTCCAAATTATAAACCTTTATAAAAGCTACATTCTAGTCAAATAGTTCTTCAAAAAATTTGGTAATATTATATCTGATGTTCTGGTTACGTAAGGAATAGAAATGTTTCTTTCAGTCGGCTCTTTTGTAACAAGGTAAACGAGATTCAATGCAGTTTTCTTTTATTTCTTGTTTAAAATTTGCGTTGGATAAAGCAGGATAAAAATTTTCTAGTAGAAATATTCCGTTTATATATTTATTAACGTTTTCAGAAACTGAACATGTGTTTCGTTTGTTTTACGACCATCTTCTGAGGAATACATATAGTATCCATTTAAACTTAAAATTACAATTTATCTACATTTTGTATATCTGTTCAATTTTTATGACGCATGGATAAAATAGTATTCAATTTAATAATAAATTACCAAGAAATCATTAATTTAGGCTTGGTCATGATAAAGGACCTATATCAAGGGGTTTCAATCGTCTTACAGCCTTAGTTTGGAACATACAGGGTGATGTTCTTCTTATGGGTGAAATTTCACAGTTCAATAACTCTTGAACTAAACACCGAATGATTACAAATTTTGAAGTTTTTTCACCCTTCAAATATTTCTGAAGTCGAATAAATCAGATCCGGACTAGGAAAACTTTAGATTTTTATATTTTCGTGAATATTGAATCATCCTGTACGTGAACATTATGATTTTCTGTTTTTGTAACCAAAAAGAATTAATTCATAATAAAAAATCTAAATCTCTGCTTGGCAGCATCATGTAGGGTTATCAATAAATATTCCCTTATGAGTGAAATTTCATAGTTCAACAAATCTTGCGCTTATCGGTAGAATTATTTCGAATTTTGCAGTTTAGTCACCCTTTAATATCGTCCTCCTTCAATATCTCTGAAATCGAATAAATCAGATCCGGATTAGGAAAATTTTAGACTTTTTCTATTTTCGTGAATATTGGATAATAATGTACGTAAATATAATGAAATTTTTTCGTCTCCACAAATAAGTGATTCATAGAAAAAATACGAAACTCTGCTTTGTGGTTACAACAACGAGAAAAATCATAATGTTCACGTACAGGCTGATCCAATTTTCAAGAAAATGAAAATAGGTCTAAAATTTTCCTAGTCCGGATCTATTCGGATTCGATTTGAGAAATATTACAGGAAGTCGATGAAAGAGGGTGACAAAATTTCAAAATTTGAAATCATTCTGTCCATAATTATTATTTAATCTGTACTTTCGAAAATATTGAAAAAAATGTGAAAATTTCAAACTGTGAAACTATAGAGCCGATTTTACTCCGCAAGGAGATAAACCGCGGCATTTAGATCTCAAAATATCTAACTATATTTCTTTCTATAAAATCTCAAGATATGTACAAACATTACTAAAAACTCTCTTAAATGTTGTTTTTTAGTAATGTTTTTACATATCTTGAGATTTTATAGAAAGTAATATAGTTAGATATCTACTAATATTGAATATTCCAAGTAAGATAGTTATATGATGAAATTCTTTAGATTATGTTAAACATTTTTTAAAGATATCTGTTTTCATAAGATTGATAAGCAGAAACAAAATTTTGTCTAATCAATATATTTAATTTACAGGATTTTGGTTAACAATTTTTATTTATTGGATTTTGTTATATCATTTGGATGTCTTATAATGAATGTTTATTTTATAATGTCGTTTGATACAAGTGGTACTTATATGACATTAATTTAATTTAATTCCTGAAGTTATAATTATTAAATATAATTTCTTGAAATTAAATATGTAGACGGCTAATATTAAAATATTTAAATAATTTTATATACCTTCTATCAAGTATTTATTTCATAATTTTTTGAGACCATTTTTGGCTCAAAATTAAAAAATTACAGACATTTGGGTGAAACGATAGTACGTTGTTTTCCTGGAAATAGTGCCTAAAAACAAGATGTACCTAGGACAAAATAACAACATCGGTAAAATAATTACTTGATTCTGATAGTTAATTTATAATTTTTTATTACTCTTGTGATGCTCATAACAACAGTTAAATAGCCTTTTTTATATATTCATCTATTCAAACTTCCTGATATTACTGAATAATTTCAGATATGAAATATTTGTGTTCATTGTTGTCTCCATGGTTTCGTTTCAAAGTTGAGGCCCACATCGATTCGAGGTCTTCGTGGAAATCCCATTTTATTTCTAGATTTTTCAGCAGATATTCAAAACCATCAAATACTGCTTTGTATTCATTTTGAAGAGACAAGTGGTTTATTTTGAATTTATCCAATCCAATTAGCGTAAGTCATCGATTTCAAACATGTCTGTGAGTGTAGCATTCAGTGAGGTAAGAAAATGAAACAAATTTTATAACTATGTGAGAGAGATATCTCTTTGTTGTGTATGGATGTTATTTAGTATTAGTGTGCTATAATAACAGGTTTTCTAATAGATTTTTCATTTTAATATATTTTTTTAATATTTTCAAGTTAATTCCGTCATTATTTGACAACGATCTCGTAGATCGCACTTTTTGTAATGTTTTTCAACTCTGGAGTATTTTATATTGAATTGTTTGAAATTATTGCATATTATAATCTAATTATAATTTGGAATACAAAAAAGTTAAATGTTAATTTAATAATTTGCGTATTTGCTCTTAAAGAGTATGTACACCTTCTCATCTGAATTATGCATCCACAAAAAAGAAGAACCGTAGCTTTGGACTTACATTTGGACATATGAACTTAGAATAACAACATATTTCGCTAGATTTGATGTTTACAACTCGAAATCTTCACGATACCAAAACATGCATCAATTTTTATTAACCTCAAAAAATAGCAATAACATATTTGTGTTCTACAAAAAACCTTTTGGAGTTTATAGTGTGTGTGATTGAATCCAAAGTTTGAAACCTATGAGTTGAAATCTTTATGGTGTACACCTTATTATAACTCCTTTATTCTCTAGACTCCGGGTGTTCCTCTAGTTTGTTGCCATTATACTACTATTCGATACCGTTTACATTTATTGTCGATATGAATGTAAATATGTAGATAATTCACGGATAGGTATTTTAATGAAGAAGTGTCTCTATATAGTGAATTTAATTCTAGCCGATATCCACCATCTTTTCTTCTGATAACAGAGATATTGCGTGAGAACTTAATTATGAATCCTATATGTTTGAAATTATGATTATCATTCATCTCTAATAACCAATAACAACTGCACATTTGCCTCTAATTCGTTAGGAAATATATGTAATATATTAATTTTTTTAAAATTTGAATATTAAAACAAATTGATATATGTTTATCTTCTACAATTTTAATTTAAAAAATTTTTATTCAAAAAACTTTAAGAATTAAATTAATGTCTAAAACAAGCACCGCTTACATTTAATAGACGTATATAATCTAAACTCAATATACAATGTCAAATGGAATAAATAAACCAAAAGATATACGAAAGTCATTAAAATTAATAAATAAATATTTAAAGGAGACAAAATTTGTTTCTGGTCTTGCCTTCAGAACGCCATTTGCATTTTAAAAACATGAACACACTTAAAGGACCTCTCAAAGAATATAATTTATTTGAAATATTTAATATATTTAAATATTCGAATAAGTAAATTCAGAAATCTCTCAAAGCATGCACTATATCTTCAAAAAACAAATATAGTTCTAAGCAATTCCGTCTTCAGTCCTGAAATATATTCAAAATATCAAAATCAAAAAACTAACCTACATCAAACAACTCACCACGTGTAAATGAATAATGTTTCGAGACATAGATCATCTTTATAATTCAAGATTGATCTATGCTCTAACAGAATCAAAGAACAGTGTGAGTTATTTTTAAGGCTTACTTAAATTCATTGACATTGCATAATGAGATTTATTGAAGCCAAAATATAATTATATATTATATATAAAATAAAATAGAAAGGCCTTTTACTTGATACTTGATTAATTTAATTCTAAAAGTTTTTTGAATAAAAATTTTTTAAATTAAAATTGTAGAAGATAAACATATATCAATTTGTTTTAATATTCAAATTTTGTTATATTTCTTCTATCAAGTAAAAGGCCTTTCTACTTTATTTTATATATAATATATAATTATATTTTGGCTTCAATAAATCTCATTATGCAATGTCAATGAATTTAAGTAAGCCTTAAGAAAAACTCACACTGTTCTTTGATTCTGTTAGAGCATAGATCAATCTTGAATTATAAAGATGATCTATGTCTCGAAACATTATTCATTTACACGTGGTGAGTTGTTTGATGTAGGTTAGTTTTGTGATTTTGATATTTTGAATATATTTCAGGACTGAAGACGGAATTGCTTAGAACTATATTTGTTTTTTGAAGATATAGTGCATGCTTTGAGAGATTTCTGAATTTACTTATTCGAATATTTAAATATATTAAATATTTCAAATAAATTATATTCTTTGAGAGGTCCTTTAAGTGTGTTCATGTTTTTAAAATGCAAATGGCGTTCTGAAGGCAAGACCAGAAACAAATTTTGTCTCCTTTAAATATTTATTTATTAATTTTAATGACTTTCGTATATCTTTTGGTTTATTTATTCCATTTGACATTGTATATTGAGTTTAGATTATATACGTCTATTAAATGTAAGCGGTGCTTGTTTTAGACATTAATTCAATTCCAAAAGTTTTTTGAATTAAAATTTTTCAAATTAAAATTGTAGAAGATAAACATATATCAATTTGTTTTAATATTCAAATTTTGTTATATTTCTTCTATCAAGTAAAAGGCCTTTCTATTTTATTTAATATATTAATAATAATATTCCAGAGTTTTCGCTGTTTCTTCATTTTTTCAGACTGATTCAGCAGTTGAAAAACAGGTCAAATTTTGCTACTATGAATTTGAATAAAGGCAATTAATTCCTGATAATTAAAATAACATATCAAATAATGCATACTGTAATCGCGATCGCAAAAGTTATTGATTATTAAGATTTTTTTTTGGTAATAACTCCAAACTTGTTAACAATACTGATCTGAAAAAAATATGTTTTAAAGAGAGTTGACTCGCAGAACTTCATCTCTGTTTTTAATACATAGATCATTGAAAATAATTATGCGCATGGAAAGCTCTGCTATTACAGTCTTGGAACTAGCTGCTATGAAATAAAAATTAAAAACTGAATATTTACTCAAAATCCGAAAATGTAACTGTGCGAAAATTTTTGCAGCATAAAATCTTTCAGTAACTGAATGAAATTATATAATTCTCATGAGTTTCGCGCAACATAACAAGTCATATTATTGGTAAACAAACAAAAGTTCTTGAAATTATATATACCTTTTGACAAAGACAATATCATCAAATATTTCCAATTGTTTCAACCTATCATTTATGATTGACTCAAATGGGAAATATTATGAAAAGTTTGTTGAAATTTTTCATTATCACTATTTCAAAAATGTTTTTCTGTTAGTGTTCAATGTACTTAGTTCTCTCATTCTTATACTTTCAACTTAAATTGGTAATATTCTTCATATGACTCAAATATAAACAAATAGTGAAGAATATTTCAGATTTTTGCATATGAAATTTTTTGTGCATCATCTGTGAACGATTTTAAGGGTCAAATTTATTACTGTTTTCAGTGTGTTCATCATGTAGAATAATTAGGCCTAAAAGAACCTTGCTCTTCGCCATTTTTTCAAAACAATAATAATAATATTTTCACATTTCAAATTTCTGGAAAGTTCGAATGAATATTACGAAAAATATAGTCCGAAATATCAAGAATGAGCGGATTCTCCACATAATATCGTATAAAAATAAATTAGTTATTAGGAAATATAAATAGACTTTCCCAAATTTGAATTTATTATTTGTCTCTTAAATAATATTTAAATGAGGTTATTCCGATTTTCACAAATTTTTCTTATTATGTTTACAACAATTGTTTCGCTATCACAGTAGCATCATCAGGTAGGTTTACATTTTGAATAACTAAGCTTGTTTCCGAAATCCGTTGTTATTTATATTACAGTAAGTACAATAAATTTTTATTGAGCACTAAAACCCAAAAAGTAGTCTCTGCAAATTCCAGCTTATCTGAATATATTTAACAGAGGTGAGTCATTTAAATCTAATTGATCGTTAAGTAATATTCCAATTTTAGTGTGTCTATTTATCTCTAGGGATTCTAACAGATTTAAGCAAAACTTCAACTTTCTATATGTAGAATTTCAAAATTATGGTTGGAAGTATGTCCTGTTTCTAACAAATGGTAAGAATATGTGGAATTACTTTTATTATTGAGGAAACTCTTCAAATGTTCACATATTCTATGTAGGAAAGTTCTTCCAGTCTATGTAAACTTTGGGGCACCGCAGGTTAACTTATAAACCCCCGACTTATCATCTTTATGTGTACGTACAGTCTTTATTATTTTTAATGAATTTCCTCAAGTTTGAATAGGTTTTAAATGAAGTTCTTCAATCATATTTATTTTTGCGGTATGTAGCGATTTTCTCAGAAATACCTTTAATGTATTTTAAGGAAATGTATTTAAATTTTTTTTTTATATTAGGATATACCATATTTAAAACTCTTTTATCATTTTTATTCATCAACAATTCAAAATAAATGAAGGTGTTTATACTTGATAGAAGGTAGATAAAATTTATTGAATATTTTAATATATATATATATATATATATATATATATATATATATATATATATATATATATATATATATGTATATATATATATATTCTGTTAGCCTTCTACATATTTGATTTCAAAAAAATATATTTAATTTTATAACTTCAGGAATTAAATTAATGTCATTTAAGCACCGCTTATATCAAACGACATAAAAAAAACATTCTTTATAAGACATTCAAATGAGATAATAAAATCCAATAAATGTAAACTGTTAACAAAAATCCTATGAATTAAATATTTTGAGTACACAAAATTTTGTATCTGCTCATCCTACATATAAAAACAGATATTTTTCAAAAATGTTTAACATAATCCTAATAATTTCATCATAAAACTATCTTACTTGCAATATTCAATGTTATTGGATATCCAACTAAGTTACTTTTTAGAAAATGTCTAGATATGTAAAAACATTACTAAAAAACAGGTTTTAAGAGAGCCCTTGCTCGTCAGTACTCAATCATTTTATGGATCTTCAAATTTTCAGCTATATCTAATAAACGGTTCGAATTTACTGATACGTGTTTAGGATATCCGAACAAATTTTCAAGTCATTTTCCTGAGAAATGAATCAATTAACTTTCAGCCTAATTTCATATCACGTTATATCTATAAATGAGAAAGTTATTGAGAATAAATTTCGTTTATTTGATTATATGTTTATAGGAATTGAGTTTTAAGAATTCGTGAAAA
The DNA here is from genome assembly GCA_034642435.1 of Megalocaria dilatata. Classification (NCBI taxonomy): domain Eukaryota; kingdom Metazoa; phylum Arthropoda; class Insecta; order Coleoptera; family Coccinellidae; genus Megalocaria; species Megalocaria dilatata. Next base: position 63,976,711 of record CM067856.1, on the reverse strand, counting down.
GCTGAAAAGCATTGACGTGAAGTAAGTCAGTTTTGCGCATTTGTTCATTTCCCTCCGAAAATTGTAAATTCGTGTATCACTTCTTAAAGAAGCTGAATAAAATATGATGAATAAAAACACCGAATTATGCGTTCTGTAATCCAAAAGTCAAATAAATGAATATTTTGCAATTTCAAAACTGCTCTCTCAAAGAAACAGAAAATCTGGTGAAAATGAAAAATACAAGGTTCCTTTGCTAGGTATTGTTAGATATTTGCAAAAAAAAGCAAAATATTATATTTAACAATACTTCATATAGTATTCATACTTTGTGGTACAATAATATGGAAAATATTTGAAAAATTCTTGTTATTTATCTTCACGAAATTATGCTGAACCATCGTGTTATTATTTCACATTTAAATATTAATTTTGCTCTTCTAGATTTGTACATTCGAAAATATTTGAAAAGTTATAATTCAGATGAGAATAACTCAGGAACTACCGAGCCCATTTTGTTAGTTCTTGAATATAGCTGACATATTTAGACTCCAAACTAGCCCTGAAAATTGCAGGTCCTAGGTTCTATCTTTCGGAAATGAGCATTTTTATCTCTGCACACATTTTTGTATTGATTTTATACATCTCAATACTAAATTTCATCGATTGGATCAACAGTTTCAAAACTATTGGGAAACTATACGATTCCATAATTCAAATATAATATGGAAATTAAATACTTGTTTAATAATTACCAAATATAATTTCGAATTTGTTTCACATTTTTAAGATTTTCACTTCCATATGGATCAGACAGGATCGATCAAAAAATTCACAAATAACTATAATAAATCTCATTCACATCAATTTGCCATATCATTCATTAAAACAAGATATAAAAATTAATTACTTCGTGAAAATATTCAGAACAAGTTTACCCTTGCTTTGGGTGCGAACTCGCATAATGCAGTAAACTGCATCGCTCACTAAGCCAATGAGGCATTTGGTGGATTTAAGAGTTTCCTGCCATATTTATTTTTTATTACGATTACTATTCATCTACGAGAGTAAAGATTATACCTATGCACTAAAAAAATTTACGGAAAAAAGTAATGTCAGTTTTCAAAATTTAGGATACCAATTTCCCACGATCCTCAACAAATTCTCCATTAGCTTTCTTGTGGTTCTTTTACATCTAAATTATATATTTAAACTCAATTCTACGTCCGTATGTATGGTTTCTTTAGCGCCCAACGCTGCTCTGTTCACCAAAGATATTTTCTAAAAAAATTATGCGGTCTTCACGAAATTCCGTATGAGCTTTCATTTAACATCTAAAATCTTAATTTCGCTCAATTGTACGACTTTTGCTATGTCTAGGTAGCGATCAAAACAGTTTTTGTTTTTTGATCTTCTAATTATACGATCCTCACGAAATTATTTGTCATCCTTGGTGCCATTATTTAAAATGTAAATTCTCAATTTTAACTCTATCGTTGGACTGTTGGTATTGTTTCGGTGGTGCTTAATGCTGCATCTATAAAAATTATTTATTTTTGTTTTGAATATTGTTTTCACAGGTGTCTCAAGAAATTTTGCACGAATATGTATGTCATTATGCTACTCCAAAATTCCACATTTCAGAACGTTGGTGTCTGTACTTAACAAAATATTGTCGAAAATGAGAGAAAATTTCAATTGTAGATAACTGTAAAACCATTTGACCGATTCTGACCATCAACAAACTCAACTGGGACATTCAGTTTCCATACTGACCTTCGAAGCTTCAAGTCAGTCTCTATATATTTTCATTCGAAAGTTAGAGTGTTTAATGTAGCGCTGAACGCTATATATTGTTTTAAATTTCTTATCATACGATCCTCAAGAAATTATATCAGCCTTTGTGTCATTATTTTATATCTGAATGCTATGTTCAACTCGATCGTAGGATTTTTACAATGGTTTCGGTATAACTGAACGCTGCTTCACTAATAAAATATTCATTTTTGTTTTAAGTTTTATAACCGTAGGATCTTCACAAAATTTCGCGAAAAACTGTGTGTAATGTTTTTATTGGGTTGTTCGGAAAGTAATTTTGTTTTTATTCGAAAAAATGGATGACCATTTTCGTATAAAGAATACGCATTTTATCAAATTATATATTGGCTATTTTGGTCCAATACCTATTGCCAGCTTCCTGGTAGTAGCGTGATTCCACGCTCATAAAATTTTTGGTTTTTGCTGGCAGAACACTGATACAGATGATATTTGACCTCTTCATTTGAAGTAAAGGTTTCAGCGTCCAAAATATTTTGCAATGACCGGAGCAAATTATAATCCGAATGCGCCAGATCTGGAGAATATGGTGGGTGTAGCAGTGTATCCCATTCAAGCTGTAAAAGCTTTTGGCGAGTCACCAAACTTGTATGAGGACTCGCATTATCTTGGTGGAACACTACACCTTTTCTGTTGATTAATTCTGGTCTTTTCTGTTGAAGTGCATCATTCAGTTTGTCCAGCTGATGACAGTACACTTCCGAACTAATTGTTGTATTATCTGGTGAAAGCTCAGAAAAAACGATTCCTTTTAAATCCCACCAAACAGACAGCATCACCTTTTTTTGATGAAAATTAGCTTTCGAAATGCTTTGAGCAGGTTGATCTTTTTTGCTCCATGAACTCTCGCGTTTGACATTGTTATATACAATCCATTTTTCGCTTCAAAAATGGATCATTTTCCTGACGTTTGAGAATCACAGACGTCAACACGACGACACAAATTTCTCTCCGGGAAAACATGGCGTGCCCATATATCGAGCTTCTAGTTCAAACCCAAACCTTTTAAGTGGTCATAAACAGTTTAATTCGATGAATTGAACCTTTCACCGATATCGATTGTTGTTGACTTTCATCAGCTTTCATCAGACACCTTTATTGTGTCTTTATTAGCTCCAACCAGCCTTCCGGAACGTCGTGCATCTTCGACATCAAAATTGCCAGATCTTAATTCTGCAAACCAGTTCTGGTACTTGCGCACTGTCAACACATCTTCCCCATAAACATCGTTTAATTTCTTTCTGGCTTGTATAGCATTTTTACCTTTTCTAAAGTAAAAAAGTGAAATATGACCAACATGCCCTCTATTGATCTCCATATTTAACAGGGCACCAACCAAAAACTACTGCATAAAATTGATTGACCTTTTCACACCAGCCTTGCTATATCAGCTCTCAAAACATTTAACGATTATGCAGCTTAAGTGTGAAGTTGGGTTCGAAAAAATACAATTGAATCCTCTGACGTAAAAAAAGGAAATTACTTTCCGAATAACCTTATACTTCTAAATACTGAATTTGAGATTGATCATAGGTTTAGTTTCGAAATTTTTGCGAAAATTTAAAATCTGAACAACTGTGAAATCATCAACCTCAACCAGGACATTGAGGCATCAGTATTTCTTATGGAATTTCGTCCATATGTCGAAAACAATTGAATCGCGCTTTTGAAAAGTTTTCAGTTTTTTCAAGAAAGGGCTCCTTCATATAGGATGAGAGATATATACCTCAGATCACGGATTGTTTGTCAAGTCATTTGTTGGACTCAATTCCAAGAAAGCAACTGGACCAGACAGGATTCTTTTCATGGTATTCAGAAGTGCTTCGCGAGTGATATCACGCTGATATCTTATTTTACCAGTAACAAAACCTTTAAGCACCGTTGTGTCTCAACTCCATAGATGCCAGCAAATCAATTCCTCAAACGAACATCTCAAAAATATAAACGAATGGGTCAATGGAATCTGGTACAATTCAATTCCTAGAAGACCGAAACGAACGAAAAACTCAGTTCGTGACTTGATAATAGAAAACCAGGTGTTTCTGCCTATAGATTCATCTTCTCGACATGAACGTGAACTCTTCGGTTTGTTGGGGAACATGTGACTGACATTGCGAAGTCTGGTGCAAATAAGCTGGGATGTTCATTCAAGACTAGGAAATATGTATCTGCAGATCAGGTTCTTCTACTGCATAAATCCAAGATCAGGCCAGGACTCGAACACTGCTCTCATGTTTGGAGCTCACCACCCAAGTATTCGTTACAAATTTTGGATTCGATCCAGAAACGATTGACGATACTCCACGCAACTAAAGGAAACGATGCTAACTGCCGCCAGATATCCACGCGACACTAGGGCTGCGCAACGTGCACATCCCTATGCAGGTGAATTTGAAAGAGGTCGAATTATTGATCTACGGAAGGCGGGGTTTTCATTTCGAGAAATTGCTAATCGTACGAACAGAAATCCAACTACTATTATGTGATGTTGTCAAGCGTGGTTTTATAATGCCCAAAATCTAAGAAGAGTAGGCACCGGACGTCGAAGGGGCACAAATGAAGTTCAAGATCGACGTCTAAGACTTATGGCTATTAGAGACCGATGTGCGACAACTCGTTGTTGGGCTGATAAGTGGTAAGGAGAACAAGGCCATCTTGTAACGTGAATTCTACCAGGTTTTCATATTGGCATGACGAGCATAACTCTTTCACCAAGTGACTACTCAACAGTCTCCATCCCTAAAGGTAGAAAGTGTGATAAGGAGTACGCCATATCATCGCGCGAAGCGAGAACCCCTCCGAAGAGATGAACCCACCAGCTTCCAGTTTGGGCCCCGACTCGAAAGCCAGAACCATCTGACTGGTAGCAGCGAAGCACTTTTCAACCTTTACTGGCTCTGCAGGTCAGTACCCGAGTTGATTTGTGACGCAACTCACCCGCCGGAAGGAATTTTTATCCAAGCACCCGAACGCAGTCCCATGAATTAAAATAAACTCAAGATTGATGACTTCTATTGATCCTGGTACGAGCACCGTCTAACAGCCTGTACGTCCTTACCCACCGAACCCATGTGAAGTCATTTGATCGATCCTGGCATCAAGCACTAACGGCTAAGTCATTTCGTCGAGATCCACAACCCTCAATAGTTACGCATTGATCCGGGGCCAGGACAAGCCGGTCGAACTGTCTAGTCCCGTTAAACCCCGAGTCAGTCCATGAGAATATCCAGAAGATGGGGGTCTGCGAACAGATAAATGAAATACCTCCCTAGTCTAGCATGCAGACTTTCAATCACTGCCTCCTCCTCGAGTCCAATACTAATGAGGTGGCCAGGTGGTACAAGTAACACCTGAGGGCAATCCACCTCCCCGAGGTAACGCAGTATGCTACATAACGCACTCGGCCATTACACAGAATCCGGAGATTTATACTGCGATAGGGTAGAGTACGCCAGTTTTAAGGGAGAAACCCTTTGCTGCGACAGGCTCCCTGTCACTGAGTTAATCAATCGGCTCAGCCCTCCATTTCACCAGAACGGCAAAACTAGGGCCCCATTCGGAGATCTTCCATCATACAGGTCCAGTGACTGGCGCGAATGGCATAACGTTATGCACCAAGACTTAACCCTCCATTTCGCCGGGACGAAACTAGGGTCCTAGTTCTGACAAGCGCCCCCATCTCGTCAAGATCTAGTGCCGGCGGGGCACATTCTGTAACTGTCCGAATGGTTTACCGCCGGATAAGGTCTTTTGTACCGCAACATTATCGACCCCATCTTGTGATACCTCTGACGGTTGAGTATCGCCGGCAACGAATAAAGTGTTGCAGAGAACGTCAACATTGGAATGTGGAATGGCATCAAGTCGTCTTTTCTGATGAATCTCGATTCTCCCTGGGTGCACATGATGGCCGAAGAAGGGTTAGACGACGTCGGGGAGAAAGACGTGATCCTCAGTTTGATATTGAGCGTCATGTACACCGGACAGTAGGCGTTATGCTATGGGGTGCTATTACACATGCAAGTAGGTCACCTCTAGTTTTTATTCGAGGTTACATGACAGCGCTGCGTTACCTTTAAGAAATAGTGGAAATATTCTTTCGAATCCATTGAGCTTCCACACCTGTTCAAACTCTCAGTAGTAAATATTAAAAAAAAACATTTTTCATTTCACTTTGAGCTCATTGAGAACATATGACTGTAGTAAAACAAAGAAATTATCTGACGTTTTCAGGTTATTGAAATATTTCATGATTACTTATCCATCATTGATAAATTCGAATTAATTAAATCCCTAGACAAACTGGATTTGTATTTACATAAGACTCCGGATAATATATTTTATTTGAAAAATGAAATGCGAAGTTAGTTTATACGCATCGATCATTAATTTATCTCAGATATGTGTTAATCGACCTTATCGAACAATAGAAAGTATTCGATAAATAGTTCTGTTCAGCTTTATACTGAAAACATTAGTATTTTTGTTTTGTTCAACGAAGAGTTTCTTTAAAAAAGAATGCCAAATGTCAAGTGAGAATCAGAATACCAACACAATTGAACATGCAGAATCTCAGCCAACGCAAAAAGACGGGATATTAGAAATTCTGGAGGTAGGAATTTGTTAATTATTGTTTCTATACTATTTCTTTTTGCGTTATTTTAGAACCATACGCTCTACCTTGATCAGCGGCACAAGATAGGATTTTAGAAATTTTGGAGACAGAATTTTCAAACTTTCTTGATATTACCCATTTCTTTGTGAATTATATTAGAACAAATGAATTTTGAATTCTGTTCAACCATACTTATACGATTATATAAATATGAGAGTGTTTTCCACACCTAAATGGCTTGACCGATTGACTTTAAATTTTGTACACGGAATAATGACAAGTGTAAATGATATTTTCAAGAATGTTATTCTGAATGCCATATATGTAATATAAACATGAGAATTGTTTCATTTCATACAGATTCTTCACATTGTGAATGACTAAATTTATCTATAAGATCCTTAGCGTTTTTTAGGGATCACTCAATCCACCTTTTATCTTCGTAACTATACTTTTTACTGCTAATTTAAATAACTGAATTTATTTTAGGAATTCGAGAATTCGGGTTAACTGGGACCTAACAAACAATATATAAAAGTAGTGAATTATTCACATCTGTTCGGTCATTGAGTAAAATTCCGTTATTTCTGCGCCTTCAACAGAGTGAGAGTGAAATATCTTATTTTCACTATGTAAAATTTCGAAATAATTGTTTAAGTCATTTTCTGCTTCTGAAAATCGGTCTAAATACATGGAATTATTTTTTCCGTTGAGACTCTTTGAACATTCTTGAATCATTTTTTGGAAAGTTCTAGTCTGAACTATGCAAAACTTTCGGCAATCAGCAAAAACGAACTCATAAACTCCCAAATTACTATTTTCGATATAATTATAAAATTTCCTTCATTAACAGCGCTCCATATTGTTTTGTAAATAAAATACATTATTTGTTTGAAAATTATTGACATTTTCATTTTATTATAAAGTACAATGGATACCATTAGTTATGAAGTAAGACATCATTCAAATGTCCACTACGGAAACGCTGGCAGCAATGAAGTCGTTGAATCCAATATTCCATGACTTTCTCACACAAATCACGTCGTATGTTAGCAATTACTCGTTCAATATTGACCCTCTAAAACTTCTGGATGATTGCTGTAAATCAAAGACTTAATGTAATCCCAAAGAAAGAAGTCCAGTGGAGTTAAATCGCAGGAACGAGACGGATAATTTATCGGTCCATTTCTTGAAATAATCGAATCACCGAATACACTACGCTTTAAATGATCTATTGGTTCCAGTTCTTAGGTTAAAACAATTTTGTATGCATGTTAACCAAGGTCTATTCGTAAAATTCGCCATAAAGACGTTTCGGAGATTCCTAGTTCTTGTGAACGTCGAGAAATCGATCAATTTTGGTCTTCACGAACACTTTCGCGTACTGCAGCAATATTTGCTTCACTTCTTGCATTTCTTTGTCTCATGGCACTGTAACATCATGAAGTGTAAAATTTGTTTCAAACTTCTTCACTAAACGTTCAAATGTTCTTTTATCCCGACGATTATAATGACCGAAAATTGGAATTGAAGCACGTAAAGTTAGAGTAACAGATCGCGATTTTTCATAATAAAATTGGATTATTTACTATAATCGTTCAGGTCTTTCGGTACGAGTCCTGCGGCCACCCTTCTCATGCCCAAAATATGAATCAAAATCGTACGTGCGGACTCGTGGGATATCTTAAGATCATGTGCTATCTCTCTCAAGCTGGTACGACGGTTTTCCAGCACCCTTTCCTTAATTTTATCGACGTTATTTTCGATCGAAGCCGTCGATGGGCGACCACTTCACGACCGTCCTTGAAGACTCTGTACCACTGATATGCACGAGTTTTCGATAGAGCATTATCACCAAAGGCCTTTTGCAACATTTTCAATGCATCGGCACACGAAAATTCATTTGCAACACAAAACTTTAAACAAATTCTTTGCTCAACGTAATCATCCATAGTAAAAATCGGCACGCACTCTGACATCGACTGAGTTAATCAGCTGTTGCAAACACACTAGTTGACAGATCCCGCTCAAGCTTGGCATAGTAATTAAGGACAGTGGTACCAACCTAGGAAAAAAAATTTTACCTGCCTCATTGCCCCGCCAGATTCAAATCGATAATTCCCGGTACTTTCTTGACAGAATGTATAAACGTTATTGGAGTGTGTACATTTCCATGATTAAATGGTCTGTCACAAAAAGGCAATGGGTGCCATGCGTGAGTAATGTCAATTTAAAAATGAGGCGTTCCCATTAAATGATCCTTCATAATACCTCTATTGTTTTCAATTAATTTATTTAGGCTTAAATTTGTTTCGATGTACCATTGAAATATTGCATCCAACATCAATCAGGAATTCATAAGTTGACTGGTGTGATTTCCAAAAGGTTTAAAGCAGAGTGGTAGAACTTTCCAAAATGATTCTAGAGCATTTAAAGAATTTCTTCAAAGAAAAATATAATTCCACATATTCAAACCATTTTTCAGAAGCTAAAATGTTACATGTTGGAAATAAATATTTTTAAACTCATCTTTTTGGAAGCACTAGAAATAGACAGAATGAAATCGAAATTTTACTCAATAAACAAACATTTGCGCCGCTTTTAAATATTTTTTGTTGGCCGCAATTTCTAGTAAATCCTAATTTTAAAATTACCATAAACCTTATATGAGTTGTATACCTGTAACAGTCTAAATTGGATATTTCTGTAATAAGTTTAGTTATTTGAAATGTAAAATATCTGAAAATGCTTAGGTGATGGCGAAATATTATATTCATATAAATATGTGGACATCAGATAAATCTCATTAGAAATGACATATCAAACGGTTTTCTATCGAGTAAAGACCGATTCAGTCAAAATAACGACAATTATGGCTAATTTTCAACCCAATGAAACATCATGTTAGGAGGCCAGTAAACAAGAATTCAAGAAAACCGACATTATTAGCTCTCAAAATTACATGAAAATTTGCGAATAACGCTGAATTCGAATTTCTACATAATTCTATCATCAAAAATTAGAATAATTTTCACTACGTTCTATTTATTTTACTGACCTTCAAGATGAATCAACTGAAGAATTTTCATGAAGGCAAATGGGATAATTTTTCATCCAATTGAAGTCCTAAGAAATATTTTTCGAAATGTAAATCATTGTTTTTATGCCTGAATAGTGGGAAAATACTTTTTGGTGCTAGTTTTTATATTGGACATGGAAGAAAATTTTTCGGTAGGATAGCTAGCCACCATTTCACTTTTGGTTGATTTCCTAACTCGCACAAACTATATTAAAGTTTCTGAGGGAAAAAAATTAAAAATATTCAAAATTTGAATATTAAAACATATTGAAATTATGTTTGACTTCTATTTTAATTTCAAAAAATTTTTATTCAAAAAACTTTTAGAATTAAATTTAGGTCTACAACAAGCACTGCTTACATTTAATAGACGTATATAATCAAAACTCAATATATAATGTCAAATGGTATAAATAACCCAACAGATATACGTAAGTAATTGAAATTAATAAATAAATATTTAAAGGAGACAAAATTTTGTTTCTGGTCTTACCTTCAAGAACACCAATTGCCTTTTAAAAACATGAACACACTTAAAGGACTTCTCAAAGAATATAATTTATTTGAAATATTCAATATATTCAGATATTCGAATAAGTTAATTCAAAAATCTCTAAAAAAATGTGCACTATATCTTCAAAAAACAAATATAATTCTAAGCAATCCCGTCTTCAGTCCTCATTTAATATTCCAAATATCAAATTCAAAAAACTAACCTATATCTCTCACGTGTTAAAAGACTAAAGCTTCGAAACACAGATCAACTATATAATTCAAGATTGATCTATGTTCTAATAAAATCAAAGGACAGTGTGAGCTATTTTAAGGTTTATTTAAATTCATTGACATTCCATAATGAGATTTATTGAAGCCAAAATATAATTATATATTATATGTAAAATAAAATAGAATAGAAAGGCCTTTTATTTGATAGAAGAAATATAACAAAATTTGAATATTAAAACTTAATTAACTTAATTAATTCTTAAAGTTTCTTCAAAGAATTTTTTGAAATTAAAATTGTAGAAGACAACAGATTAAATCTGTTTTGATTTTCAAATTTTGTAATAATCCTTCTATCAAGTAAAAAACCGTTCCTTCTTATTTTATATTTCAATATGTTTTAATATTCAAATTTTGTTATATTTCTTCTATCAAGTAAAAGGCCTTTCTATTCCATTTTATTTAAAAAAATATTCATCTGAAATGACGTTTATCCTCTAAAATAAATATTATTTTGATAGTGACAAAATAGTTAGCTAATTCTTAACTCAATCAAATATCATGAAAGGAAAGGGAATGGTTCAAATATACATAAGTATGAGCAGATTATTTGATGTTCACATGATAAAGATTACAGAAATATACAAAAGGAAAATAAGTGAGTCGTCAAGCAATCCCAGTAGCAAAATAGTAAAGCAAAATAATGAAGACTGATGAGATGTCAATCTTTATTATTATCTACAAATTCTCCTCGAGATTATTTCATCATCAAACCTTTCCCTCGGCAAAGAGAGCATAGCATCAGCTGTATAGCATGTAGTACCATATTGTTGGAACCATTTCTTCTTAATATTGATGTTCTTAAGTTCGGGTTATGTAAATTCGAGTATCGCGGTCGTATAGCGGTCGCCATTAACGTTTAAGGCTGTTCCATCCTCTATTTCGAAAGAAATAAGGTGGGATGACGTCGCCATGCCATAAACCAAACCACACAGACAGTTTTTCAGAATGCAATGGAATTTCATGCAGCACTTCTGGGTTTTGCTCTCATCAGTAATGGCAATTTTGCCTATTAACAAAGCCATTCAATCAAAAATATGAGTCGTCTAAGAAGATGATTCCTTGGCCAAAATCAAAATTGTGTTCAAAGTGCTCAAGAGCCTAGTCATCAGGCCATCGTTGCAATATATCATCACTTAGCTCAAATATTAGATTCAATATGACTTTTTAAAAGAATTCAACCCAAGATCCTCAGGCCATATTTCCTAAATTGATGTCTGAGAAAGCCCTAGTTCTTGCGATCATCGACAAATTCGGCTCATCGACAACATTGAACGCTGCAGCTCTAATATTCTACTAACTTCGTACGTTTCTTCATCTCTTTGGTGGCCCCTTTTCTTCTAAAATTAACACACGTTCAAATTTTTTCACAGGGCGGCGTATATCCTGTGCAGAGAACCGATCACAGCGAGACCGATTCTTGAGTGAATAAACGTTGATTACTCACAACTAAGCTACCAGTTTGATAATATATGTTTTTGCTCTAACCGATAGAGAGAAGTCAAACGCTGCATCATGAAACTACAAACTATTCTAAATATACAAGTGGTTATATCGGAAAATGAGAAAAATATATGTTATTAGCAACCAAAAAATCTTTATTTTAAAAACTACCATCCATAATGAAAGGCCCTTCACAAATTAAGTTTCTATCTCATTATCGATCTCTGGTGATGAAATTTGAGTTCTTTATAAAGCGTTATCATCTTATAGAACTGTAAGCACATGGACACGGCTATAAGACCACCCAATGTTACCTTGAAACGTGTTTGTTTTCTTCACAAATCATTGCTTCTATGGTATTAATTTCGTCTGTTTCCAAAAGATAATCTTCCTATAATCCTGATCTTCATTTAAAAATTCATTATTCTATTCTATTCTATTCTACTCTATTCTACTTATTGGAGAAATTCACTGTCGTATAACTAAACCACAGCACATAATAAATATTGTGACTTTCCTAATTTCATAACAACAATAAAATTTATTATTCTGAAAGTAGTGGTGGGTGTTTTGCGTCTGATCATAGTATATTCCAACCATAAATCTATTACTTCCAATTGACTATAAGTAAGCCATACTCAAACTATTTTCTGTAAGGGTCACAAACACGTATTAGTTATTGTACCTCAGATTTTAACCTGAGTTCATTGACTAACAAAGAAACGTAATAATTAACATCTTATTCACTTTGAATAATAGTCCAGTCAGAAAAGACAAAAAAAGATTATCACTCAGCCAAATTTCGCATAGAGCTTAAAATTGGTATGGATGTTAAATAAATCATTACAAAATTTGAATATCAAAACAGATTTAAACTGTTAGCCTCCTATAAATTTTAATTTCGAAAATTTTTTTTCAAAAACTGTTAGAATTAAATTAATGTCTTATATGCACTGCTTATATTTAATAGACATATAAAATCAAAACACATTATATAATATCAAATGGAATAAAATAGCCCAACAAATACAAATTTTACACCTCATGATATTACAGTGCCAGTGAGACAAAGAAATGCAAGAAGTGAAGAGAATATTATCATTATTATTATTAAAAGTGATAATAGTAAAGATAAGCCTATAAACTCAAAAACAAAAAATTAAATGAAACTGGGAAAGTACTCGAGAAGTGAAACAATTAAGTAATAAAAGTAATTGAATGCAATGGAGTTAATTACTGAACCTGTCCAGACCATCCATCTAGAGCGTTCTTGAAAGAATTCAACGATGGCGATAACAGCAGGGAGCCGATTCCACGTCTGGAACACCATCTCAGGAAGAAACTGGCTCATCGGTGTCACCCTGAAGTTCTTCTTCGCAAGTTTAAAACGGTTTTCTTTTAAGGCTCGATACTGGTTTAATGGAAAGAGGTAAGATATATCTGTACCGAAGAGGGAGTGAGTGCTCGATAGGTGCAGATTTCCCCTTCTACGATCCGAAAAGGAGGGCAACTCAAACAATCGTAGCCTCGACTGGTAATCAGGACGAATTGTGCCAAATGGAAGACAGGTGTTCCAGCGCTGAACAGATCCCAAAGGTTCCCGATCACCCTTCAGATTGGCCCACTAAATAGAGCCCGCATATTCCAGAATAGGACGCACGTAGGTTGTGTAGTGTCCTACTTGTGGCTACATTGCACCTTGCAAAAGTTTTAGATAGCTGGTAGGTGAATTGTCTCGCTCTAGACATAGCAGTCGAATTGTGGGTAGACCAACTCAAGTCATCTGTGACGGTAACACCCAGGTCACAATGCTAAGAGACACCAGCTAGCCTCTGTTGGCGTGAAAGTGTTCGTGAAGTGTTCTTGAAGACCAAAATTTATCGATTTCTTGACGTTCACGAGAACTAAGCATCTCCCAGACATCTTTATGGCGAATTTTACGAAAATACCTTGATTTACATCCTTACAAAAACTCAAACCAACAGATCATTACTGTATTCAGTAATTGGTGCTTAGAAAAAATGCAAGAAATGGACCGATAAATTATCCGCCTCGTTCCTGCGATTTAACTCTATTGGACCTATTTCTTTGGGGTTACATTAAGTCATTGGTTTACAGCAGTCATCCAGCAAATTAGGACCATTAACAGATCAATATTGAACGAGTAATTGCTAACATACGTCCTGAGAGTCATAAAAAATTGGGTTTAACGATTCATTCCTGTCAGTGTTTCCGTGGTGGACATTTGAATGATGTTTTGTTTCATAACTAATGTCCTTATCGTAACATTGTTACGGACAACCGGTTCACCGATTTCTCACTCATCAATAAATTGAGATGTCAGAAAGTTCCACATTTTGGTACACTAAGGAAGAACAAGAGAGCACTGCCAGCTCCTTTCATTAGCACAAAAGGAAGAGAACAATACATAAGTCTCTTTGGTTTCAATGTTGGAAACGTTTCGACCTCCTATGTACCACGCAAAAATAAATGTATTTTTCTGGTTTCATCGATGCATGACAACATAGCCATCGTTAAAAGTACTGGTGAGCAAGCAAAACTCGAGAGCATCACCTATTACAATGCTCACAAAAGTGTCTTCGACACTGCTGACCAAATGTGTGGCACATACGGCGTGCAGCGAATTACCCAACGTTGGCCTATGGTTTTTTTTTACACCATTTTGAGTCTGGGAGGAATAAATTCTCAAGTGATTTACCTTGGAAATCAACTTGAGGCAATGAACAGAGGGAGTTTCCTCAAAGAACTGTCGCATGACCTGTGTATTCAACAACTTCAGCGAAGAACCCGAATGTTATTTGGACTCCACACCTCGGAAATGATGGAGGATAATTCCGATCGATATTATTGAAGAAAGAATCGAAATACATCGTGAAGTTGTTTCTTTAATTTTACTTCTATGTTTAAAGAGATATATTTGATTTTGTCTAAATTATATACTTCGATTTGCCAAAATGAAATATTTTTAGCTTCTGTACTGAAATAAATGCTGAAAAACTATTTGGAACCTTTATATTATCTTTCATCCGTTCTTCACATCTTGAAAAACCATGATCAATTTTGATCCATATTAAAATGGCATTTTATAAATATTCTGGATCATTTTGAAAAAATAGCCCCCTCAAGCTCACCGCACCCCGCAGGATTAGTCATAAAAATAAACCACTTTTTTTTGCAGAAATTTAATCATAATAATTTTTTTTCAGAAAACCCTTGATCCAAACAAATATGCTACGAAAAAGACTATTGCTCAAGGCCTTCTAGACGTGGCCCTTCTAACAGCCAATGCTTCACAACTAAAGTATATACTTCAAGTAGGGCCTAAGCATGAGTTCTACACACTTATGCTTAGTCTCATCATAGTTTCTATCATCTTACAGGTTTGTATATTGTAACGGTCACATAAAAGAATCCTAAAAATGCAGTAATTTTAGTAAGTTCTTCATTTATTTTATGGCTCGTCGTACACGCAGTAACTTTATTAAAATCTTTAGGTGGTTGTTGGATTACTCTGCCTATCTTTACATCTGCTGAGAGACTGTCGTCTACATCTAGAAGCTTATCATAAATCTGCTAACTGGTTGAATCATACTACCATCATTCTTGCCTTCATTATAACTGCGATTAATTTGTTGATATCTTGCTTCGATCCAACAGTAGCACCTAAATCGTACCTTTATGATCCTCCCGCACTCAGCCCAGAACAAAACTAATTTAGAAACAAAATATTTTCATATTTATGCATTAAAAAAATATAACAAGTATTCTGTATTGATCAGTATTTAGTTGAAACATTTTAATTCTCGTTTATATCTATTAAGTTTTATAGAACTTGTTGCATCTTATTACTATTACTATATTAACATTACTTCATCAGCTGAGTAGGGCCACTCATCAAATTGACATGCATTTCCCTCAAGTAAGGATCGACAAAATCATATCACTATTTTGTCTAAATGAAATTCCAAATCTGGTAGAATCTTCAATTGAATTTTTTGTTTTTCAACTAACCAAAAAATCACCAGCTACCTTTAGGTGGTGAACCTATGGCTAGACTGATTCACACATTGAATAACGTATTCATGCCACTACGACATAAAATACCCTCGTTTGAATTGTAATTAGTTAGTCTACAAAGTATCCGGAAAAAATAAAGCAATTGTAATTATTCAGTATATCTTTTTAATTCTTGAATTATAACAAAATATTCATCGTATTTACTTCTACAACCTCCACTTAACTGTAAACACTTGACTAAACCTCGAGGTACACGTGAATTCTACCAGGTAATTGTATTGGTATGCGAGCATAACTCTTATCCAAGTGACTACTCAGCAGTCTCCACAGTCCACCCCAAGAGGTAGAAAGTGTGATAAGGATTACGCCATATCATCGCGCGAAGCGAGAACACCTCCCAAGAGATGAATCCATCAGCTTCCAGTTTGGGCCCGGACTCGAAAGCCAGAACCGTCTAACTGGTAGCAGCGAAGCACTATTCAACCTCTACTGGCTCTGCAGGTCAGTACCCGAGTTTGTTTGAGACGCAACTCACCCGCCGAAATGAATTCTTATCCATCCATCCGAACGCAGTCCCATGAACTAAGATAATCCCAAGATTGATGACTACTATTGATCCTGGTACGAGCACCGTCTAACGGCCTGTACGTCCTGACTCACCGAACCCACGTGAAGTCATTTGATTGATCCTGGCGCCAAGCACTAATGGCAGAGCCATTTCGTCGAGGTACACAAACCCTAAATTGTTACGCATTGATCCGGGGCCAGGAGACGCCGGTCGAACCGTCAAGTCCCGTTAAATCCCGAGTCATTTCATGGTAATATCCTGAACATAGGGGTCTGCGAACAGATAAATGAAATACCTCCCTAGTCCAGCATGCGGACTTTCAACCACTGTCCCCTCGAGTCCAACACCAATGGGGTAGCCAGGTGGTACAAGTAACACCTGTGGGCGAACCACCACCCCCCCCCACCCGAGGTAACGCACTCGGCCATTACACAGAATCCGGAGATTTATACTGCGATAGGGTAGAGAACGCCAGTTTTAAGAGATAAGCCCTGTGCTGCGACAGACTCCCTTGTCACTGAGTTAATCAACCGGCTCAGCCCTCCATTTCACCTGAGCGGCAAAACTAGGGCCCTATTCGGAGATCTTCCACCATACAGGTCCAGTGACTGGCGCGAAATAGCATTACGTTAGACACCAAGACTTAACCCTCCATTTCGCCAGGACGAAACTAGGGTCCTAGTCATGGCAAGCGCCCCATCACGTCAAGATCTAATGCCTGGGGGGCGCGCATCGAGGTACACCCAAAACTAGATCTCCTGCATAATTTTCGGTGATAGCAGTCTAGAACTGTGAAAGTGACAGTAAAATCATCTTTATTTCGTGGCACTGCTCGTTTAACTTCAATCTTCATTAATCCCCATACGTTTTCAATGGGACTAAGATCTGGGGAAGCTGCTGGCCATGAAATTGTTGTCACTTGGTGTTCTTGCATCCAAGCTTGAGTATAGGCTGAAGTAAGGCATCTTGCATTATCCTGTTGAAAACGCCACCCCTCTGGATATAAAGCATGCACCGTTTCAAGGAGTAAATCGTTGAGAATGCCACAATACTTTTCACTATTAATGGTATCATCAACTATACAGAGAGGCGTAGTACCACACTGAGATATTGCTCCACATACAATTATTTTGGTGAGAAATTTGAAAATTTGAACGGTAACAGGTTGCTTTGATAGAATTTTTAAGTGATTTTCACCAAGTTGGAAACAACTTTCATCAGATATAGAGACATTATTGAAACTATCTTCTTGAACACGTTGACAAAATTCCATCCTACGTTCCTTTTGTGAAGGTGTCATTACAGTGATTTTTTTTGTTTCCTTGATATGTAGCCTTGTGACATACGGACGGTTTCTGGACATACTTTTATATTTCGTTTATTTCCAAATCTTTTGGCCAATTTGCGAAACCCCAGGCGCGGATTATATCATACTAAAGGCAATTAAGCGTTTAAATTGTTTCTTTTAATCTTGCGCGGTCTTCCTGAAACTGGTCTCTGCCTCATATCCATGCCATGTTTTATCCTCTTTATTGTCTCATATACAGCACTCTTCCCAAATTCAGTCAACTGCTCTAATTTTTCAACGTATGGAAAACCTTTTTTATACAAATATTCTACCTGTTTTCTTTATCATCAAAAACACTAGGCTACTTTTTTCAAATTTGTTTTCTCTCATTTGTGTTGGAAACTATCGTACATTTTTCTAAATCTCATTTAGAAAGCATTAAACTAATTTTAACTGGCAGTAGCGGCAAATAACACGCTTTTCAACTTGTGTACCAGTCTGAAGTAGCCAAATCTACAGATGAACCTCCTAAATAACTTATTAAGTTACATACAAAGTTATATAAAAAAATAGTGTAGTATTCACATTTGCAAAATATAAAATCTGTGAATCTAATCCTAACATAAGTAGAATTAATATTCCACGTAAATATTAATTATATCAGTTGCATGTTGTTAATATAATTTTGTAGCTTTCTGACATCATTTTTCTCTTTACAGTTAGCTGTTGCGATATTGTTCGTTATAATTGGAGGTCTGAATATCAACAAAGATCGAAATAAACAATCTGCCTTAATTTTGAATGATATTATCCTAGTATTTATATTTTTGATAGCTATTGTAAACATTTTGATATCTGGTTTTGGAATTGAATACTCCAGTCAGCCCTTAGAACACTTATGATATTTCAAACTGGAAATACCGAAATTAGTTCTCTATGAATATTAGGAAAAAATATTGAATAAATAAATATTCGAAGTAAAAAGTAACTGAATGAAAAAATACCAAGAAGTATTCGCATAAACACATTCTATTATGGTTAATTTTATGCCTGAATATTTTGGAACTCAAATTGAATTTTCATTTGGACATGGAATATTTTTTGGAAGTTCCATCTATTGTGTAACCCTGTAATTAGGAAAAATCTCTTATATTTCAGATTGAAACATTAAAAGATTCAATTCTTTATTTTTGATAGTCAGGGGATCTCTGGGAGTCAAAATCATTGAAAAGTAAGAATTGATATTTGTACACCTTCAATAATGGTTAAATTCTTCAAAAATTTACTAAAACTGGATGATATTTTTCATCTATTTTGTTCGGTTTATCTCACCTCAATTTGTATTGTACGTCAAAAATATTTAAATGATTTCTGTTATCGCCGATATAGGCGTTAATACACATTTTTCTTGTACCTGATTAATAGTAGAATATTGTTGCCAACATGCGAGAAAGTTTCTACTGCTCTGAATGAACCTTGACTTCGTATGATTTTTCTGTCACGAGACAAGGTAGCCCTAGTCATTTTCTGTCTTATCGTCGTTTCATCTTATCAACTTTCGTAGTTGCCCTGACTGAAAGAAAACTTTTTTTACAATTTAAGTTAAATATAAGTTTCGTTTATATTATATTAGGCTCATCTAAATTTCTATTGTTATGAATAAAGATTTAAGTAATTTCGTCTGTTCATATTTGCGTATTGCGACAATTGAATACCGTCAAGTTCTAATATCTAGTGAACGGGTCAATTTTCTAAATACGTAAAGAACGTTTAGAAGTTTTCACTTATGGTGTAATTAAGGAACCTGAAGCAGAAAATTGAGGTTCACCATTTCAAGGGAAATAACTACAAGCAGTTTGATCCCAACCACCACATTTTATTGGTGCGATCAATCGATTACGCCATTTCAATTTCCGAAGAACACGATGGTGATTATTATTATTTTTATCTATAGTATGGTTTCACACCATCTTTTTCTAATTGCGTATTTCGAATGAGTTTCTGTACGTTTTTTATTACCTCCATATTACCACCCATGACCGAGCAGAAATCAAATGTGTAACCTTCAGAGTAGTAGATGGCACTTCTTCAGTTAATTTGTCTATAGGGGTAGTTTATAAGACAAAACTACGTCTATGAGTTTCCGAGAAATATTTGATTTTTAATTTCATCCATCTCACACTCAATAAAATGAATTTATCTGTGAAATTAATTGAAAATAACTCAAGGTTTTTGTATTAGGAGTACAAATAAGTTTCCGCCGTTTTTTAACACAAATTGAATATTTATTATAGAAGAACGATGTGAGACTGCTTGCTGAGTGACTTCTAATTTTAGAGCCAGTTCTTTTTGTGTTTGAGATGAATCTTCCTCCAATAATTCCTACAATTCTGCATCCTCGTAAATTGTTGGCCTTCCACTGCGATCTTTGTCTTCTACGTCGAAATCACCGTTTTTGAACTTTTGAACCCACTCTCGACACGTTTTCACACTCAAAGCACCGTCACCATATGCTTCTACGAGCAATTGATGCGCTTCAGCAGCAGATTTCTTTAAATTAAAGAAGTAAACTAATATTTCCCACAAATGACGCTTACTTGGCTCAAATTTTGACATTTTCAACTTATAAAAATTATATTTTACCAATATAAAATCAATGATATTAATAGGTTATGTTGTTCTTGAATGTCCAAACTATTTTGTAAGCCGGTTATCATCTGCGAAAGCTAACCGAAACTCCGTGCCGCGCCATCTACAATAAAACGGCGGAAACTTATTTGTACTCCTAATAACAATTTATATTGTTTCTTCTTCCTTGGTTAAGGACAAAAAATTTATAAAATATCTATTATTTTTCCAATAAGTAATCCCTTTAATCAATCAGAAGAATGGATTGTTCAATCCCATCCTCTAATATCGTCAACGTTTCAAGGTACATTGAGCTCAAATATTGAATGAACCAGAAAAGCTGCAAATTCCAAACAAAGATTCCTGGTTGGGTGATTATAATTTTTTGAAATCATTTCGTCCAAATGTCTGCATTCTGCGAATTATATGCCTAAAATAAGAACGCAAACCATTACATTACTGACTGATAAAATTTCATAATCAGTTGAGTGTCGATAGCTCAATGGCTAGATCCTTCAACTAGGAACCGAAAGGTCTTGGGTGCAGGCCCCATCAGGTGTAGGAAAGAAATTTTCTATTCAGATAGGTTTCAGCCACTATTTCAAAAATTAACAAATGCGTTGTTCATAAAATATAATAATTGAAAATTTTTTAAGGAATATCAATCTTTGATGCAAATTATGATTAAAGAAAAAAATGTTTCCTTAAAAAAAATTTTTTATTGCTTAAAAACGCATTTGTTAATTAACAATCGTTTTCTCCCACTTCTAACTAATATTAAGGAACCATTTTTTCTTTAAAAATCATGATTTACTTTTCTTTTCTATATAAAAAAAATTTTTTCGTTTTGTTTAATTTTTCATTGTTTATATAATAAACAATTTGTTATAAACAAATAAATTTTCACTCTATATTTTTCCCTATTCTTCTTACTGCCACATATACAGACATGATTTTTTTTTAATTAATTTTTTTATTATAAAAATAATAAAAAAAATTAATAAAAAAAAGTCATGATTTTTTTTTAATTAATTTTTTTATTATAAAAATAATAAAAAATAATAAAAAAAATTAATAAAAAAAAGTCATGTCTGTATTTGTGGCAGTAAGAAGAATAGGGAAAAAAATTTAATGTGAAAATTTATTCGTTTATAACAAATTGTTTATTATATAAACAATGAAAAATTAAACGAAACGAAAATTCGTTTATATGGAAAAGAAAAGTAAATCATGATTTTTAAAGAAAAAATGGTCCCTTAATATTAGTTAGAAGTGGGAGAAAACGATTGTTAATTAACAAATGCGTTTTTAAGCAATAAAAAAATTTTCTCAAGGAAAAATTTTTTTTTTTTATCATTATTTGTATAAAAGATTGATATTCCTCAAAAAAATTTTCAATTATTTCATAAACAACGTATTTGTTTATAACTATTTTTTAAACAATAAGAGATAAAAATTAAAAAAAAATATTTCTATATAGCTTCCTACAACATAAAAACGGACCATTAATAATATTTTCAAAAAAAAAATTTTTTCGATTATTAATCTAAGTTTCTAATTTTGCAACAACGAAAATTGTAAATAAAAAACTGAAAAATAACCATTTTTAAATTTTTCCAGCGGGATCTATTCTGAAGCCTTCCAAAAATTGCTCCAAGAGAGAAAAAAAATCTCAAGTTAATAGTTTAACAATTATCACACTTGCATGAGTGTGGATAGCTCAGCGGGAGAGCATCGGACTCGTGACCGGGAGGTCCAGGGTTCGAATCCTATTCAGGTAGAAAAGAAATTTTCTAGTTGGACGGGTATCTGCCACCATTTCACTGTTGGGTCAAAAATTAACAGTGCTGTGACCTAAAGTGGCGCAAGATCGCAGTAACAAAGCCTACACAGAACACAACTGAACTCCTAACTCGTACAAGCTGAAAAAGCTTCTGAGGGATCTTCACAGAAGATCTAGGAGTATCAGGATAATAATAATAATAATAAAAATAATGTTCATGTCCAAGCAGAAAAAAATTATTAATTAACTATTGCATAACTAATTGAAAAATTGAAATAAATTTTTTTTGGCGGATTATTGTTCATTCATCTATCCAGTATGCCCCTGAATTTTTTCATTTATTAAATTTCATATTTCATTTGTTAAAATAATTTTTATTAATAAAGTATCCAAAGTAGGCGTGGCTTACGAAAGCCAGAGTACCCGTTTTCGGCCGTATTTTCATCCCTCTGGGAAAATTATTAATATTGAGACTACAATTCCGGGAGTTGACACTTTTTTTTAGGAAATTTCCTCCCCTTTTTGAATCTTTTTTTTATTTCAAAAATCTTTATTAGTTTTTGAGATATTTACAAAAACTAAACCCTTTCTTTTTTTTTGTTAATTGTTAATAACTTTTGCAATTTTTGCAAGCGGAACTAATTTGAAAATTTCAACAGATTCTAGATAATCGAGTTTCTTCCCTTTTGATTCTTCATGTAAAATTTTAAGATTATCTATTGTGGGAAAGGAATGACCGTTTTCTAGATAATGAGTGGCAAAAGTAGAATTTTGTTTATTTTTCCTGAAACTCATTTTATGTTCGTTGAACCTCGTGTAGAAGGAACGTCCCGTTTGTCCTATATATTTATTACTGCACGTAGAACAAGATAACTCATAAACTCCTGATTTGTGTATGTTTGCTACTCATTGTCTAGAAAACGGTAATTCTTTTCCCACAATAGATAATCTTAAAATTTTACATGTAAAATCAAAAGGGAAGAAACTCGATTATCTAGAATCTGTTGAAATTTTCAAATTAGTTCACAATAACAATAATGTAAAAATAATGAATGACTGTACGGAGCTATGTATATCGAAAATATTTGAGATATTTAAAAATAACCTTTTCCTTTCGACAAAAGAAAATCTTCAGAAAATTTTACATGTAGATTCAAAAGAAAAGAAACTTGATTATTGAAATTTTCAAATTCGTTCACAATAAAATAATGTAAAAAATAATGAATAACTGTATGGAGCTTTGTAAATCCAAATATTTGAGATATACAACAAAATAATGTAAACATAATGAATGATTGTACGGAGCTATGTAACCCCAAAAATTATTTGAGATATTTTAATGGGTACCATCTGTTTAACAACCTTCTTTGTCGATAGCCGACATTCCGATATCTGTTAGAAGGCCCCTCTTTTTTAACCCGGTTTTTTATCACGTTCCGATTGTAAACCTCTGTACGACTATTAGGTATTACCGAGAATCTGTTGAAATATTCAAAATATTTATCACTTTTGTTTAAATACCACTGTACCACTGTTAGGTCTTCAGTTGTCTGATGATGGGATAGTTCATTTCCCGAAATTCGAGTCACAAGAAAATGTGTAATATAAATTTCTTTAGTAGTAAAACAGTAATTTCTACAATTTGTTTTAATCCTATTGGAATGTTCAGCGTTTGCGGTTGAAATATTTGTCTTATCTAGAGCCTCAATACAGTCTTCAAGAGGGTTCGGCGATATATTGGTGCATTCATTTTGACCCAAAAAACGGCTCATACACGCCTCGGGCACCAAAGGGTTGCTACCAACTGCTCATTTATATCACTGCCAATACCGTGTGCTTTCTATTAGCCATTCGAATTTGTGAATCTTCAGAAGATCTTTCTATCAGGTAAACTTGATCATATTGTTTGTTGTTGACTGGCCCGAAAAAGCATATAAGACAGTTCAGCACTTTCGTTCAAGCAAAGTAGTTCTTTGGTTCTTGTGCATTGGTGTGATTTTTTGGATATTCAAGCCATCCTTCTGTTATTCAGGTTTTGATTTCAATCAATACATGCCTTCACCTTCCCAAACATTTTCGTTTTTAACATAATGTTTTGCAATGCCTTGAATATTGTTATAACGACTTATCATTGCATTATTTTCACTCTGATGTGTTTGTTATGACATTCTCTGTCTGTAATTTTTCATCCAAATATAGAACCATCACACTATTACATTTGAACTCCCATATTCAAACCCTTCTTTCAAACTATAACTAAAATGCTTTTGAAGGCTTGTGAGTAATAGAGTATGTCAGTATAAATTTCTGCTCTCTGTCATTGCTGGTACGACAAAAGGATAGGGTCTCAGTAAACCGGTAGATTAGCTGTGGCAAAATATAATTTTATAAACTAAAATACTTGTGTAAAAGACACAAGTATTTATTTCATATCAATCTTATGTTTATTCTTATTTCAATTTTTCAATAGAATTCTCAACAAGTGGGTTCAAAATTCATAATTTTTTATTATTATTTGAATAAATGTGTAATCGCTTTCTGAGTCATTACCCATTGAAAAAAACTACTGAGATATTTTAAAGATGATAGAGAAATATTTTGAATCCGTATTGATTGTTCGAAAAAAATTGAGATTTTATGACAGGTGACCTCTCTGTAGCTTTGAAATATAAATTCAATGTTTTTATTTCAAGGTTGCGGTCAGACCGAGCATATGCGCTTAACTAACTCTATATATTATATTAATCTCAATTTTTTTTTTATTTATAGAGTGAAAATTTTTTCAGAATTTTGAATTTAATTCTCAATTTTAAATTTAATTTTATATTTTTGTCCTCAAATTTTTGACCTTCAGAAAGTTCGAATTCTACACAAATGCTAGAAAATTTGAGTACGTAATATAGAACATAGCTCTGGAAAATCTAATTTTTTTACATTTTTTAGCATTCTGTCGGAAAACATATACTTTAATTTTGCTTAATGGGGAAAGTTTTTCCTAGATAGGAGATTGATTTTAAAAATTAACCATGTAAATGCTTTCGAAAGATTATATTTTTTATTCAATTACTGAACTCCGAACAGCTTCGAAAACATAAATTGTGATAATTCACTGAGGTTCATTCACTGATAAAATGAGAAAACAAAATCTGTTCATTGAACGCTGTCTATCGTTTTTCTCCGCAAATATTCCAATCTTTGAAGTTCTAATCTTTTTGCTCTAATAATAGAAATGAATGGGATTTATTTCTCGAAAACTTATCAACATATTAACACGAATCAGCAATATTTATTAAGGTTCTAATATTGATTCTGAATTTGGTACTTCAATATCTATTCTACAATTAATACCTCGCTAGTAAGGAAGGAAAAAATTGTGAAAATGCAATGAAATTGTGTATTTAGACACAAATAGAAACACCGGTAACTGTTAAAAAAAATAATAAGTAATTTCGAAGCATTTGTTTTCATTGGATTCATGAATTCCTTCTAATACAAAAAGAAAATTGTGAAAGTTTTATTGGAAGCTGAAATACTTTTGCTCGATTTCACACTGACATGGATTTCGACAAATAATAAAGCGAAACTCAACATAATTAAAACAAGTTGTAGAAATTACTATGTTTTACTACCAATAAATTGATATTTTACACATTCAATTGTGACTCGAGTTTTTGGAACTAACTATCCCATCTTCAGACAACTGAAGAGTCAACAAGCAGAACAGGTATTTATGAATATACAGAGGTAGAAGAGGTTATAAAAACAGGTTAAAAAACTTTTAAAGTGAGAGGACGCTTAACAACAATTAGAATGTCGGCACGTCAAAAAAGATTGGTAAACCGATGTTACTTATTTAAATATCTCAAAAATTTTGGATTCACATAGATCCGTACAGTCATTCATTATTTTTCCATTATTTTTATTGAACTTGAGAATTTCTACAGATTCTAAATAATCAAGTTTCTTTCCTTTTGATTCTACACATAAAATTTTAAGATTATCTATTATCGGAAAAGGATGGTCGTTTCTAAACAATGAGTGAAAAAAGTAGAAGTTTGTTTATTTTTAATGAAATTTATCTTATGTTCGTTGAACCTGGTCTGGAAGGAACGTCCTGTCTGTCTTATATATTTATTACTAGAAGTCGAACAAGATAACTCATAAACTTCCGATTTGTGTATGTTTGGAGTTTTGTCCTTTGCGTTAAATAATACGGATTATAATTTATTTTGTGTTTTGAAAGCAATATCAACATCTAATTTTGAAAAACTATTGGCCACTTTTTGACTTATTGTACAGAAGTACGATAAGGAAATGAATTTTTTGTTTTCTTTAGTTTTTATTATGGGATAAATTTTGTTTATAGCTATTTTAGATTGTTTCTGTCGAATTAAATTATCTATTATATTGGGGTTGAAACCGTTGTTCGCGGCTATGGATTTAATACTTTGGACTTCAGAATGAAATGAATTTCATTAAATATAAACAAACTTCTACTTTTGCCACTCGTTGTTTAGAAAAGGGCCATCCTTTTCCGATAATAGATAATATTGGATGGAGTAGTCCGTTACTTTGTGATAGTTCATTTTAATGGAATGAAATAAGAAATTGCTTTATTTTCTATCACTTTTTATTATTACTGATATACAGTGACTCAAGTTTCGTAGTGTTTACTACATTTTCAAACTGAATGAACAAATTAGATCTCAACTATTATATATGCTGATTGTAGGATTCAGCAGAGCTTCGAAGAGAGGGTTTTTCCAAAGTTCCGTCTGTTCGTTTAGTAGTTTTATTATTAGTGGTACGTGCCTCTTATATTTTTCAATTTCTATGGATTCCAGGTGTCAAGTTTTTCCTTTCGCTACCGCGTGCAAGATAACAAGGATGTTCAATTCTGGAAACGTGTGATCTGTATTGAAGAAATGGTTCGCAAAATTGGAATTATTCTTCCGGTTACTAAAAGCAGATTGATGCTCTTTGGACCCGTGGAAGAAAATTACTTTCAATACAATAGTAAATTTTACAAACAGAAAGATGGACTTGCCATGGGTTCTCCTCTCAGCCCATTACTCGCTGAAATCTTTATGTCCTGTTTTGAAAGAAAAATTCTAAAATCCACACACGCAAAGCATATCACTTTTTGGTACAGGTAGGTAGACGATATATGGCTTGCTTCTGCGGAACACATTCAGAATTAAATGAAACATTAGAATATCTTAATAATTTGCACAATAAGGTCAAATTGACCATGGAAACACAATTTTATAACAAAATTAATTTTCTGGACATAACTTTAATTAAGAGTAATAATGAAATTTCCTTTGATATATATATATATATATAGAAAACCAACATCAAACTGATACAACAATACCAAATTTTTCAAACCATCCGATCAATCATAAACTAGCGGCTTATAGATCAATGGTACATAGAGCATTTTCAATTCCTTTAGATAATGTTACGTTAAAGAGGGAATCGAATACAATCAGACAAATAGCCACAAAAATCAGTTCGAAACAAAAACTATAAATTCCATTATAAACAAAAAGCAACTAATTCGTAAACAAATTTACCCCATTTCCAAATCAGATCATAATAACAATAAATTCATAAAACTAACATATTTTGGACCGATTTCACAAAAAATAGCTCAAATTTTGTCAAAAAAAAAAATTAATATAGTAACAGCTTTCACACCCTTCTATAAAATTTCTAATCCCTTTTTTAACCGAAGGACAAAGAGAACCAACTGAATAATTCTGGAGTCTATAAATTAAGTTGTCAACAGTGTAATAGTGTGTATATAGGACCAACGGGCCGACCAAAGGTACAAAGAGCATCAATCTGCTTTTAGGAACCGGAAGAATAATTCCAATTTTGCGAACCATTTCTTCAATACAGATCACACGTTCCCAGAATTGAACAACCTTGTTATCTTGCACGTGGAAGCGAAAAGAAAAAAACTTGACATCCTGAAATCCATAGAAATTGAAAAATATAAGAGGCACGTACCACTAATAAAACTACTAAACGAACAGACGGAACTTTGGAAAACCCCTCTCTTCGAAGCTTTGCCAAAGCCTACAATCAGCATATATAATAGTTGAGATCTAATTTGTTCATTCAGTTTGAAAATGTAGTAAACACTACGAAACTCGAGTCACTCTATATCAGTAATAATAAACAGTGATAGAAAACAAAGTAATTTCTTATTTCATTCCATTGATAATAGATAAACTTCAAATTTTACGTGTAAAATCAAAAAGAAAGAAACTTGATTATTTAGAATCTGTTGAAATTTTCAAATTAGTTCACAATAAAAATAATGTAAAAATAATGAATCACTGTATGAATCTACGTTAATCCAAAATTTTTGAGATATTTAAATAAGTAACATCTGTTTACCAATCTTCTTTCACGTGCCGACGTTCTAATAGTTGTTAAGCGCCCTCTCATTTCAAACCTTTTTTAACCTGTTTTTATTACCTCCGTATATTCATAAAAACCATCTTCTGCTTGTTGAGTCTTCAGTTGTCTGAAGATGGGATAATTATTTCCCGAAACTCCAGTCACAATTAAATTGTGTAAAATATCAATTTATTTTGGTAGTAAAACATAGTAATTTCTACAACTTGTTTTAATTATGATCAACTACCAAATAGTAACGGCTGGAACAGTTCAGTATCATTCATGATGAAGTAATATAAATATAAACTCGGAACATTTAGCAGGAATAATGTACATTACGACACAAATCCTCCCGGCTTAATAAATTTAAATTTTCTTAAGGGGTGAAATTAGAAATAGAAAAAAACATTTCTTGCTCTTCACTTCACTGAAATAACCAATATACCTTTGACTTTTTCTTGAAATCTCATTTTAAATTAACTTCGGAATGAAATCAATGTTTATTCTACAGGTGACTGGAGGAGTGGTATCGATATTAGTTTATATAAAAATGGATCATTCTCAAAATCACGAACAAAATAAAGTAGCATGGATCCTGAATCACATCAATTTAGGATTAATCACGTCGGCCATGTTCTGTGATGTTATTAAAATGAATTTTGGTCTAGATCCGGCAGTTATTGTATTAGCTACTAATAAAACAGGAAGAAAAGAGCTATAAGGTTTCCGCCATGTTTCACTTTTATTTTTCTTTTTATCATAGTTCTGTTGAATTTCAGTTGTATATTCATCTTGCTTTTTCATTAAGGTGAAGGGAAAATTGTAGATATAACAATTTTAGTGTGTCATTTAGACTTCGCTTTCTTTCAGTACAGTGGTTGACTAATCAGGGGTTTGCAACACGGGTCGCTCACCCATAAAACTGGGGTGGTTCTACCCGATTGCAGGTACTTTGTCCATAAGAGCGAATATGTTAGTAATAGATCTCTGCTAGCCTTAAGGGAAGGGATATGATGACGTGTTAGATTTCTCGAGTTCGTGGATTCTATCATCGAGTAGAACTCCTCGTGGCGACCTATAGTCTTCTAGGCTTTTTTGGAAACAAGTCTATTACAGAACGGGTGGATGCCCTAATTGGTGTTGGACTTGTGAGGGCAGTGGTTGAAAGCCTTCATGCTAGGCTTGAAGGGTATTCTTCCGTTCAAGATCGTAGTTCTTGAGCCTGGGTAGTCCGGGACTACTCTCGGGGGTTCGAAGGTCTCGATCATGCTTCGGCTAGGCTTGAACCCAGATCGACTGGGGAGTACATGGCGAGTCTGGACCTAGAACGGTCTAATGGACAGTGGAAGTAGGAAGCGCCTTCGGCGTGTGAGTTGGGTCCCGAACAATTCGGGCATTGACTGTGTATCATTTTGAAGTAGGGCAGTGCCTCGAAGCTACGGTCTATACTGAAAGCCAAGGGGGATTTTTGTGTCGATTTGCGTGCTAATTGGGCGTATCCCAATACCGCGGCTATGGAAGCGTCGTTATATACCCAAAGGGGAGTAGATCAGTATAATATCAACTGCGGAAGTTGAGTTGACTTGTCTTATTCATAGATAGCTTCTAACAACATATCTTTTGAAGAACATTCAACTTTGCTAGAACAAGCCGTGCAGCGACATATCTTTATGCAAAATGTGATACAATCCACTTAACTGGGTCGGTACTAGAGATCTAAGGTCATTCTGAGCGAGGCTTACTATTGTACACTGAATATTTCGGAACATTTAGTTATGTCCAGCCGCAGATGTCATCAGATTGAAGCAAAATAACAGGAATTCTGTTTGTGAACTAACATTTTCACTCGAGAATAGCTGTAACTAGTAAATGCCAGTATCATACAGTATTAAAGTTTTGGACATAAATAAATACATAAATTTAAATGTTTATTAGAAAATAAAAATCTATCCTGAATAATGTATTCTTAACGCTAAATGAATTTGCATTAAGACAGCTCCGAAAATGAGCATAGTAGCTTCTGTACTGAAACTATATTTTTGTTTTGTTCATTTATATTTACATACTCAATTTTTTCATCTCATTTCACACTGCACTGTCGCTTTTTTTCCTTTTATTCACCCTTTTCTGTTTTCTTCTACAGATAGTACAAGGAACCTTGTGTATATTTCTTGGTGTCAAAATTGATATCAACGATAATCAGGATCACAGTCAGGCAGATAAAGTGAACAATTTTGTAGTTCTGGTAAACTTTTTGTTAATGGGTGTGAATATTGTAATCAATACTTTCGATATGAAATCATCTGATTCTGGAACTTGATGCTCATTCATATTATAGTGACATAAGTAGCTCAACAAAAACGTCACCCACAAGAAATTTAAGATAAAATATTGCATTTATAATTGTTATCGCAAAAATGTTTTATATTTTAATTATGGAAAAATTTTTCAGATTTTGTAACTTATACACTAGAACAACATTTTTTGTTAAATATGTATGGTATGTATGGACAAAAGAATGAATATGAATAAAGGAGATCATTCCACGGCGGCATAAAATTCTCTATATCTTAGGAAAATTTTTTTTTGGTCTAATACCGACACTGTAATTATTCAGGGTTGTCCAAAAGCTTTGCCCACACATTCAATTGTTTATGTCGTATGTATAAAATTCATATATGTATATGAGAAAAGATTATGGTGGGATTTAGTTCTGATTAAACTCAGCGAATTAGTTGAATCATTTATTTCGACCAAAATACTGAAGTTCTTTTATCTTTTGTTAACATTTGAATCTTAATTATCCTTAAATATATGATAAGGACTTCCATAAAATAAAAATTACATAATTTTTTTAGTTTTAGTTCATCAATTATATTGTTATTTCTATAAATCAAAGAAATTGGAAAGCGATGAAAACTATTCCTTACTTTAATGAAAGTGATGTCCACAGAATATTGCAATTTTAGAAAAATGTTCAAAAATTTATGTCAAAATGACATCATATATTTGTTTTTTCATTAAACTGGGTTCCTCGTATTTTTTCCTTGTGAATAAGATAATAATGTATAATAACGAGTCAGTCAATAAATTTTAAGATTTATGAAATGCACTGTTTGAAAATCTATTATTCTTTAAAAATTCGATTATCATGTGAATATTGTATTCTGTTGTCAGTCTTTACTTATCGGAAATTCATTTCAAATAATATATTAACTGATATAATTCAAAATATCTGTATATATTTTTAAGTATATAATTGTTTTAATACTACGTAGCTTCTTACATTCGTACAAAAAATAATAATAATTATTTTTAAACAAACTAGTGGAAATTTTAATTTATTATATACAACCAATTTCGAAATTCATGAAGCTGTCGATTGCTATATCTGGGTCAACCTTCATCAACAATGTCCCAAACTTCATGTCATGTTGCATTCAAAGTTTTTTCAATAAATAATCGATTTTCGAAAATTAAGAATTCAAAAGTTTTAGAATAAATGAAAGGGAAAGTTGAAGAACCTCAATTTCAAGGAAGTGAAATTGATCAGATGTACATGTTATTTCATTTGAAGCTACAGAGGTGATGCTGAAATTAAATAAAAAATTATTAGTGTGAGATAAAATGTTATTGTTTGCTTTGTGGACTACTCTACTTTTTTATCCGATCAGGATAAAGAAATAGAGATTTCACCAATATTCAAATAATGTGAAGAAACTGAAAAATATGATTTATGAGAATGTCGAATGTAATTTTTTCCACACAAAGATGTCTGCAATTGCATGAATATATAGCAATTGCAATATTAATTACTTGAGTTGCGACAGAAATTTGATGAAATTATTGAATTTGTTATGATTATTATCTTGTGAGATTTATAGTCAAATGTTTATTGATATAATTTGTACGATTAGGTACATTTTATGTACCAATAAAGATAAGAAATAAAAAATTTGTTTTATTCTGTTTTGATACTTCTTAATATGATATATTTTATCCATCAATTACCGGAACTTAATGACATGAAGGAATTTAAAGGATATCATACATTGTTTTCATTAGGGGCGGCCTTATTATTTGCGGGGCCCTTGTTTTGTAGAATTAGTTTCGAGAATTATTTTTGACGAAAAAGTCATAAAAAAATGTTTTAAAATTATATGATGGAAATTAACAGTAAAGTAAGTGAACACAAAGAACAATGTTATCAATATCGGTTGTGATAAACTGAGGTGCATTAATATCTTGAAAGAATCAGGGATTTAGATTTAGAAACTAATACTTACGGACAGATCCACATAGTGCACAGATTCACCTAGCTAATAAATCTAGATAGCGCGCTGATTCATTGGCAGAATCACATAATCCGAAAAACTACTTAGCCAATAAATTTAATAGTTGAAAGTTGAGTTTGTGGATTAATTGTGTTACTTTATCAATAAAGGCGGTAGATTAACGACATAGTAGGATAGGTTAATGGCTAAATTGATCTCTACTTTTTATTTACATTTGTTATTAGCTAGAAATTATTTCTTACACCATTGAAAATCAAGTTAGGTCATGTTTAATACCCCGCGCAAAATAAATAGTTATAAAACTGATAATAATTTATATACATTTGAATTCCATTCAAATTATTTTACATATAAATAATAGAGAACTTTAATTTTTTATGTATTCATGAATCCCTCATTCATACCACGTTGCCATGTATTATTGTTACCAAATAAAATAGAAAGGCTTTTTACTTGATAGAAGAAATATAACAAAATTTGAATATTAAAACAAATTGAAATATGTTTATTTTCTACAATTTTAATTTCAAAAAGATTTTTATTCGAAAAACTTTTAGAATTAAATAAATGTCTAAAACAAGCACCGCTTACATTTAATAGACGTATATAATCAAAACTCAATATATAATGTCAAATGAAATAAATAAACCAACAGATATACGAAAGTTATTAAAATTAATAAATAAATATTTAAAGGAGACAAAATTTTGTTTCTGGTCTTACCTTTAAGAAGAGATTTCTGAATTAACTTATTCGAATATTTAAATATATTGAATATTTCAAATAAATTATATTCTTTGAGAAGTCCTTTAAGTGTGTTCATGTTTTTAAAAGGCAATTGGTGTTCTTAAATCCAGAAACAAAATTTTGTCTCCTTTAAATATTTATTTATTAATTTCAATAACTTTCGTATATCTGTTGGTTTATTTATTCCATTTGACATTATATATTGAGTTTTGATTATATACGACTATTAAATGTAAGCGGTGCTTGTTTTAGACATTAATTTAATTCTAAAAGTTTTTTGAATAAAAATCTTTTTGAAATTAAAATTGTGGAAGATAAACATATTTCAATTTGTTTTAATATTCAAATTTTGTTATATTTCTTCTATCAAGTAAAAAGCCTTTCTATTTTATTTTATATATAATATATAATTATATTTTGACTTCAATAAATCTCATTATGGAATGTCAATGAATTTAAATAAGCCTTAAAAATAACTCACACTGTTCTTTGATTTTATGTTAGAACATAGATCAATCTTGATTTATAAAGTTGATCTGTGTTTCCAAGCAATAGTCCTTGTACACGTGCTGAGTTGTTTGTGATATAGGTTAGTTTTTTGATTTTGATATTTGGAATATTATTGAGGACTGAAGACGGAATTGCTTAGAATTATATTTGTTTTTTGAAGATATAGTGCATTTTTTAGAGATTTCTGAATTAACTTATTCGAATATTTGAATATATTAAATATTTCAAATAAATTATATTCTTTGAGAAGCCCTTTAAGTGTGCTCATGTTTTTAAAAGGCAATTGGTATTCTTAAAGGTAAGACCTGAAACAAAATTTTGTGTCCTTTAAATATTTATTTATTAATTTTAATAACTTCCGTATATCTGTTGGTTTATTTATTCCATTTGACATTATATATTGAGTTTTGATTATAGTATACGTCTATTAAATGTAAGCGGTGCTTGTTTTAGACATTAATTCAATTCTAAAAGTTTTTTGAATAAAAATCTTTCTGAAATTAAAATTGTAGAAGATAAACATATTTCAATTTGTTTTAATATTCAAATTCTGTTACCAAATAAAATGTTATTCTTTCTTTCAACAATATAACTTAGAATAAAGTACAAATTGAGGTTAATTTTGGTGAGTAAGGAAAGACAAGGATGTGGCCTGTTATTAAAAAAGACTTCATAGCAAATAATATTGCAACTTAATTTCTGATTCCACCATATATCGCGGAAAATTTGGTTTAATATCATCCTTGTGAATGAAATTGGTTTATTTTTTGATATTGCTAGAATAACTACAATTTTGTTGTATCGATATTATGAATAAATATAATCATACAATAATTATTAATGTACGTGCTAAATTGATCCCTGAATACAATTCTGAAATCAAAACAGAGTGCTCTCACTTAGTTCATAAGTTGTGAAGCCCCAGAACTGGCATGTGAGCGTGGCTCTATGAGCAGGTGACTACTCAGCAATCTCCACAATCTGCCCAGGAAGCAGATAGTGTGATAAGGATACGCCTCATCATAGCGAATTAGCGAGAAACACTCCGAAGAGTTGAACCCACCAAGCTTCAGTTTCGGCTTCATTCCGAAAATCTACACCCTGACTGGTAGCAGCGAAGCACTATCCAACCTCTACTGGCTCTGCAGTGTCAGTAACCGAGTTATTTGGGACGCAACTCCACCCACCCGAACGCAGTCCCATGAAGATAGTATCAAGATTGATACCTCAATTGATCCTGGTACGAGCACCGTAAATCCGGCCTGTACGTGAAGACCCATGAACCTTTGTGAAGTTTTTCAATTAATCCTGGCTTCAAGCACCAACAGTCTAGCCGTATCGTCGAGATCCACAAACTTCAGAAACGTCTCGCAATCGATCCTGATTCAGGACGAGGCCGGTCAAACCATCACGTTCCGCTTAGCACTGAAGCACCAGATATTTTGATCATGGGTTTCTGCGAACAGATAGATGAAATACTCTTTTAACCCAGCATGCGGACTTTCAACCATTGCTCCCTCGAGTCCAACACCAATTGGGTGGCCAGGTCGTACGAATACATCCCGAGGGCCTTCACCCTCCGTAAGTAACGCAGTATTCTACATAACGCAATCGGCCATTGGACAGAAAAATCCGGAAATTTACTTCAATAGGATAGAGTACGTTTCTTCAAGGGTGTATCCCTGTGCTGGGACACACACCTTTGTCACTGAGTTGAACAACGCGGTTCAGCCCTCCATTTCACCTTTACGGTGAAACTAGGGCCCCATTCGGTTGAACTTCCACCACACGGGTCCAGTGAGTGGAGCAAGTGACATTGCTTTAGGCATCAAGACTTCAACCTCCATTTCACGGGAATGTAACTAGGATCCTAGTCAAGACAAGCTCCCCCAGCGCGTCAAGCTACAATGTCATGGGGGGCGAGGCCCCAAAAGTGAATTCTACCATGTTATTGGCATGTTGAGCACAGCTCTTATCCAGGTGACTACTCAGCAGTCTCCCCAGTCCACCCCAAGAGCTGGTAGCAGCGAAGCACTCACTATTCAACCTCTACTGGCTCTGCAGGTCAGTACCCGAGGTGGTTTGAGACGTAACTCATCCGCCGGAGGGAATTCTTATCCGAAGACAGTCCCACGAACTAAGATAATCCCAAGATTGACGACTACTATTGATCCTGGTACGAGCACCATCTAGCGGCCTGTACATCCTGACTCACCGAACCCATGTGAAGTCATTTGATTGAACCTGGCGTCAAGCACTAATGGCAGAGCCATTTTGTCGAGATCCACAAACCCTAAATTGTTACGCATTGATCCGGGACCAGGACAGGCCGGTCGAACCGTGAAGTCTGCTAAATCCCGAGTCGTTTCATGAGAATATCCCGAACATGGGGGTCTGCGAACAGATAAACGAAATAACCCCCTAGTCCACCATGCGGACTTTCAACCACTGCCCCCTGGATTCCAATACCAAAGGGGTGGCCAGGTGGTACATGTAACACCTGTGGGAAAACCACCCCCCGAGGTAACGCAGTATGCTACATAATGAATGCCTCGGCCATTACACAGAAAAATCCGGAGATTAATACTGCGATATGGTAGGGTACGCCAGTTTTAAGGAAGAAGCCCTGTGCTGCGACAGACTCCCTGTCACTGAGTAAATCAACCGGCTCAGCCCTCCATTTCACCAGAACGGCAAAACTAGGGCCCCATTCGGAGATCTTACACCATACATGTCCAGTGACTGGCGTGAATGGCATTACGTTAGGCATCAAGACTGAACCCTCCATTTCGCTTGGACGAAACTAGGGTCCTAGTTCTGACAAGCACCCCCATCACGACAAGATCTAATGCTAGTAGGGCGAGCCCCAAAAGTCTGAGAATATTTCTTCACCAAGAAAGGAATCACTAGACATATAACATAGTTTATATATCGTCTGTGAATTTGGTTTGTTGACTCGCCAAATTGATATTTAAAAAAATATCTTCTTTTTGAATGCAAAAAACTGAAATTGTTAGACATTGATATCAATTCTTAATTTAGAAAATTTTATTAATTCTTAAAGTGAAGTTTGGCATTATGCCACCGCAAATTTCATTGAAAAATGATAGTGGAGGAATATCTGCTGCAAATACGAAATTAGTAAGCTGATATTCATAGATTCTTCAGTTATAACGATAATCGACAAAGGAATACAAATTTAGCACGTTATTACAAAATTTTATTTTAAATATTTTAATATTTACAGATATATTCTGTTAGCCTTCTACATATTTGATTTCAAAAAATTATATGTAATATTATAACTTCAGGAATTAAATTAATATATATAAGCACTGCTTATAATGACATATAAAATAAACATTCATTATAAGACATCCAAATGAGATAACAAAATCCAATAAATATTAATTGTTTATTAAAATCCTATAAATTAAATATTTTGAGAAGACAAAATTTCGTTTCTGCTCATCCCTCTTATGAAATCAGACATTTTTCAAAAATATTTAATAAATTTTTTTTTTCATCATAGTTTCATCATAAAACTATTTTACTTAGAATATTCAATATGCTCGTCAGTACTCAATCATATTCTATTAAATATAATATCAATCAACGAAAAATATTTACCTACCTTTAAAAATTCAGAAAGCGTCTTGTTGAATGAATACTGAACATTTAAATGGAGTCTAATGTTGACTCAAAATAAATAGTTCTGTGGTTTACCATTGATCTTAAAGATTGAAAGGCAATTTAACGGCCTCTGTTATAGCACAAAGATCATCTGTATAAATAATGTTAGGGAGACCAAATAATTATATATGATGAATAAAATGAAATAAATGGAGGTTTATACGTGATAGAAGGTATATAAAATTATTTAAATATTTTAATATTTACAGATATATTCTTAGCTTTCTACATATTTGATTTCAAAAAATTATATTCAATATTATAACTTAAGGAATTAAATTCATGTCATATAAGCACTGCTTTTATCAAACGACATATAAAATAAACATTCATTATAAGACATCCAAATGAGATAACAAAATCATAATATATAATTATTTGGTTTCCTTAACATTCTTTATACAGATGGTCCTTGTGCTATAACAGAGGCAGCTAAATTACCTTTCAATCTTTAAGATCAATGGTAAACCACAGAACTATTTATTTTGAGTCAACATTAGACTCCATTTAAATGTTCAGTATTCATTTGCCAAGACGCTTTTTGTATTGTTAATGGTAAGTAAATATTTTTTGTTGATTGATATTATATTTTATTGAATATGATTCAGTACTGACCAAGCAAAGTCTCTCTTAAAACTTGGTTTTTAGTAATGTTTTCACATATCATGAGATTTTTTAAAAAGTTACTTAGTTAGATATCCGATAATATTGAAAATTCTAAGTACGATATTTTTATGATGAAATTCTCAAGATTATGTTAAAAATTTTCGAAAGATATCTGTTTTCATAAGAGGGATGAGCAGAAACAAAATTTTGTCTACTCAGAATATTTAATTTATAGGATTTTTGTTAACAATTTATATTTATTGGATTTTGTAATCTCATTTGGATGTCTTATAATGAATGTTTATTTTATATGTCGTTTGATATAAGCAGTGCTTATATGACATTAATTTAATTTAATTCCTGAAGTTATATTTATATAATTATATCAAATATAATTTTTTGAAATCAAATATGTAGAAGGCTGACAGAATATATCTGTAAATATTGAAATATTCAAATAATTATATATACCTTCTATCAAGTACAAACCTCCATTTATTTCATTTGATTGAAATTATGCCTTTCTCATGTATCTTCGTTCATTTTCATGATGGATAAAGCACATATAACTAAACGTGATCATTATTTTTTTCTGCCATAATTATTCTACATTGCAATGAAACTCAAACTTCATTTTAACGAAGATTGAAATTTCTTAAACAGCTGATATGTTTGTCCAAAAATATATTTTTATCTATATCGTATCTATATTTTTATTTAAAAAATAGGTATTTTTGTGATAAAATACTGCGAATCGTTGGAAAAAAACAGCTGTTATGTATGATCTATATAAAAGTGACGAATAGTTGTTTTTATTGTGGAAACAGCGACTTAGAAATGGATCATTCTGAGATTTTATAATTATAATAATATCCAAAACTAGAGAAAAAAATTGATTTGAGTTCTTTATTTTAATAATTTCTGCTGTCAACTTCAGACATAAACATGAATTTAATTATATAAAATAAAATTAATAAAAGGAATTTGGGTAGAAAAAAGCAACAGTTGTATTTTTGTTTCCACAAAAAAAATTTCATAAAAAATTAGTTCTTTATTTGGACTTAATCCAAAAAATGGACTTTGGTTGAAATCAGGTTTTCAAGGAGCTTTAAAAAATATAGAAATACACATTATTTAAAACAAAGACGACGGACTATGCTGGACTTGCGCGAATCACCCTGAATATTTAAATTTATGTTCAAAAAGCGCACTTTTTTGGGATATATGTGCCACTGTTTTTATGATCCAACATTAATACACAAATAATTTTATTCCTTATGTGGTTTCCACGCTGTATATTCATCGTACACTGATATATACGAAAATTTTGTTAGTTGACTGATCGAATCAGTTAATCAAAATAAATGAAAGATTCTTGACATTCCTTCCAATTGAGAGACATTCCTCAGAATACTTATTCGATCAAATATCTTCTCTTCTGAGTCAATCTTAGAAAATATCCAAATAAATTACATCATTTATTTGAGAATTATAGAAATTTTTATTTCATTACAAAGTACATTTGTTATCAAATAAAACATCATTTAAATGTCTATCAAGGAAACGCTGGCAGGAATGAAATCGTTGAACCCAATTTTCCATGACTCTCTCACACAAATCAGATCGTATGTCAGCAAATACTCGTTCAATATTAATCGTCCTCATTTGATGTAAACCAACGACTTAACGTAATCCCAAAGAAAGAAATCCAATGGAGTTAAATCGCTGAGAATGATTTTTTATGGAAATCTGCATCATTCCCGATTTTTTCTAAGCACCAATTACTGAATACAAAACAATTTTGTATGGGTATAAACCAAGGTCTGTTCGTAAAAGTCGCCACAATGACGTCTGGGAGATGCCTTGTTCTTGCGAACGTCGAGAAATCGATAAATTTTGATCTTCACGAACACCTTTTCATGATTAAAAGGTAAACGTTGACAAATACAACTATCAATGTCACAAATAAACTGTTTCTGCCGTACGTGAGTAATGTCAATTTAAAAATGGGGCATTCCCATTGAAAGACAAGGATCTACTAAGGGTAGTAGAGTGCAGCTCAGTTTAATTCTATCAACAGATTCGCAAATTTCATACCTCACACCACACCCACACATTCATGAAACCTGGTGGGAGCGGATGCTTTCAAGTTGATTCCTGAAGTTGTATATTATTTCGTTGTCCTGCAGTCTATGTATCTTATTTCTCTGCATCACCGCATAAATGGAATATAATATCAAATATTGAAAAATTTAAATATGCCTTAAAATCTTTGAGCGTTACCAGCTGTTAAAGCACTGCAAAGTGGGTATAATGATATTTCAAAGGCTTAAGCATATTTATTTGAATAAAACAGAAAAAACACAGATTGTAAAAATGAGGTCTAGAATTTCTACAAATAGCTTATCAAATCAGAATACGCTATGCTTACAGTTATCTAGGAAATAATTCTAGAATGCTTTAATAAGGTTTCTTCCAAATTTTAACCTCCAAATTTGGATCTACAAGGTGGATACCATTTATTGAACTCTTTTCATTTTTACGGAAAATGCGGAAAAAATTGAATCGTAAATAGACCAGCTAGAGGCACAAACAAGAGAACTACGAGAAAGTGAAGATATTGAACAAAAATACTCCCTGGACGGGTCTAATAAACGCGTAAGAAAAAAATAGCTTGTAGATGGAAACATTAAAATGCCAATGTGTATAAATTTGTGATTGAGGTATTAAATAGACTGTTGGGTTTCTTGATTGGCGACTTAAACCGTCGCAGTTCTGTCTATTTGTCAAATTCAAATGTATATCCGATATGGGGCATCTCTCGCAAGGCATTGAATGGGGCTGTTTCAAAACACTCTAAGAGTATTATGATAAAGATCTTGAGAAGGAAATTATCAGTGAAACATCTCAATTCAAAGAATATCTCAAACTCCTAAAACCTGATAATAACAAGAGTTATCCAGAGATGTTGAAGATAATATAGGATAAGGAAATGATAAAAATATTTTCAAATTTAAAGATTGCTCTCAAATTGTTTTTAACTTTACCTATAACGAATAACTAAGCAGATTACTCATTTCCAAACTGTTCCTATTAAAAATCAAATATAGAACCGTTATGATGGAAAGTAGACTGCGGTTCTTAACAATACTTTCGATCGAAGGCGATATAACGACTAGATTGAATTATGATGCTGCAATAAAAGAATTTGCAGATATGAAAATAAGCAAAAATGTTTCTCTCGTGAATTAGTTTCTCTGTATTCTCTTTTGATATGTTTTATAAGTTATTTTATCCTCATCATTAAGGTTGTTTTTCTGTATTTTGTACCTGATTTACTCTTGCTGAAATATTTTCCACTTTGTTATTGATTTTCATTCTTTTCTTATATTTTGTTTCAATATATTATACCTTATCTTTCATTGATAAACTCACAGTTTTGTTTTTGAAAAATTCGAGTTTCCATTGGAAATTCATTTCAAAATAAATTGAAATAGTAAGGGAGGGATGCCAAAGTTTTCTAGCATAGGGCCTCGGGAATTGTAAATCCGCCCCTGATTGATCCTACATACTTTCAAATATTAGGGAAAGATAAGGCGGTTATTTGAAGATAATGCTTCTTCATTATGTAGGAGATAATATGGGTTGTTTTCTTATAAATTGCCATAATTCCCTTTTTGAATGACAAGAACTCTGATAAGAAGGCGTCTCCAAAAGAATTGATTTTTTCGGTTATCGATAGGTTGCTATATACGATCGTACCTTTCATGACTCATCTTCTTGGAAATCAATGGTAAGACGCTCACGTTGTCGAGTGCCGACAAATCGTGACTAATTCGTATGCGATAGCCGTGATTTAAGCTGAATAAAAATGTACCTGCCCATAAAAATCTACCTATGGAAGTCACGTCGGGATGGACTTCCTCCAACTGAAAAAAATGATGTGGAAAGCATGCTAGGCGTTGGCGACGACGATTCGACAATATGGCAATCGGTAGCTAGAAGCTACGCTTCTTCGGAATATCAATGAGGTAGACGATAAAAAGATGCGTAATCGCGGTACGATTTCGAGTTAGGGGGTGGCAAAAACGATGCTGAATTCAAGGATCTCTTTAGAGTAATTTGAAATGTATAGAATAGATACATAAATAGAACAATTGTCTTATTTTTGTCGACCAAAATTCAGACAAATTAACGTCCACCCGCGACCCGTTCTGCTTCTTGCTGATAGACAACAACACTTGGAAGAATATTATACAACGTTACAAAAAAAATTCAGTAGATTTGTTGTTAATTATTAGGTCGTATGATCCCCTCGTACATTAGTCACAGGTATCTGTTGGCCGTGCTTAAAATATGGTTATCGACCATAATATTCCGTAGAATATAAAGACAATAAAACTGCTGTTCTCTCTTGTTTTGAATTGCCTTTGTTTGCGCAAAATTAGTCTTTTCATCTAATCAAATTCAACATGAGATTTTCGATGGGCGGTAGGTCTGAGAACTGTCCAGGTACTGGGAAAATATTGATATTGTGAATACTAATTAGAAGA
This sequence comes from Megalocaria dilatata, assembly GCA_034642435.1. Classification (NCBI taxonomy): domain Eukaryota; kingdom Metazoa; phylum Arthropoda; class Insecta; order Coleoptera; family Coccinellidae; genus Megalocaria; species Megalocaria dilatata. The sequence continues at coordinate 63,933,853 of CM067856.1, read as the reverse complement.
ATTATCTGAAACCTCTACAGATTGAATCTGAAAAATCTAATGAAACCTCTTTAAAATTAAATTGAATAACTAAGAAACATTACAGATATACAGGGTATTTACTTTTAAAAGGGCCAAACTTCAAGGAAAGGTCATACAAGTTATTTGCAACAAAAAATGTCATATAAAACATGGTTGAAATGTTGATTGTTATTCTTCAATTTAACATTTCTTGAATTCACGAAATATTTCAAGTTTTCCATAACATCAATTATACTTATATACAAATGTACAACCAATTCGACGAGTACTTGTTGTAGGGTCCATCCGGACAGCTTGACGTATAACAGGTGCATTCTGGGGCCTTGCTGAATATTTAGATCACCTTCTCTGATTCGGAAACCACCAAATGAGCCTGTTTCACCTAATCGCCTGAACACAGTCATGATATTACGGCAGAGGATAAGCAGCTAGCACGAAAAATTATATGTCATTCTAAAGCACACTAAATGAGGTTTTTTTTCTGAAAAAAAAACATGTCCATAATTAATAATTTTTCATCGATAGCACCATTGGAAAAATATGACTGATTTTGTTCACTTCAGAATTGTTATATCCATCTCCATACCACGCCCGCAATAAGAATTTTTTGGCACACAGAACTTCTTATCTTGTAGCAAATTCAATGTCGTTTCCAGATATGTAGTCAAATTTGATGAGGCCACAAATTTAATCGAACTATAATTGATTTTATATAAAAACTTGAAATATTTCGTGAAATCAAGAAATGTTAAATTGAAGATTAACCATCAACATTTCGACCATGTGTTATATCACAGTTTTTGTTGCAAATATTTTGTATGATCTCCCCTTGAAGTTTGGCTCTTTTAAAAGTAGATATCCTGTATAGAATTATCAACAAATATGAGCGGCAGTTAACCAATAAAGAATCAAAATAAAACATAAAATACTGAACATGGTCGTCCAGATCCATCATCCAAGACAAATTCAATTCAATCAATGTTTCACTGTATATTGCCTCAGTAGGGTAAGTTCTTGTCCCACTGTAAATCATCTTCAACACCAATTTTTGCATCTGTTCCATCCTCTTTGTTTGAGAAACAAGTATTTGCTTCTCCCCAAGCAATTATTTCTTAGCTGTGATGAGGTTCAGTGTATGGAATAGCATGCTCATCTGCATCTCACATAAGTACATGTACATGTTAATTTCTACACTACGCAGTTTTTTCACCAAGAAATTAACATGTACATCCCATCTCAGATTTGTGTCGATTTATTTTACTTCATTAATCTGCGAGATGACGAAATTCACGTCCCCATCGCTTATTATAAGTGAACCACAACTAGGCAAATTGCTTGAATACGAAGTAAAAGTGAGAAAGTAAGTCTTGTTTATATTAATCTTCAGCAGTTCACCTTCGAACCATTCAATTATATAATGAAAAGGGTTTTTTCACTTGATAGAAGGTTTTTTCAATATCTAAAATATCGAACAGAGTAATTCTGTTATACCTTACTAAAAATTTTAATTTTATAAAATTTCTCAAAAACTTTCAAAATAAAACTAAAAGAAAGAGTGTTTTCTAGGGCATTTATTCAATTTAAGTCTAAAAAGTTTTCAAGAAGTAATATAGAATTAATATTTGTATAAGGTAATAGAATTACTTTGTATGATATTGAAGATTTGAATATTAAAACATATTGAAATATGTTTATCTTCTAGAATTTTAATTTCAAAAAATTTTTATTCAAAAAACTTTTAGAATTAAATTTATGTCTACAACAAGCACTGCTTACATTTAATAGACGTATATAATCAAAACTCAATATATAATGTCAAATGAAATAAATAACCCAACAGATATACGAAAGTAATTAAAATTAATAAATACATATTTAAAGGAGACAAAATTTTGTTTCTGGTCTTACGTTTAAGAACACCAATTGCCTTTTAAAAACATGAACACACTTAAAGGACTTCTCAAAGAATATAATTTATTTGAAATATTTAATATATTTAAATATTCGAATAAGTTATTTCAAAAATCTCTAAAAAATGTGCAATATATCTTCAAAAAACAAATATAATTCTAAGCAATCCCGTCTTCAGTCCTCATTTAATATTCCAAATATCAAAATCAAAAAACTAACCTATATCTCTCCACGTGTTGAAAGACTAAAGCTTCGAAACACAGATCAGCTATATAATTCAAGATTGATCTATGTTCTAACAAAATCAAAGAACAGTGTGAGTTATTTTAAGGTTTATTTAAATTCATTGACATTACATAATGAGATTTATTGAAGCCAAAATATAATTATATATTATATGTAAAATAAAATAGAATAGAAAGGCCTTTTACTTGATAGAAGAAATATAACAAAATTTGAATATTAAAACATATTGAAATATGTTTATCTTCTACAATTTTAATTTCAAGAAATTTTTATTCAAAAAACTTTTAGAATTAAATTTATGTCTACAACAAGCACTGCTTACATTCAATAGACGTATATAATCAAAACTCAATATATAATGTCAAATGAAATAAATAACCCAACAGATATACGAAAGTGATTAGAATTAATAAATAAATATTTAAAGGAGACAAAATTTTGTTTCTGGTCTTCTGTTTTTGAAAGGCAATTGGTGTTCTTAAAGGTAAGACCAGAAACAAAATTTTTTCTCCTTTAAATATTTATTTATTAATTTTAATTACTTTCGTATATCTGTTGGGTTATTTATTTCATTTGACATTATATATTGAGTTTTGATTATATACGTCTATTAAATGTAAGCAGTGCTTGTTGTAGACATAAATTTAATTCTAAAAGTTTTTTGAATAAAAATTTTTTGAAATTAAAATTCTAGAAGATAAACATATTTCAATATGTTTTAATATTCAAGTTTTGTTATATTTCTTCTATCAAGTAAAAGGCCTTTCTATTCTATTTTATTTTGATATTGAAGATATTGAAAAAATCTTCAATCAAAACCATTTCATTATATAATGACATTTAGAGAGATCCATGACTCTGCCTAGTAGACTACAGACACTCAGCGTAAATACTGATACATTAACCCCAGAGAAAACAAATTATTTTTTTATCTTAAGGGTTTTCCAATAAGCGGTTCCATTTTGATATTGGAAAAAACGAGTATGTTTTGAGAGGAATCGATGGATGTTCATTTCGTTTTAAAGAAGAAGGTATGGCATTAACAATGGAAAACAATATCAGCCTAATGACCTCCACGTCTATGGTTGCAGCACCATATCCCTTTCATGAAATTTTCCATAACCAATTCGCACATTTGTGGCTGTATGTCCTCGATAACTTCACGTACTCCGTCTTTAAGGCTTGAATCCATTGTGAAACATTGGTATAGACTTTGTCTTTTACGTGGCCTCAAGGAAAAAATTCTAAAGGTGTTAAATCACAAGATCACGGCGTCCAAATGTGATCATCTCTTCGAGAAAAAACACGACCAGGAAACTTTTCTTGTAGAATTGCGAAAGTTTCGTTGCTTGTGTGGCATGTAACGTCATCTTGTTTGAATATACGTCGTTCCCATCAATATCTTCTAATTCCGGCCATATAAAATCATTAATCGTACCTCGGTAGTGCAATCCATTCACCGTAAGAAATGCAACAGCCTCATTTTCGAAGAAGTAGTGTTCTATCTCACCGGCAGCCCAAAAATCACACCAAAAAATCACACGTCGAGAATGGAGAGGCTTTTCAAGCATCACTCTTCGATTTTCCGAGCCCCAAAGGCCGAGATTTGGCATATTAAAGTAACCTCCGAGGTGAACATTTTCTTCATCTTTGAAGATGATTTTTCGATGAGAATTTGGATCATTTTGATGCATTTCAAGGGCCCAATCAGCGAAGATACGATGTTGCTGGTGATCGTCCGGCTCCAGTTCTTGTGTTATCAGAAAATTAAAAGCCTTAAGACCTTAGTCTTCATGCAGAGTACCATTACGGCCGAGAAGGAGCTTCACGACAACCCAAAAGTGCTTTAGTTTTGAGAACTGTGACTGTAAAATTTTCACCATTTTTGTAGTGAATTTTAACAATTTCAGTGCGTTGTTGAAGCGTGTATCGTTCCATTTTCAGTAAAGTCGTAGTTTTCGCTTGTCAAATGTCAAAATGTGACAGCTTCAATAATGACAGCTGCCCAGATAGCGGGATGTTTAAAATGAAGCCTCTTATTGTAAAACCCTTCATAAGAAGTAATCGCTGTATTCGATCTAGTCCTGACATGTTTTTCTTCGTCATTCTGTATCTGATCTCTTACATTTTTTCACCTCAACAACCTCCTTTTCAGAAAATTCACCTTCCCTTCCCCGACTACTTCACACTCTCTGCTTTCGCTTTATATCGCCCTCTTCAGGAGTCACGAGTATTTACCGCTCCAGAGGTCCTTTGGAGATGGTACCAGTGCTTGTGATGCACTTGATGGAGTTCTTCTTTTCTTATAATATCTAAGAAGAAAGTGAACTATCATCAACAACAAGCTTATCTCCTCAATTGTAATTCTTCTTGTTCTTTTCTCTTTTAATTTGAAGATTGTCTCCCTAATATATTGTAACAAAAGAAATGATAGATATCCGATTATCTCAAACTCACACAGAATAATCCCAAGTTCAGTAGATAAATTTGAGAGATAGGTCCTTCCTCAAATTCCAAACTTCTCTAATTCTATGGAATAATTTTCAAATTCTTCAGGAACCTTATTATTAATATCAATAATAGGAAATATCTAAGAAGCACTACCATTACCATTTGAAGACATTATAAATTCAACTAATGTACAAGATTACGAACCAGAAAAAAATCCATAGATCAAATTGACAAAAATATAATTCAGATATGTTTTAGACGAAAGTCGGGTAATTCAACTCATCTACAGAAAAAAATTAAAATAAATTTTACACATTATAATGTGTTTCGTGTCTGTAAGGCTTTTCATAAAAAGCATTACACACACGAAAATTCCGTACTGTTATAATAATTTTAGAAATTCAACTAAATTGACTCAATGTACTGGTACACCAATCGAAAGCAGATAAACCTCTGAAAATTGTAGGACAAGCAGGAACAAGCAGTCGCAAGGCTATGATAAAAATCTTTAAAAATCCGAATAATTATACAACAATGAAGTTTAACTCAAAAGTGAAATTATTTCACTGAATAAATATTATTCAAATGAATGTGTCGAGTATAGATACGATGAAGGTAATGATTCAACTTTTTTTATTTCTGTGAAAATTAGTTAAGAAACCTGTACAAAAATTATTATTAATATTAATAATTACTAGTCTTAGCCCACACTTTGCTACAGCATATCCCTTGCCCCCGCACGGCGTCCACACCTACCAATAGCGCTGGGTATGTATCTTATTCCTGTCCACGTGTTTAATGTCTGCAACATATATAAAGGCAACGATTATTCATTTTATATCTCCCCGTTCTCTCTGGACTTTGACGCGTTGATGGAGCTTGTCACGACTAGGGTCCTAGTTTCACTGAGATGAAATGGAGGGCTAAGTCGTGATGCCTAACACGGAAGCACGGGTGTCTATTGGAGCACAGTGCTTACACCCTTAAAACTGGCGTTACTCGACACAATTGCAGATTATTCTTTCAGATTTTCCTGTCCAAAGGCCGAGTGGGTTATGTAATTTACTGCGTTTCCTCGGAAGGGTGGATGCCCAAGGAGTATTCGTACTTCTGGCCACCCAATTGGTAATGGACTCGAGGGGGTTGTGGTTTAAAGTCTGCATGCTAGAATAGAAGGGTATTTTCTTCATCTAGTCGCACGTAATTCTTGAATTTGAATTGCTCTAGAAGTGCTTTAAGGGTTGAGCGACTGATCTCGTCTCGAACCAGAATTGTTTGCAAGATATTTCTGGTGTTTTTGGGTCTTCATGATACTGTTTCAGACCATTAGTGCTCGAACCAGGATCGATTGAAAGACTTCACAAGGGTTCATAGATCTTGACTATACGATCGGTTGTCAGCTCTCGTACCAGCATCTATTCTAGAGATTTTTCTTGTTTTTGTAGTTTACAGGCGGTTGGTGGAAATCAAGTCCCTTTAACGTGTGATTTGCGCTCCAAACTGACCTGCAGAGCCAGTAGCGGTTAGATAGTGCTTCGCTGCTACCAGTCACGGTGTGGGTTTTCGAATTGAAGTAGAAATTGGAAGTAGGATGGATTCAATTCCATTGGAGGGGTTCTCGTTTCGCGCGATGATAAGACGTATTCTTATCACACAACCTGTTTTCGGGTGTTGAAGAGAATGCTTGGTGGTCACCTGGTGGAAGATCCTTACATGCCAGTAACTACAAAGGCGGTATAAACTTTGTTCATTTAATTTTTATAAGCATTATCGAACAATTAAACAGTGATTTAGCACCTGGTCTTTTACTCGCATATCTCGAAAGTCACCCCTTAGGGCATTATAGCTTGACGCGCTGGGGGCGCTTATCTCGACTAGGACCCTAGTTTTATCCCAGTGAAATGGAGGGTTATGTCTTGGTGCTTAAAGTAATGAAATTCGTGCCAGTCACTGGACACTTGTGGTGGAAGATTGACCGAATGGGGCCCTAGTTTCACCGTAGAGGTGGAATGGATGAGCCGCGTTGTTCAACTCAGTGACAAGAGGATCCGTCAGAGCACAGGGTCTCTCGCTTAAAACTAACGTACTCTTTCCTATTGCAGTGAATCTTCGGATTTTTCTGTCCAACAGCCGAGTGCGTTATATAGCATACTGCGTTACCTGGGAAGGGTGGAGGCCTTCGGGAAGTATTCGTACGACCTGGCCACCCAGTTGGTGTTGAACTCGAGGGGGCAGTGGTTGACAGTTCTCGTGCTGCACTAGGAGGGGGTACTATGTGTTCGTAGCAACCCATGTTCAGGATATATCGAGAAATGCTTCAGGTTTTAGCGGGACTTGACGGTTCGATCGGCCTCGTCTTGAACCAGGATCGATTGCGAGACGTTTCTATAGTTTGTGTATCTCGACGATACGGCTAGACCGTTGGTGCTTAAAGCCAGGATCAATTGAAAGACTTCACAAGGGTTCGTGGGTGTTGAGGTACAGACCAGATTGACGACGCTCGTACCAGGATCACTTGAGGCATCAATCTGGAAACTATCTTTTCGAACTGAACGCCAAACTGAAAGCTGGTGAGTTCAGCTCTACGGAATGGATCTCGCCATGCCCGATGATGAGGCGAAACCCTAATTCTAGGGGCAGATTGTGGTGACTGCTAATAGTCACTTGGTGAAAGAGCTACGCTCACATGCCAATACACTTACTGGTAGAATTCATGATCTCTGAAGTGAAAAAACATGTCGAAAGCAAAAAAAGCGGTAGTATTTTGTGGAATATATCAAATACTGATTTATCGAATATCTTGCAAACCCATCTTGCCATTTTGTCTGATTTGTGAAAAAACGTTTACAAATGAAGCGATAAAGCCTTCTAGTGTTCAGGATCATTCAAATAAAGTACTTTGGAATTGAAAAGACAAAAATGTGATCTAGTTTCGAAATATAAAGGAGCGATACGAAATTCAGCCAACTATATCGCAACTTTTTCCATCAGCTTTCAAAAGAGATGATGACGGACTTCGAGCTGCCTACAATATGTCATTATTGATAGATAAACTAGGAAACCAGACTTAATTGCTTCGCCTTCGAAGCAATAACATCTGCAGTACCTAAACCATACTTCATCACTCAGCATCGAAGAAAAAGAGGCAAAACAGGTTCAGTATAAATCCGTTCAAAAATTATATGAAATAAAAAGGATTTCCTGAAATAAAAAGTGAAAAATATCAAATATAATCGAATGAGCCTAACTTTGCAGAAGGCAAGAGGCGAGAATATCAATATCTTATTTGAAAGTTTTTTCAGATAATATCTGCAGAATAGCTATATACTACAACATCCAGACAGCGTTCAAATCGGAAAATACCCTCAGAAGTTTCCTGACAAAAACAAAACAGAAGGACTGAGTTAGCAACAAGTACCGCATCTACTCGATACCTTGTGAATGTGGAGCATCTTATATAGGAGAATCTAAACGGTTCCTTGAAGTTAGAGTTAAGGAACACAAAAATCACACAATCAATGAAAAAACAACCATATCAGGAATAGCAGAACATACCTGGGTCGAGCATCATAAGACCCAATGGGGTCTTAAGTGAAGATTATCCGCCAGAAACAACACTGCGCAAGTTCGAAGAGGCAGTCTTTATACATATAATAAAACCCATATGTCTCCAGCCACCAAACCATCGAAAACTCATAAATATGGAGCCTTGTACTGGACCGAACGCAGAACGTTAAATCATTATTATTATATTTTCTTTGACTTTCATTGATCTTCTCAGCCAAATTTTCGTATTTTCATTTTGGAAAACAAACTAAATAATATTTCCAATACTGAAAATCATTTAAACCTTAATGAAGTATATACGCGGCTATTTTCCACAATAGTATTAGAAACTTTTTAATCAAAATTTTATAATTGTATTAATAAAGATTACAATGGTCTGCTTATACAACGAGAAAAAACAATAGAAATATAAAAGAAATTTTCAGATAGTAACCTGGGATTGCTGAAAAGTCTTAGCATATTTCACTCCTGTTGTTTAAATTATTTTGGTTGTGTAGTGGAATGATCGATTTCCTTGATAAATTGTGTTACTTATACCTTCTTAGAGAAAATAATTTGTTTTCAAATTTAAATAAAGTTTCAATTTTTAGAATGAAAAATCATTCATTTAATTTCAAAGTATAACTTATAAAAATCATTAGTTGAATAACACATTTTTCAGATATCCACGTCAGCTCTGTTTGCAGGATCAAATTCCATTCAATCAAATTTTCAACGACTTCTTTGCAGTTGAATCAGATATAATTTCATTAATGCAGAATCCGATATTCAATTACGGAGGATTTTCAATTCAAATTCTGTTGGTATCTTTCTTCAAATATTCCCAAAAAAAAATTCGAAAGTGTTAGATCTTGACCCTTGGGTGTGATTAAATAATTTAATTTCTGAAAATGATCTGATCAAACTTTTTTTCACTATTTAAGTACATAGCAGCGAAATATACCATTGCGCCATCTTCTTGGAAAAACAGTTCTGCCAATCAATATCATTCAATCGTGGTACAATAAAATCTCGCGATAATGATCGATAATGTTTACTATTCTCTGTTACCTCATTTACACATACGTTTCATGAATAATGAAGGATTTTTTGGATGCATCTCATTTCTCATGAATCTGTTTTGGATAATAAGTAACGATAAATGACAAATTTTGTTTGTCAACAAATCCATTCGATCAGAAGAGAACTTCGTCTGAAAGTATAAGTTTTTTTATCAAAAATCCTGATCAAATTCAAATTGCTTTAGAATACACATAACGCTGATAAAGTAGCTGCATTTCTTAAGTCAATATAATCTTATGCAGATGTAAACCAGAATATTTCCAAAATACAGCAGATTTTAATTCTTGATAAAGGATGTTATAAAAATGTACCTAATGCATATACATGTGTTTAAAACTGAATTTTTACCATCATAAAAAAGTAATTCTAACGAAATTTGTTGTAACCTCTATCAAACCTAAAATACTCACGAACTCAAAGAAAGAAATTACTTTTAAGATGCCAGCCAAGAAGAAGTTTATTTATAAAATCCGAAGAGTTATGGATTTGAATTCAGACTGCAACCAAAAATCATATTCAGTCAAATCACATCTAACTCATTTCCTTAGCAGGTGCAGGCACATACACCTGATTTGAGCGGAAGTAGTATGTTATTCTACTGCTTTATTCAGTTGTCGGCATATTCACATCTCTGAAAATTTTCTGGTGTTCAGGATTTCAATTATCTAGGTAAATTGGACAAATCATTTCCTTTCAGGATGCATTGATTTTGCTTAATCCTCATCTGTATATTTATTCATATTTTCATATTTCCACAACAGATTGTTCATAACTTGTGGACCAATGATTGAAAAACATCCCAGGCAGAAAACTTAGAGGGCAAAATAAACAAATATTTTTATTTTCATGACAATAGACTAATTGGCTATGGATGTTCATAAGTTAGAGATTAGAATTTTATCTTGGTTTGTATTGCTATGAAAGGAAGGTGTGTGTGTCGCCTGTAGACAAAATAAAAACACGGAGAAAACCAAATGAACATCCAAGGCGTACTATAGAGCGTCTAAATAAACGCTTCAGACAACTAGCTCTACGCCGCTGTAGAGAAGGCGTGCTATTGAGTTGTCAAAAGAATAATTTGGAGGCTATTGCCTCTAGTGATTCACTCGAAAACTAAGCTTGGTGAGGGCCTATGGAACGCTTGGATTGAAACACATATGCTCATTTTGATTAAGTGAAACGCTTGGCCAATATCAAGTTTTTTCAAATATTGGATGGAGTAGTCCGTTACTTTGTGATAGTTCATTTTAATGGAATGAAATAAGAAATTACTTTGTTTTCTATCACTTTTTTATTATAACTGATATATAGGACTGAACATAACTTTAATTGACAGTAATAATGAAATATCCTTTGATATATATAGAAAACCCATATCAACTGATACAACAATACCAAATTTTTCAAACCATCCGATCAATCATAAACTAGCTGCTTATAGATCAATGGTACATAGAGCATTTTCAATTCCTTTAGATAATTTTACGTTAAAGAGGGAATTGAATACAATCAGACAAATAGCCACAAAAAATCAGTTCGAAACCAAAACTATAAATTCCATCATAAACAAAAAACAAAAGCAACTAATTCGTAAACAAATTTACCCCATCTCCAAATCAGATCATAATAACAATGAATTCATAAAACTAACATATTTTGGACCAATTTCACAAAAAATAGCTCAAATTTTGTCAAAAATTAACATAGTAACAGATTTCACACCCTCCCATAAAATTTCTAATCTCTTTTTTAATCCGAAAGACAAAGAGAACCGACTGAATAATTCTGGAGTCTATAAATTAAGTTGTCAAGAGTGTAATAGTGTGTATATAGGCTTTTAGGAACCGGAAGAATAATTCCAATTTTGCGAACCATTTCTTCAATACAGATCACACGTTCCCAGAATTGAACAACCTTGTTATCTTGCACGTCAAAGCGAAAGGGAAAAAACTTTACATCCTGGAATCCATAGAAATTGAAAAATATAGGAGGCACGTACCAATAATAAACCTACCTAACGAACAGACGGAACTTTGGAAAACCCATCTCTTCGAAGCTCTGCCGAAGCCTACAATCAGCATATATAATAGTTGAGATCTAATTTGTTCATTCAGTTTGAAAATGTAGTAAACACTACGAAACTTGAGTCACTGTATATCAGTTATAGTAAAAAAGTGATAGAAAACAAAGTAATTTCTTATTTCATTCCAAGTTTTTTCAAGCTTTTCCAAGCTGAACAAGCTTTCCTAAAGTGTGGTCAACTCACCACTACAATCAGTGCATTATTGTACTATTCTTCATTTTCCTAATTTAAGTCAGTTCCATTTATTCAACTATATTGCTCACTGGATTTATGTCTAAAGGATAAATAAAATTCAAATAAGATTTTTCTGATTTTCACAAATTTTTATTGTTATCTTAACAACAATCATTTCGCCATCACAGTAAGCATCATCAGGCAAGATTACATTTTCAATAACTAAGCTTATTTCCGAAATCCGTTGCTATTTATATTACAGTAAGTACAATAAATTTTTATTGAGCACTAAAACCCAATAAAGGGTCTCTGCAAATTCCAGCTTATCTGAATATATTTAACAGAGGTGAGTTATTTAAATCTATTTGTTCGTTAAGTAATATTCCAATTTTATTATGTTTATTTATCTCTAGGGATTCTAACAGATTTAAGACATAACTTTTACTTTCTATATGTAGAATTTCAAAATTATGGTTGAAAGTATGTCCTGTTTCTAACAAATGATTGAAATATGTGGAATTACTTTTATTATTGCGAAAACTCTTCAAATGTTCACAAATTCTATGACGTAAAGTTTTTCCAGTCTGTCCTATGTAAACTTCAGGGCAATCACCGCAGGTTAACTTATAAACCCCCGATTTATCATCTTTATGTGTACAGTCTTTATTATTTTTAATAAATTTACTCAAGTTTGAATTGGTTTTAAATGAAGTTCTTAAATTATATTTATTTTTGAGGTATGTATAATATTAGGAGTACAAATGAGTTTCCGCTGTTTTATTGTAGATGGCGCGGCACGGAGTTTCGGTTAATTTTCGCAGATAATAACCGGCTCAAAAAATAGTTTGGACATTCAAGAACAACATAACCTATTAATATCATTGATTTTATATTGGTAAAATATAATTTTTATAATTTGAAAATGTCAAAATTTGAGCCAAGTAAGCGTCATTTACGGGAAATATTAGTTTACTTTTTTAATTTAAAGAAATCTGCTGCTGAGGCGCATCAATTGCTCGTAGAAGCATATGGTGAGGGTGCTTTGAGTGAGAGAACGTGTCGAGAGTGGTTTCAAAAGTTTAAAAACGGTGATTTCGACGTAGAAAACAAAGATCGCATTGGAGGGCCAAAAATTTACGAGGATGCAAAATTGGAGGAAGATTCATCTCAAACACAAAAAGAACTTGCTCTAACATCGGAAGTCACTTAGCAAGCAGTCTCACATCGTTTAAAACCATCTTCTATAATAAATATTTAATTTTTTTTAAGAAACGTCTGAAACTTATTTGTATTCCTAATAGCACTTTTCTGCCTTAAATCTGTTAGAATCCCTAGAGATAAATAAACATAATAAAATTGGAATATTACTTAACGAACAAATAGATTTAAATAACTGACCTCTATTAAATATATTCAGATAAGCTGGAATTTGCAGAGATCCTTTATTGGGTTTTAGTGCTCAATAAAAATTTATGGTACTTACTGTAATATAAATAGCAACGGATTTCGGAAACAAGCTTAGTTATTCAAAATGTAATCTTGCCTGATGATGCTACTGTGATAGCGAAACGATTGTTGTAAATATAACAATAAAAATTTGTGAAAATCAGAATAACCTTATTTAAATTTTATTTAATATGGTTTTTCACCAAGTAAGGACTGATTCAATTCAATATCTAAAGGATAACACAAATACAGACAAAATCGCTATCTTCCAGTCTTCCTGCATCGGCTTAGAAGATTTTTATGCACATGTCTCGATTCAGAGGTCGGGAACATTGGAGTAAACCGAATATTTCTGATCTTTTCACTAGAAAATGCGCAATAACAAAAAATTAGGTGGTCTGCTCGATATCAAAATATTCAGACACTTTAGATATATCCGGATACGAACATTGGTATTTGTTTGGTATACGAGGGGCGTTCAATATATTCTCGGTATCGGGGTAATTTGCTAATTATATGAGTAATTCAATTATCTCATTTACTAATGACACTATCTGAGGGTCTAAATATAAAATTTCACTAATTTACGATCATTAGTTTTCTAGGTATCCTCAGTGAAAGACGACCACAATGATGAAGAAAATCGAGCATCGCGCCGTTATAAAGTTCCTCACTAAGAAGAGAAAAAGTCAAAAAATCATTCATGAAGAGACGGTTGCTGTTTACCAAGACTGTGCTCCGCCGTTATCCACCGTTCAAAAGTGGTCAAGTGAATTCAAAGGAGGCAGAGAAATCATTGAATACGACCCTTGCTAGGGTGGGCCCGTTAGCGACACCACTGAACACAAAGTGAATAATCTGGTACTCGAAGATGCCAGAATAAAAATGAAGATGTTAGCAGAGATGACAATCCTATCTGTGGGTACCATACATGCTATCCTTCATGACCTATCAAACCTCAAATGCCTACCGAGAATGCTCAACGCACCTCAGAATCAAGTGTGAGTCGAGTGATGCAAAGAGCTTTTAGAGCTCTGTGAAGAACTATTCTCATCCGGCTGGTCACTGTGGGTGACCCTGAGAGTAGACAATGGTCCATGCAGTGAATTGAAAAGATTGCACAGCCCCTAAAGAAAAATAAGGGGGCTTCTAAGGGTATTTTATTGATAGAATAAACTAAAATGGGTGAAAACATCACAGCAGCATCCTACGAAATCACTTTACGTAAGTTAAGAGAAGCAGTTGAAGGAAAAAGGCGAGGAATACCCACAGCAGGGGTGTTGCTGCTTGACAACAACCGGTTCACAAGGCCCGCTTGGCGAAGACTGACGTGCGGGAATGAGGCTCCGAACAAATTACCCATCCTCTGTCCAGACTTGGCCCCCAGTGACTACTACCTATTCCCAAATGTGAAAAAATACCTTCGTGGAAAGCGATTTTCCAACGATGAAGAACTGAAGGTAGCAATTGACACATATTTTGAGGAGAAGCTTCTTCTTCTGCAAAAAAAATACGTAAAATTGAAACCACGAAAAAAAAATCTAGGAAAGCACTGACGTAAAGTCAGGAGTTTTGAAACTCTGGTTCATGTCACCTACGATTCCAACGAAAAAATCTAAATGCTTGGACCCGATTATCGGATTTCTAATTTCCAAAATGTTCAGAAATTAAATTTCAAATTGGAATTACTGATTAACGAACTTACGAACTCAATATTTAGGTCTCAAACCTTACCTGAAAGTCTCAAATCTCTTTCCGTTCGAAAGTAGGAAAAATATGTTCTTCAGAGGTGTTGCTATGGTTCCGCTGCTTTGCTCACTGAATATATTTTTTTATTCTTGAATTATACGATCCCCAACGAAATTTTGCACGAACGTCATTATTCTGCTTCCTGCTTCTATAGAATACGCTTTTATCAAAGAAAAACTGTAAAATGTACCGAATTTTCGCTTTGTTGATTTCCATTTTTCACACCCTGTTATTCACGATATGATAGTAAATTAATTCGTAGGACTTAATGAACCTGATGCACAGATATCATATTACCTAGAAAAAAAGGAATTGGTTATCGGTTACCATAAGCCCCACAAATCCTTACTCTAGCAGTCCTGTGCTGCTCTATACTGCGGCGTCTTACACTTTTGTGACCATCGTGCGTAGCCAGAAATAATTGCGATTCGTCGCTGAAGACTGCATTCAGTCTGCTTCCTAGTGCTTATCTGCATCAATTCAAACTTTGATGATTCACATAGTCAAATCAAGTACTAATGTTGGACGGTAATTAAAGTTCGAAAAGGCTCGAATCCTGCAATATAGAGCATGATAACTCTAACTTTTTCTGCAAACCATTGGTCAGTGATTTAACGCATAGTAGCAAAACTATCTGATAGATACCTGAAGCTATCTTGACAATCTGTGGTACGCCTCGGTTGCCTTGTAATTTTTCTTCGTGTTTGTTACCTTCTTCTATACATATACGATACACACCTTACAACGTACATAAATCGGGAGTTATCTTGTTCGACCTGCGGTAATACATATATAGGACAGACGGGACGTTCCTTCCAGATGAGGTTCAACGAACATAAAATGAATTTCATTTAAAAAAACAAACTTATAATTTTGCCACCTATTGTTTAGAAAACGGCCATCCTTTTCCGACAATAGATAATATCAACTCAAAATTTTACAGGTAGAATCAAGAGGAAAGAAACTTGATTATTTAGAATCTGTTGAAATTTTCAAATCAGTTCACAATAAAAATAATATAATGATAATTAATGACTGAACGGATCTATGTAAATCCTAAATTTTTGAGATATTTAAATAAGTAACATCTGTTTAACAATCTTCTTTGACGTGCTGACGTTCTAATAGCTGTTAAGCGTCCTCTCATTTTGAACCTTTTTTAACCTGTTTTTATTACCTCTTCTACCCCTGTATATTCATAAATACCCTGTTCTGTTTGTTGAGTCTTCAGTTGTCTGAAGATGAGATAGTTAATTCCCGAAACTCGAGTCAAAATTAAATATATCAATTTATTGGTACTAAAACAGTAATTTCTACAACTTGTTTTAATAATAAAATATATAATTGGAACACTGAAAATAAGGATTGAAATATAAATAAAGTCAATAAAAAAATTGTATAAAATTGTAATAAATGAATGATTTTCAATTAACCTTCAATATGTGATACGGAAGTTAGTTGTTGGATAATTTTCTCAAAGCATTTCGTAAGTTTTGAGAATGAAAGATTGGCACAATTACAAATATTTAAATATTTGTGAAAATCAGAATAACCTTATTTAAAGTTTGAATATTAAAACAAATTGAAATATGTTTATCTTCTACAATTTTAATTTCAAAAAAATTTTTTTATTCAAAAAACTTTTAGAATTAAATTAATGTCTAAAACAAGCACCGCTTACGTTTAATAGACGTATATAATCAAAACTCAATATATAATGTCAAATGGAATAAATAAACCAACAGATATACAAAAGTCATTGAAATAAATAAATAAATAATTAAAGGAGACAAAATTTTGTTTCTGGTCTTACCTTTAAGAACACCAATTGCCTTTTAAAAACATGAACATACTTAAAAGACTTCTCAAAGAATATAATTTATTCGAAATATTTAATATATTGAAATATTCGAATAAGTTAATTCAGAAATCTCTAAAAACATGCACTATATCTTAAAAAAACAAAAATAATTCTAAGCAATTCCGTTTTCAGTCCTCAATAATATTCCAAATATTAAAATCAAAAAACTAACCTATATCCAAACCCTCAGCACGTGTAAGAGGACAAATGCTTCGAAACACAGATCAGCTTTATAATTCAAGATTGATCTATGTTCTAACAAAATCAAAGAACAGTGTGAGTTATTTTAAAGGCTTATTTAAATTCATTGACATTCCATAATGAGATTTATTGAAGCCAAAATATAATTATATATTATATATAAAATAAAATAGAAAGGCCTTTTACTTGATAGAAGAAATATAACAAAATTTGAATATTAAAACAAATTGAACTATTTTTATCTTCTACAATAATAATTTCAAAAATTTTTTTATTCAAAAAACTTTTAGAATTAAATTAATGTCTGAAACAAGCACCGCTTACATTTAATAGATGTATATAATCAAAACTCAATATATAATGTCAAATGGAATAAATAAACCAACAGATATACGAAAGTCATTAAAATGAATAAATGAATATTTAAAAGAGACAAAATTTTGTTTCTGGTCTTACCTTTAAGAACACCAATTGCCTTTTAAAAACATGAACATACTTAAAAGACTTCTCAAAGAATATAATTTATTCGAAATATTTAATATATTGAAATATTCGAATAAGTTAATTCAGAAATCTCTAAAAACATGCACTATATCTTAAAAAAACAAAAATAATTCTAAGCAATTCCGTTTTCAGTCCTCAATAATATTCCAAATATTAAAATCAAAAAACTAACCTATATCCAAACCCTCAGCACGTGTAAAAGGACAAATGCTTCGAAACACAGATCAACTTTATAATTCAAGATTGATCTATGTTCTAACAAAATCAAAGAACAGTGTGAGTTATTTTTAAGGCTTATTTAAATTCATTGACATTCCATAATGAGATTTATTAAAGTCAAAATATATTTATATATTATATATAAAATAAAATAGAAAGGCCTTTTACTTGATAGAATAAATATAACAAAATTTGAATATTAAAACAAATTGAACTATTTTTATCTCCTACAATTTTAATTTCAAAAAAATTTTTTTATTCAAAAAACTTTTAGAATTAAATTAATGTCTAAAACAAGCACCGCTTACATTAAATAGTCGTATATAATCAAAACTCAATATATAATGTCAAATGGAATAAACAAACCAACAGATATACGAAAGTCATTAAAATGAATAAATAAATATTTAAAGGAGACAAAATTTTGTTTCTGGTCTTACCTTTAAGAACACCAATTGCCTTTTTTATTTTATATATAATATATAATTATATTTTGGCTTCAATAAATTTCATTATGGAATGTCAATGAATTTAAATAAGCCTTAAAAATAACTCACACTGTTCTTTGATTTTGTTAGAACATAGATCAATCTTGAATTATAAAGTTGATCTGTGTTTCGAAGCATTTGTCCTTTTACACGTGCTGAGGGTTTGGATATAGGCTAGTTTTTTGATTTTGATATTTGGAATATTATTGAGGACTGAAGACGGAATTGCTTAGAATTATATTTGTTTTTTGAAGATATAGTGCATGTTTTTAGAGATTTCTGAATTAACTTATTCGAATATTTAAATATATTAAATATTTCAAATAAATTATATTCTTTGAGAAGTCCTTTAAGTGTGTTCATGTTTTTAAAAGGCAATTGGTGTTCTTAAAGGTAAGACCAGAAACAAAATTTTGTCTCCTTTAAATATTTATTTATTCATTTTAATGACTTTCCTAAATCTGTTGGTTTATTTATTCCATTTGACATTATATATTGAGTTTTGATTATATACTTCTATTAAATGTAAGCGGTACTTGTTTTAGACATTAATTTAATTCTAAAAGTTTTTTGAATAAAAAAATTTTTTTGATATTAAAATTGTAGAAGATAAACATATTTCAATTTGTTTTATATTCAAATTTTGTTATATTTCTTCTATCAAGTAAAAGGCCTTTCTATTTTATTTTAACCTTATTTAATATTATTAAAAATTTTTAGGACAGAGTTTATAAGAAACGCCGAGTATGTTGATAATCAGCAGGTAAAAGCTAATAGTAAATGAAGATTCATGGTTGCCATTAATACTAACATAATAAGTAGAGACAGAAACCAGTCTCCCATCGAAATTCGACACTTTCGGACGACACCCTTTCCATAAACGGAATGGCCATAACGACTTCCTCAACCAATGGTTATAAATTCAACACTCTCCTCAGATCATCGCGAATAGAGGCGTTGATAAGCCACCGAGGTAGCTGAAGAAATTCGAAGAATACTTTTTAAGGCGTTGAAGGCGGTTCTGCATACCAAGTAGGACGACATCTTTATAGACATAATTGACTAAAAGCACGTGTCTGGAAGACTTAAGGGCCATGTCTTCTTTTCCGAAGGTAGTCTATACGGGGACAACGCAGCTAACACTTCACAAGGTGACTAATTCGTTGTTTGTTTGTTGGCGCAACTATTTTTTTACGGCCACTTGCAAGCGGATAGTGGATTAGAGATAACGTCGCTGAATCAGTAGTGCTATCGATTGGTGCGGTACCCGGTTGTTTTGTCGGAGGTATTTGGTGGTTTTGAGAGAGGAAAATTCTTCTGGGAGATAGAGAAGGCAAGATGTCGGCATAGCTGATAATATTTGATACCGGCTATGTCTCATCAGGCCAACTTAAATCTTTCCATAACTGCTTTGTAGTGTGCTTCATTGGAGATAAATTTGAGAATTCCAAATGAGACGAGGGTTACAATATATACAAGGTAAGTATTACTACTGGTCATCGAACAATTGTCTAAAACCAGAAAAACTTATTAACAAAAACGTGTTTTTTAAAAGTCAAACATAATATTAATAATAAATTGAAGTCCCTATACTTAGTGGATTTATTATTAGGAAAGTGGCTCCAATCCATCAAGTCATTTGATTTTCATAAAAACCTAATTTTTCCTGGGAAAGTTAGTATACTTCTATATGGGTTTTTTTCAATGATTCAATTTGCATACATTTTTTGCGTTTTGCTCCTGGGAACAGCGTTTTGCCCAAATTTTCGAATTTTTTAGCCGAAAATGGTCGCAAACGACTAGGTTAGACTCACTATTGAAGATGTCGCGGTCAAAAAGAATTCTATCCGGCTAATTCAGCCGGCAAAACTTAAGCACGCTAAATTTCGAACGGAAATAGCTAGAGCTCTGAAACTTTGGGGAGGGGATGGGATCTAAATATCGCCTCGATTAAGTTGGTTAATAGGCAAATTCGGCTGAATAGTTATTACAGTTCAAAATTGTTCATATTTTTCCCAACTAAAGATTCGATCCATCTGAGATCAACATTTGGAAATAGAATAATGAAGCACATATTCGTACAAATTTTCGTGAGGATCGTATGATTAGAAGATAAAAAAATAATAGTATCGAGGGTGATATAAATTAGTAGGCAAAAGCCTCTACTTCAGTGCTTTACACCTTTTCGATTTAAAGTTGAAAGTATTCAATGAATTGTTCTAGATCTATTCAAAATTGCTTTTAGTGCTATGATGATATCTATTTCAGCAAATATCGTTCTTCTACTCGTTCATGTAACTACTCGATTTTAACTCGATTTCCTTTGTTCACTGATGAATTTTTACCCATTCACGTACTTGTCTTACCATTTTGGATCAAAACCTATCCTAGAAAGTCTCTTGATTATATTTTAATAAAGTAAACGTACTCAGAAACGGTCGGTTAGACAAACATTATCATTATAATCATTTCAAATGAAATCATTTTCATAATGTTGGAAATCATGCACAAAGTTATTTGTGAAAAAATTCCAACTCATTTTGAAAGAGTCAACAATATTCGTAGACTACAACTGACTACAAAACAATCATATGCAATCCATATTCTCTCTTGGAGCTTGAAAAATATCACATATTTCGAACAAAGTTCTCCTCTTGAAGGGAATAATGAAAACGAATTTGAACGCCTGAAGTTCACCTTTCGAACTGAGTTGAATTAGAAAATCGATTGAAAAAACATATTGCAAATTTCGTACAAATATTGAAACATAAAAAAAAATTCCTCCCCTCCTTCTCTTAATTTCTTCTTCTTATTTCTATGACTTTTTCTTCATTTCTTAAGCTACAGCCCATAGAACCATGTAGAAAAAGTTAGGTACATATACAAAATTGGTGAGAAGCACTGACGTGAAGTCAAAAGATTTTGGGCGCTCAACAGCCCATTTTCACCAAAAACCTCAGATGTGAGAGTTACCGAAAATCTCATGAAAATTAAAAATACATGGGAAACAGTGGAAAAATATACTGAACAACATTTCATAAACTTTTTCATACTCTTTGACGATTTCAGATAAAAAAAGTCTACGTGTCATTATTTCACCTCTAAATACTAAATGTGAATTCATTCAGATTTAATTGAAAAATATATAAAATACAGTATTTTAATTTCCACAAAAATGTATACAATACAACAATTTTTTCACCACGATGTGGCTTCTTCAGGATTAATATTCTACTGACTGATTGTGTTATTTTCTTTATTTCTTCGATCCTTATTGTTTTTTATGTAAGTACTAAGGTTATTGGTGGTTTTAAAAGCTGCGCTGTAATTGAAACTAATTTTCAAATGTTCAGCAATATTTTCAGATAATCCATTAACATAAGATAACGAAAAGTATTTCTGTGTATTATCCTCTCTTATGATTGGGTAGGAAATTTAATACCATGTTCTTTTGTTTACTGGATAACATTTTGTCTATAAAAAAGGGGTTGTAACCGTTGTTTGAAGCTATCTGTGTAATAATATTTAATTATTTGGAAAAGTTATCTGAATTCACAGGGAATTCAATAGTCTATGAATAAAACTATTTTATGCTTACATCTTTTGGTTGGATGATTTGAAGTTTTATGTATTGGAATATGTGTATGTGTGGTTTTGTGAAAAATACTGAAAACATGTGAATTATCTAGTCTTGTTCTAGTGATGTTAAGAAAATTAATACTGTGGTTCTTTTCTTTTTCGATAGTGAATTTGATTTTTGGATAGAGTTTATCAATAAAATTCGGGAAGATATGTAGTTGTCGGTCGGTTCCTTTGAAACGACAAAAAATATCATCTACATATCTATACCAATAAAGGAAGTTTGGTTATCGGATTTTAGCTAAATATGAGCTGAGTGGATTTGGATTTCCCATTATTAAACCTTTGTTAGAATTATAGATTGTTTCGTTAAATTGAAAATAGTTTTGTTCTAGGCATATTTCGAGGCAACTAAGAATATTATTTGTTTTGATGGGTTGGTGTTATTTTCAATCAACTGTTTTTTTACCATTTCTATTGTTTATATTGGGGGTATACTAGGAAATGAATTTTGTACATCAAAAGAAATTAATCTACAATTTTTAGGTAATTGGACGGATTGAATATTGTCTATAAGTTGGATACCATTTTTTATAGCGTATTTAGCTAAAAAGTTTGTTTTAATTTGAATAACAGAAATTAAAACTCTGGATAATTTTATGCTTGGTGATGTGATAAAAGAAACTATGGGTCTAATTGGATTATTTTCTTCATGAAGTTTTATTAGTGAATATAATTTTGGAATTTGCGGGTTGATTGAAGTGACCGAATATTTTTTGGAAAGTTATTGAAAAGGCTAACTTTTATTTATTTTTGGAAGTTTTCAGTGGGGTCTTAAGTAACAGTTTTATATTTATCTGGAGTTAAAAAACAGTTCTGTTAATATATTCGGGTTTTGGAATGGCAACGATACTGTTCCCTTTATCTGCTCGAGTGAAAATTAAATCATTGGTGTTTCCTTTTTCGATGATTGGTTTAACCAAATTCTGTTTTATCGAGAAAGAGTGAATTTCTGTTTTATTTTTGTCTTTAATTATGCCAGCAGTAATATATTTATTGTAATTTGAATGATTTTTAAATGATTGAATAGACTTAATGGCAAGTTCTGAATCTATTGCTAAATAATCTAGGAATTTTTGTGAATTATTATTTTCTAGGTTGATTTTAAATCACTTTTCTAAAAGGAGTTAAATTATTCAGTGTTTTAGTTTGAGTTAGGAAATTGGAGTGAATAATTTTTCCTACACGTTCTCTAGTACTTCTGTCAATAATAATGAGCTGAATAGAATGAAGTCTACTAGTTAATTCTGTATGAATTACCTTTAAGTTTACATTAGTAACATCTCTTTGGTAGTACTTTCATGTCATTCTTAAGCCATGTAATACAAATATTACAATACATAAAACGTCAAATCACTCTACCAACCAAAAGATGTCAGCATATAATAGTTTTATTTATAGACTATTGAATGCCCCTCTGAATTCAGATAACTTTTCCAAAGAATTAAATATTATTAAACAAAAAGCTTCAAACAACGGTTACAACCTATTTGTTATGGAAAAAATGGTATCCATTAAACAAAAGAACATTAAATATCGTGTACCCAATAATAAAAAAGGACAATGCACAGATATACTTCTCGTTATCTTATGTTAATAGATAATCTGAAAAAGTTGCTAAACATTTCAAAGATAGTTTCAATTACAGCGCAGCTTTTAAAACCATCAATAATCTTTGTATTTACATAAAAAACAATAAGGATCGAACAAATAAAAAAAAAGATATTTGCAGTCTACAAGTTGACATGCAATGATTGCCCTTTAGTATATAGGTAGTTCATTCAAGAAAAGAATCCAAGGACACCAAAGAAGTTACATAACGGATTCCGTACATTCGACATATGCATAATTATGAAGTTATCCACGTCGAAAGCAAAAGGTCTACACTTTTAGAATTTCTTGAAATCAACAGGTATCAGGTGTGTTCTTTTTAAAGTGATAGAACTTTCCATAGGGATAACTGTGATTTGACAGAAGGTAGAGGCCATGTTGTTTTGACATTTCTGTTCAGTGAGCATTGGCAAATTATCATGGAAAGACTCACGCCGCAACAACGTTTACAAATTGTTCAAAATCAGTATTATATTCGCCAAATTTATAGAGCACTTCGTGAAATTTATGGTTTACATAATCGTCCATCAGAGCAGCTTATTCGTCGAACTATCAATAGATTTTGGACAACATTTTCTCTACTCGATGCAACAACAACAACAAGACAAAGAACTGTACCTACAGAAGAAAATATCGCTGCTGTAAGTGTAGTGTTAATGATGATCCAGATTTGTCATCAAGAATTGTTACGATACTAAACAGAAGGACCAATAGGAAATTGTGGCAAATTTTACGCAGGAGTTTTTTGCACCTATAGCGTTTTCCAATAAAGATAATTTCAAGTGAATCGGTCTTTAATGGATAAAAATCCATATTAAATAAGGTTATTCCGATTTACACAAATTTTATTATTATTATAATATCGGGTGTTTTTTAGAGTGATAGAACTTTCGAAAGGGATAACTGTGATTTGACAGAAGTTAGAAGCCATGTTGTTTTGACATTTCTGTTCAGTAAGCGTTGACAAATTATCATGGAAAGTCTCACGCCTTAACAACGTTTACAAATTGTTGACATTTATTTTCAGAATCAGTGCTCTATTCGCCAAACTTGCACTTCGTAAAATTTATGGTTTACATAATCGTCCATCAGAGCAGCTCATTCGTCGTTCTATCGATAGATTTCGGACAAAATTTTCTTTACTCGATGCAACAACAAGAAGATAAAGAACTGTACGTACGGAAGAAAATATCGCTGATATAAGTCATAGTGTTAATGATGATCCATATTTGTCTATTCGTCGACGTTCACATCAAGTTGGCCTCTGTGCATTCACCACATGAAAAATTTCGCGTGAAGATCTTGGTCTACACCCATACAAGATCCAACTGGCTCAAGAACTAAAGCCACTTGACCATAAGAGGCGTCATTTGTATGCTGATTGGGCCCTAGAACAGCTTGAAGTTGATCCACTTTTTTATCGTAAAATTGTGTTTAGTGATGAAGCTCATTTCTGGTTGTTAACAAGTAAAATTGCCGTATATGGAGTGAAAACAATCCTCAAGAAGTTCTGCAGGTTCCATTGCATCCAGAAAAATGCACTGTATGGTGTGCTTTACCCGCTGGAGGCATCATCGGTCCATATTTATTTAAAAACGATGCTGTTACAGAGAATGGTGCTCGTTACAGATCGATGATCAATGATCATTAGTTTCAAAATTTTAATGGTATCAACCCAGAAGTCTTTTAATTTATTGGCAGAAAGATTTGGCGATAACATTATTTCGAGAAATGGTCCAATTAATTGGCCTCCAAGATCATGTTACATAACTCCACTGGATTATTTTCTTTGGGGTTATGTCAATTCATTGGTTTATGCTGATAATCCAGAAACATAAGATGCTTTGGAAGCCAACATAACTAGTAATATTGATGAAATGAGGCCTGAATTACGGGAAAAAGTAGTCCAAAATTGGTCTGTTCGAATGCCTCAGAGCTAGTCTTGGTGAACATATGCCGGAAATTATTTTTAAAACATAAATGTCCTAAAATTATCTTTCAAATAAAAAAAATTGACTTCAATCCTAATTCAAATGTGTTTTATTTCAATTTTAAGTTCTATCACTCTAAAAAAAACACCCGATAGTTCATATCGTTTCCTCATGTTGGTTAGACTATTTGGGATAGCATTATTATGGTTCTGATTGAGTTCATGAATTAATGCTTCAATTTTGTTTTTAATGATCTCAACACTTTCCTTATAATCAGAGTAATTATTTTTTTTCGGGAACTGCCATAAAAACGGTGTTAAATCCGAACTATTCGATGGCCATGAAAAAGTTCCACCATAATCGATCCAGAGATCAAATTGACCATTCGAATGTTCTTGAACTTCCAAATGCCAAATTATTTGCTCCACTTTTTCAGCAGAAAACAGTTGCTCCAAAAGTTGAGCTACCTTTTCTTTCAAATAAAAAAAAGTTCTATCACTCTAAGAAAAACACCCTATATTAATTCTATATGACAACTCATTTGACACAATTTGTTCTAGAGACATTTATTGAATTTAATTCTAAAAATTGTTTAATCAAAATTTTTTTGAAATTAAAATTTGTAGGAGATAAACAGAATAAATCTGTATGATTTTTAAAATTTTATTCCAAAAAATAAACTCTTATATTTTGGATTACGTATAATTAAAACGTGCAACAAAAACCTGCTCATCCAGACTTTGATACACCAGGGATTTCTCCAAAATATGTAGAGATTTGATATAACCTAAACTTAAAGTACTTGTTACAATTATGAAACTAAAAGCTTCTTATAATGCAATATATATAAAACTCGGAAAATACAGTAATTTTTCCAGCTAGGAAAACTTTTGTTGTATGAAGAAAAGAAATGAAAAAATTGGTACGAGAGGATGTAAATAAAGAATTGAAGTTTTGAAACCGTGAGTTGAAGTAGTATCAAACTTTTCATAAGGGCGTTTTTAAAGTTTACTCTTTTTTGAACACGAGGTATAAGTCAGCAAGATGAAAAAAATATTGCAAGAAAGTGGAATTCAAAAAATTACAAAGTTCTACTATGGTCCTAATTTCCCCTCACGAATTTTTCAATTAGAGTTCGTCTAGGAAGTATCCGGAAAAAACAAAGCTCCATTGTTATTATTTAGTATATATTGTTAATTCTTTAATTAGAAAATTATAACAAAATATTCATCTTATTTACTTATATAATCTCGATTTAACTGTAAACACTTGACTAAAAGTCAAGATACACCCGAAACGATCACCTTCATAATGTTCGGTGATGGTAGCCCACGACTATAAAACTGAATTAAATCATCTTTACGTCGAAGCGCTGTTCGTTCAACTTCAATCTTCATTAGTCCCCATATGTTTTCAATGGGACTAAGATCTGATGAAACTGCTGGCCATGAAATGGTTGTCACCTGGTGTTCTTGGAGCCAAGCTTGAGTATAGGCCGAAGTATGGCATCTTGCATTATTTTGCTAAAAACGCCACCCTCTGGATATAAAGCATGCGCCGTTTCATGGAGAAAATCGTTTAGAATGCCACAATACTTTTCACTATTAATGGTACAATCAACTATACAGAGGGGCGTAGCACCACGCTGAGATATTGCTCCCCAAACCATTGATTTTGGTGGGAAATTTGAATAGAAACAGGTTGTTTTGATAGGATTTTTAAGTGATTTGCACCAAGTTGGAAACAACTTTCATCAGATATAAAGACATTATTAAAATTATCTTCTTCAGAACGTTGACAAAATTCAATCCTTCGTTAATTTTGTAAAGGTGTCATTATTTTTTTTCATTTCCCTGATATATAGCCTTTTCAGTGACATACGGACGGTTTCTGGACATACTTTTATATTTCGTTGATTTTCATATCTGTTAACTAATTTGCGAAACCCAAGGCGCGGATTGTGTCATCCTAAGGTCAATAAAGCATTTAAATTGTTTCCTTTAATCTTACGCGATCTTCCTGAAACTTGTCTATGTCTCAAATCTATGCCATTTTTTAGTCTCTTTATTGTCTCATATACAGCACTTTTCCCCAGTTCAGTCAATTGCACTAATTTTTTAACGTTTCGAAAACCTTTTCTATACGAATATTCTACCTCCTTTCTTTTTTCTAGTTGCGACATTAATTCATAAATTGTATACCTGTGGACAATCAACAATATACGAGGGTGTTTAAAATATGATCCAGACAAATACTCTAACACTTTTATTTATTATCGAAAACTTTACAAAAAATCACATTTTTTCTAGGCAATTCCCCTCACTTTTTACACATTTTGTTTATCTTTGCGGAAGTTTTTTGATCCCGGTATCAAAACATCCCTTGGGCAACTCGGACAGCTATGTGCGCACGAACTTCTCAACCTCGTCGTCGGTGTTGAACTTTTGACCTTCGAGGGCCTCTTTCAGTGGTCCAAACATGTGGTAGTCGCAGAGCAATAAATCCGGACTGTAGGGTGGGTGTTCCAGTACCTTCCATCCCAATTCCGATATTGTATCGAGCGTGAGACGCGCGGTATGTGGGCGCGCGTTATCCTGGAGGAGAATCGCACTTCGTGCTCGAATGGTCCTTCGTTTCGAACGATAAGCCGGTTTAACGTGTGTTTTCAGAAGGTTAAAGTAGTATGCAGGATTGATGGTACATTGAGTGCGCAGGAAATCGACATACAGCACGCCCTGTCGGTCATAGAACACAGTACACATTACCTTACCCGCTGACCAAGTTGTCTTCGCTTTGACAAGCGCCCCTTCCTCCTTCTTGCTCCACTCTTTACTTGACACCTTAGTTCCGGAAGTGTAATAGTGTGCCCATGTTTCGTCTGTAGTGAAGATTCGCGTTAAAAAACCGTCCCCCTCCGCCTCGTATCGCGTCAGTTCGCGGCGACAACCTTCCAACCGCGTTAATTTTTGCTCAAAGTTCAACAGTTTAGGAACCCATAGCGCTGTTAGTTGGCCATATTGAAGGTGTTCGTGGATGATATACACTACCAATACCGATGCCGACTTCAGCCGAAATGTCTCGAACATTCATCCTACGGTGTTCCAAAATGAGTTGTTCTACGCGGCGAATGTTGTCCGGTGTGACGCTGGTTCGCGGTCGACGATCATGCGGCTCATTCTCGACGGTTTCGCGGCCATCCTTGAATGCTTTGGCCCATTTAAACACGGCAGGCCTACTCATACACTCACTACCGAACTGCTTTTGCAAACGCACAAAAATATCCGTGTTTTTAACGTCTTCTCCCACTAAAAAACGAATGCTAATACGTTGCGCAATGGCAGTCGGCACTTGACGTTCACTCATGAACGTAGCACACGCGTGAAACACGTGCTCCAACGAAAATAAATGCCACACTGTTCGTAAGAGACCCAGCTATCACATATTCAAGCCACGACCTCCGAAAACATACATGCGCGCCATCTACAGAGTTTGTCTCGATCATATTTGAACCACCCTCGTAATATAAATAATGACAAATAGTGTTGCTATGCAACTTTGGCCATAGCCGAATATCTGCACAATCTATTTTATACATTACTTTTGTCTTAGAATGTTTAAAAAGAAGTATATTAAAATTATGAAAAATAATAAATTCTGGATACTTTCTGGACGGACTATAATTTTTACAAATTTTTGATACATATATATATATATATATATATATATAAGAACTCTCAATTCAAGGTGGAAGAAAGAATAACCTAATAAGTTCACCGAAAAAATTTAAGAAAAATGTACATTGTCATGTATAGGGTTGTTCGAAAAGTAATTTCGTTTTTCCCAACAGAGGATTTAATTGTATCTTTTCGAACCCAACTTCACACTTAACCAGCATAATCATTAAATTTTTCTAGAGCTGCTATAGCAAGACTTGTGTGTGAAAAAGTTAATTAATTCTACGCAGCAGTTTTCGTTTGGTGCCCTTTTAATTATGGAGAACAATAAGCAGCATTTTCGTCATACTTTACTTTTTTACGCGCCAGCTTTTCCCCTTTTTTCACATTTTCTTTAGTGGTGCTGCTAACGGGCCCGCCCGAGCGAGGATCATCTTCAATGCTTTCTTTACCTCTTTCGAATTCACTTGATCACTTTTGAACGGTGAACAACGACTGGGCACAGTCTTGATAAACAGCGACCATCTCTTCATGAATGATTTTTTGACTTTTTCCCTGCTTAGTGAGGAACTTTATAACGGCGCGATGCTCGATTTTCATCATTATTATGGCGTCAGTCATTCTGGTCATCTTTCACTGAAGATACCTAGAAAACTAATGATCGTAAATTAGTGAAATTTTATATTTATGCCCTTAGATATCGGGTGTTTTTTCAGAGTGATATAACTTTAAATTGAAATGAAGCACATTTAAATTAAGATTGAAGCCATTTTATTATTTGAAAGATAATTTTATGACATTTATGTTTTAAAAATAATTTCCGGCATATATCCACCACGACTAGCTCTGAGGAACCGCATTCGACCAGATCAATTTTGGACCACTTTTTCGAATAATTCAGGCCTTATTTCATCAATAACATGAGTTATGTTGGTTTCCAAAGCGTCTATTGTTTCTGGTTTATCAACATGACCAATGACCAATGACAGAAAATCCAGTGGAGTTATGTCGCATGATCTTGGAGGCCAATTAATTGGACCATTTCTCGAAATAATGTTATCTCCAAATCTTTCTGCCAATAAATCAATTGTTACGGTAGCAGCATGAGGTGTAGCATCAATCTTTTTGGAACCAAAACACTTTCTTGATCGATACCATTCAAATTTTGAAACAACTAATTATTGATCATCGATCTGTAATGAGCACCATTCACTGTAACATTAGCACCAGCATCGTTTTTGAAGAAATATGGACCGATGATGCCTCCAGCGTGTAAAGCACACTATACAGTATATTTTTCAGGATGCAATGGAACCTGCAGAACTTCTTGAGGGTTGTTTTCACTCCATATACGGCAATTTTGCTTGTTTACATAGCCGTTCAACCAGAAATGAGCTTCATCACTAAACACAATTTTACTATAAAAAAGTGGATCAACTTCAAGCTGTTCTAGGGCCCAATCAGCAAACAAACGACGCTTATTATGGTCAAGTGGCTTTAGTACTTGAATCAGTTGGATCTTATATAGGTGTAGACCAAGATCTTCACGCAAAATTTTCTATGTGGTGGATGCACACTTACAGCAGCGATATTTTCTTCTGTACGTACAGTCCTTTGTCTTGTTGTTGTTGTTGCATCGAGTAAAGAAAATGTCCGAAATCTATCGATAGTTCGACGAATAAGCTGCTCTGATGGAAGATCATGTAAACCATAACTTCCAAGAAGCGCTCTATAAGTTTAGCGAATAGAACACTGATCTTGAAAATAAATTTCAACAATTTATAAACGTTGTTCCGGCGTGAGTCTTTTCATGATAATTTGTCAATGCTTACTGAACAGAAATGTCACAACAACATGGCTTCTACCTTCTGTCAAATCAAGGTTATCCCTATAGAAAGTTCTATAACTCTAAAAAAAACACCCGATAGTATCATTAGTGAATGAGACAATTAGATAACACACAATATTAGAAAATCACCCCGATACCGAGAATATATTGAACACCCACTCGTATGTTCAATGTATTTTTCTTCTGTGGAAAAAACCCTGTATTGAAATGAAATAAAATTTTCAATTGATACTTGATCCGGTTTAAATTATTATCTAAATGAAAACTGGTCATCAATAAATTCATTCAGAACTCTACTGGTTTCTTCCCAAAAAATGTCAGATAATAGGACAAAATTCATTCACTTAACTTCAACTGCAACTGTTTGTTGCATTTATAAATGTAAAATGCATGCTGTAGTTGATCCAAGTTGTTGGCAAAAGAAAATGGGAAAGCATTGTTCACAAACTATTATAATTTATGCAGCTATCTCAAGAAAGCATCTAAATTTTTTTACCTACATCAAGTTACAATATATCACTAGAGCAAGTAAATGATAGGTTAGCAAATTTTTAATCCTAATTCAGGTTAAGCAGAAGCGAATACTCAAACACTGAATAGTTACATATTCAGGTTACAACCGAAGAAGGTAGACGTTCAAATATTTGGACGAAATATTTCGTAGATTATATTTTTGTTAGGCGCTCCTATCTTTCAAACGATTGTTGTTGTACAACCCATATAAAACATATCTGATGCATACCAATATGTCCTCAGACATTTGGCAAACGTTTCACATTTTATACGGCATACTTTCATTCCTTTGATTTCTATGAGATGGCCAAATATATGACCGGAATTAATAACAACCAATGAATAAAAATCGTTTTTATTGATTTAGAGCAAAGTTTACCTGAACGTCTTCAGGCGTGACACTTTCCCAGAATTCTTAAGGTATTAGTTATGTTTTTTGTGATGTATCATTTCTACTGTTATATGCATGTATACAATCTATGACTCAGGTTCGGAATGTCGAATCTTGGTGCAGTTGTTGTGATAGTTACTATTGAATAAAAAAAGTCACAATGTAGATTTCTATCACTCTTTCTGAAATGTTAGGTTGGACGAGCTGTTGAAAAGAGTACCCGAAGCAGAGTTCTAATAGCTACGCATAAGGTGATGACCTAGCAGTTTTTATTAGGGGGAAAATTTTAAAGAACATAGTCAACTTCGACACGTAAATCTATAAATATCATTAATCAATGCATGAGGTCTGAATAGCTTTGCTTCAGGATTTTCATCTACCCGAACCAAAATTTCAACTTCTTCATTAGATGTCATTTGTTCCGGACGACCACCCACAAATGACTCAGTTTCGCCCAAACGATGGAATAAATTTGCAAAGGTTTGTAGAGGCAAATATAATATTAATTATTCCCATTATCAGACAACCAGTTGTCTGATGATGGGATAGTTCATTTCCCGAAACTCGAGTCACAAGAAAATGTGTAATATATATTTTTTCACTAGTAAAACATAGTAATTTCTACAATTTGTTTTAATTTAAGATCAATGATAGTAGATAAGGATAGAATGAAACAGTTTAATTCCGAATGCTGAGACATCGAAATTCACAAGCAATAAATATATCAAAATGCTCTGAAAGACCTTCCATGTTTTCTAAAGCCATACATAACCATTAGAAAACAAATAAGCTGAAGTGTCGAATAACGCTTCAAAGTTCGTATGGAATGGGTAAGAAACTGCTAGATCTAAATATCAACATGAAGAGACCTAAGTATCGATAAGAAAAGAATGAATTATGTTTAGCCTAGACAGGGCCGTCTCTAATGAGGCGGAACATTTATAATTCACCCTGTATATTGATAGTCGGATCCAATTTTACCTGTTCCTCTAGCGTAATCATAATAAAAGTAAAGACAAGAAACTTGAAGAGTTTGAAATATATACTTCTCTAATCAGTATGTTTACCATTCCCACACTGAAAGTTTCAGTTTAAGTCTTTGCTACATATAGAAATTAAACATTAATCACTGATTGATCTTAATATGGAAGAGTTCACCAAGTCAGATATGCATTTCTTTTGTGTTCGGACGATTCCATGTCTTTTGAGTAAATCTCAGTGCCAAATATGAGATGGTTTTTAGTGACATCCGATAAGGCATAAGCAGAATGGTATCGGGTTGTTTTTTTTAGGGTGATAGAACTTTAAATTGAAATAAAACACATTAAAAAAAAGATTGAAGCCAATTTTTTTTGTTTGAAACATAATTTTATGACATATGTGTTTTGAAAATAATTGCCGGCATATGTCCACCACGACTAGCTCTGAGGAACCGCATTCGACCAGACCAATTTTGGACCACTTTTTCGAGTAATTCAGACCTTATTTCATCAATAACATGAGTTATGTTGACTTGACATAACCCCAAAAACAATAATACAGTGGAGTTATGTTGCACGATCTTGAAGGCCAATTAATTGGACAATTTCTCGAAATAAGTTATCGCCAAATCTTTCTTTCAATAAACCAATTGTTACGGTAGCAGCATGAGATGTAGAACCATCTTGTTAGAACCAAAACACTTCTGGGTCGATACCATTCAAATTTTGAAACAAATAATCATTGATCATCGATCTGTAACGAGCACCATTCACTGTAACATTAGCTCCAGCATCGTTTTTGAAGAAATGTGGACCGATGATGCCTCCAGCGTGTAAAGCACACCATATAGTGCATTTTTCAGGATGCAATGGAACCTGCAGAACTTCTTGAGGATTGTTTTCACTCCATATACGGCAATTTTGCTTGTTTACATAGCCGTGCAACGAGAAATGAGCTTCATCACTAAACACAATTTTACGATAAGAAGTGGATCAACTTCAAGCTGTTCTAGGGCCCAATCAGCAAACAAACGACGCTTATTATGTTCAAGTGGCTTTAGTTCTTGAACCAATTGGATCTTGGCTGTAGACCAAAATCTTAACGCAAAATTTTTCATGTGGTGGATGCACAGAGTCCAACTTGTTGTGAATGTTGACGAATAGACAAATCTGGATCATCATTAACACTATGACTTACAGCAGCGATATTTTCTTCCGTACGTACAGTTCTTTGTCTTGTTGTTGTTGTTGCATCGAGTAGAGAAAATGTTGTCCAAAATCTATTGATAGTTCGACGAATAAGCTGCTCTGATGGACGATTATGTAAACCATAAATTTCACGAAGTGCTCTATAAATTTGGCGAATAGAATACTGATTTTGAAAATAAATTTCAACAATTTTTAAACGTTAAACGTTCCATGATAATTTGTCAATGCTTACTGAACAGAAATGTCAAAACAACATGGCTTCTACCTTCTGTCAAATCACAATTATCCCTATGGAAAGTTCTATCACTCTAAAAAAACACCGATACATTTGGAGAAGCAACATCTGATCTGATATACATCTTATAGAAGAGTAAGTTGACATAGTACTCTAAGAAAAAGCAATGAATAACTTTGAGGGGATACATCATAATACTATGAACTGAAATTCTGGATGCCAAAAGATTTACTGCAAATTTAATTGTTTCAGATGTTCATATGACATTGAAGCACTCAGAGTCTTTTGAGTATAATTGAATAAATAACGATGAATGATTTCTTCACATTTATTAATAAACAGCAATTCTTTCGTTAATAATATGGTTTCTTCAGATTCGCATTTTGAAATTTTGAGTTCAATATAAAAACCCGAAACATCTTCAGGTTATCAAAACGAATGTTATTATTCTTCATCATTTTATTCAGCTAAAATGGGTTTCCATCAAGTGAACCGAATCAATCAACTATTTTTTCAGTCAGAGTCCATCTGGAACCTTCAAATATATAACAACTGGAAAAGATTAAAGCATGAGACGGCGTATGGTCTGCAAAAAGTAAATGAAATTTTCATCTTCACTTCAACGAAGCAGGGCTCTCTGAATGGGCTAATAAATATGAAAACGCTTACTGGATTAATAATCCAGGACTAAGGCAAACTAAGCCGTTATACTTTCAGAAATAATCACCGAGCACATTTTTCACATATATTACCATATTTATAAAATTAAAAAAAATCAATTCTTACTCTGCTGAAAGAGTTGATTCCGTTTCTTCATAGTAAAAGCAAGTCTTAATGGCAAAATACCTTTTTACATGCTCGTTCTAAAGAACAGCGTTCTGAATCGAAAATGTTCTCAAGAAAATGTAATACTATCCAGCCCTCCGTAAACATTCTAACTTTCGAACAGAAGAAGCTAGAGACTTTAAAATTTCAATTCTGGTACCAAGAATGGTACCAGAGGTAGCGGAGCTCCAGCAAACGCCAGCCGATCTGCCTTCTCGTTACTCAAATAGTTTGAGTGGCTCGGCATCCAAACCAGGGTGACTCTGTTCTACATACCAAGCCTGTTTAGAGCCATGCGGCAACTCCAGACCGTTCTCGAGGTACTGGAGCTGGATTTCAGAGCTTTTAGTCTGACTGACTATCAGTTAATATTTTGATTTTGTCGTGGTAGACTCAATAAGATGTTGATTCTCGGTTTTTCCCATAGACTCCCGCTCCATTTCCGTTCGTCGTTCGCGAGCCGTCTGTGAACAAGCCAAGGTCGGTCCTCAATAGAACCTCAGCATGCTGGGTTCATTCGTCCCGGCTGGGGACGAAAACATTGAAATGCCGTTCTTGGCTCGTGACTTTTGACATTAGATCCGAGGGCATCGATAGGATGCTGTTCGTTAAAAGCTCGTCTAGCAGTCCTGAGCCTCCCATCACTTTTGCCTCTGGCCTGTCCATCGTCAGGTTATATAGTTTGTATGTGGTCCGTTTCGCCTCCCTCTGCACGAGTAGTTGAGGGGTGGTAGATTTAGTAGGACCTCCATGGCTGCCGTGGGTGTAGTGCGAAAAGCACCTGCAATTGCAAGGCAAGCCTGTTTCTGTAGTCGGGTGAGCTTATGTTGGCCAACTGTTTGTTGGCCCTTCTTCCACCACGCTACAGCGCCATACATAATTCGTCTAATTGGTCTAATTACCATAGTGAATAGCCAGTACATCTGCCTGGGCTTTAAGCCCCAGGTTTTACCACAGATCCGCCTGCAAGTTCGAAGACCCATTCTGACTTTATGGCACACTTCATCTAGTTGTGCATTCCAACTGTGAATTTTGTCCAGGACTATTTCGAGGTATTGTGCCTCAAATGAGAATTGTTTTATTTCACCACGGATAGTCGGCGGTTCTAAACCATTCAACTTCCGTTTTTTAGTGGATGGTACTTTAACTACCTTTTGTGGATTATGAGACATGTCTCCCTTTATACACCATTTGTCAATAATGTTCAGTATCTCTTAAAAGACTGCTGATATCGTCACCTCCGATTTATCTTTCACTGTGATTGCCAGGTCATGAGCAAATGCTTGAACGCCGACTCCCCACAGCGAAATGATCGCCAGGAAGTCATTAATGAGAAGGGCCCACAGTAAAGGTGAAAGAATACCTCCCTGCAGACAGCCCTTCGCAGCCTCAAACTCGAAGACCTCATCCTGGTACGAGGTCGTTATTATTCTGCCGCATAGCATTGCCTGTACCCATCTACAAATTAGCGGGTCGATTCCTCTCGCAGAGATAGCCTCAGCGAGAGAAGCAGCGTGCTGTTAAAAGCACCTTCAATGTCCAAAAATGCTGTTAGTGCTATCTCTCGATTATCGAGAGATTGGTTTAATTTTCCGACCAAATTGTGCAATGCAAGTTCTGCCGATTTTCCGGCCTGGTTGGCGTATTGAGGACCGTCAATTAGCACCTTCCCCTTGATATGGACATCAATCACCTTTTCCAGACTCTTCAGCAGAAACGATGTCAAACTTATTGGTCTGAACGATGAGAGTTCCGGTTCTGTTCGTCCTACCTTTGGTATATAGAGCACTCCAGTTTTCGACACTTAATAGAATCCTAAGTTTTCAAAGGAATGAATACGATCGTAGAAAGGTTTAGTACACAATTTGAGTTGTAAGACAATTTTGAATAATTTTCAACCTTAATACAACAAAATTTGAAGCTCTGCCAATGTCATGTCCATAGATAGATGGTTTCAAATATCCGTATAGAAGAAAATCATTTGGAGATGAATATTGTGATCTGGGGGGCCACGAAATTGTACCATTCGCAGATATTACTTGATCAGAAAATGTGTTTTGGAGAAACCATGTCACTTTTCGTGAGTTATGACTTGGGCTACCATCCTGTTGAAACAAAACTTCCTCAAAAATGATATGAAGTTAACAAACTGTCGGAATAATTTGAATTTTAAAAAGCTTCAAATATTTGGCAGCATTTAGGTTTCCATCGATAAAGAAGGATCCATGATGAAATCTTCCAAAATGCCTGCCCAAACATTGAGTTTTGTAGGATAATGAGTTTTGATGGAGATACTCCGGTGCTGATTCTCTCGGGACCAATAACGTACAACGGATCGATTCTGTGGTGCACAGCGATAAATTCTCCCCCACTCTGTGCAGTCGGAAAGAGTAGGGAATGATTCAAAGAGCAGCCCAGATGAAAATTTGTCATCATTTATAACACATAATGAAGTTATTCTTGTGCTAACTGACTGGCACATTAGCCTAACTTGTTATCGCATGGTAAATCCTATATTCCGTAAATGCTTTTCGTAACCTGTATATTTTCATTTCAATTTATTCTTGTCAGTTGCTCACATGACGTATTCATGTTTTTTCGGTTTCGATTCGTCATGTCGCAGATTATTGTCTGGTTTGCATGTCAAACTAGTAAAACCATATCTCATCGCCACAATTAGCATTACAATGCGTTTCATGAATGTGGGATTGGAATTGATTCTTTCTATCATATGTTCAGCGACTTTTGCACGTTGAGTTTCTTTGGAAAATTCAGGTCTTTCGGCACTAGTAAAGCGGCAGAGCATTTCATTGAGTCGTGAGACACATTCATTTCGCTCCTTGCAAACTTAGAAAATTGCAAAAATTTGAGCAAAGCGATAGCACACTGTTGCTTAGAACAAGTGAGAAAAAATTTCTACTTAATTTAAAAAAGTATTCAAACATAGACCAAAAAACCCACAAAAAGCATTCAATTTATCCCATATTAATATTCGTTGAACAACATAGGTGGAAGCATATTAATAATTTGTGAACTTGCCTAACTTTTGTGAGCACCCTCCACACGTAAAAATTCCAATCTCTTCTTTAATGCAAAAAAAAACAACCGGCTGAATAATTCTGTATCTGTAAATTAAGTTGTGAGCAGTGCAATAGCGTAAACAGGGTGTATATGAATAGTGGTTGCAAAAAAATTTAGGGGGTGATACCTTGTCAAAAAACAGGGTGGGTCTTTCGTATAAACTTTATTTTTTTGAGCCCCCTAAAGATGGCGGCCGAAAAACAGTTTTCAATTTTTTTCTTAGAAACCAAAAAAATAATTGTACCTGAATCAAAGGTAATCAAGACAAGTCAGTTTTCAAAACAAAATGACATCCACTAACCAGAGAAATTCTTGAATATTGAACTGTTTCAGCCGTTACTATTTGGTAGTTGATCATAATTAAAACAAATTTTTTATTACTATGTTTTACTACCAACAGCTTTAAGAGCCAGCTTCTACGCCTCACGCTATCCTATTGATAATTTTTTTTCTCAAAAAGCTCGAAATTTAGCATTAAATTACAAGAGTATTTGTTAAGAATGGATCAAGCTATCCAAAATTGATTTTTTCAGTGTAAAATGGAAATATGGAAAAAGTTTTCTTGCCAAAGAATGTTGAGGGGTGGCTTTTTCTACCCTTCATAGAGGAACACCACCAAAAAATGTTTTGAGTGCCGCATAAAATATCTGCTTAATTTTATTCTTGTCAGTTTTTTTCAATAAAAAAATCAAATTTTTCGGGCGCTATCTTTAGTGGGCTGTAACCAAGCAAGGGGGGCTCAAAAGAATAAAGTTGAAATATGAAAAACCCACCCTATCTTTTGACAAGGAATCGCCCCCTAAAATTTTTCGCAACAGCTTGTATATAGGACAAACTGGGAGATGTATCTAAAAAAGGCTCAAAGAACATCAATCTTCAGCCGTAAAGATAAGTCTAATTTTGCGAACCATTTTTTCGAAACCAATCATATCTTCCCAGAATTGGACAATCTTGAAATATTGCACCTTGAAGCGACAG
Source organism: Megalocaria dilatata (assembly GCA_034642435.1). NCBI lineage: Eukaryota > Metazoa > Arthropoda > Insecta > Coleoptera > Coccinellidae > Megalocaria > Megalocaria dilatata. Next base: position 63,894,954 of record CM067856.1, on the reverse strand, counting down.
GAAAAATACTGGACATCCTGGAATCCATCAAAATATTAGACACAAACAGCATTTTTCAACAATAAAACTATTAAATGAGCAGACAGACCTTTGGCACACGCCACTTCTCGAAGTTTTGCCAAAGCCTTCAACGTTTGTAAATAATAGATGAGATACAATTTGTTTTTATTCAGATTGAAAATGTAGTAAACACTACGAAACTCGAGTCACTGTATATTCAGTTAATAAAAAGTGATAGAAAACAAAGTTATTTCTTATTTCATTTAAAATGAACTATCACAAGTAAAGGACCACTCCATCCGATATTTTGTGAAGCAGTTTATTAGTCCTATTTCAATTTTAGAAACCGATGTTCACAAAATAAAAAAGTCATCAATTCTGTCTATACATTTGTGAATTTTATAAGATCTATTTATTACCTGCAGTGTTTCATATTTTCTGCGCACTGCAAAACAAATAGTCCTACTAAAGGGTCTTTCATTAACAGCGCCCCAATTTGTTTTGTGAATAAAACACATTATTTATTTGAAAATTATCGAAATGTTCATTTCATTATAAAGTAAAATGGATAACATTAGTAATGAAATAAAACATGATTTAAATGTCCACCGCGGAAACGCTGGCAGGAATGAAGTCGTTGAACCCATACAAATCAACTTTTTCACTAAGAGTTCAACTATAACAATTATAACGACCAAAAATTGGAGTTAAAGCAGGTGAAATTAGAGTAACAGATCGCGATTTTTCATAATAAATTTGGATTATTTGTAAACGTTGTTGGAGTGTGTACCTTTCTATGATTAAATGGTTGTGACATTGACAAATACAACTATCAATGTCACAACAATGGCTGCCATGCGTGAGTAATGTCAATTTAAAAATGGAGCGTTGACATTTGCTACGTTTTTTGTATATTATCTGAATGAAAGAGGTGGTATTATAGTTCAATTTCGTGGTATTGTTAATAATCCAAATGGTCTGGATAGTTGAGATGAAAGAATACATTTCCATAAAACATCTTCGGATATATCAACTCCTTCGGAACGATCTTTAATATAATACATCAGTTATTCAAAATCGTTAAAATATCATCATGAATCAGAAACAAATTTTCATAATCGCTTGAAGTTTCCTTGAAGTACCAGTAGATAAGTAGGCAAACAAAAGATTTTGTTTATGTTTAGCAAACTCTCATCGATCTGAAGTAATTGAATTAGAAGATATCTACGTGAAAAATAAACTAATTTATATTTTACGACTGTATATATTAGGTAATATACTTTCGAACATTCCATTTACTGAGCGAGGTACCTACTAGATTTCATATCGGTTTATTATTTTGACAAATAATGAACCTTTGTAATCGAGTAGAGGAAATATATTTCCGATTCTTTTCCCAAGTACTATATAGAATTCAAATATAATAATATTGGTAGAGATTATTAAACAGTTTATTAATATTAGAATTGTGGCTCAAAAAACTATGGAGTTATTAACACTCGCGGAGGTTTAAACTGTATAGAGCTGTTTATAAAAATTAAAAGTCCCATTCTACACGTCAAGACAAACTTGATGTGTATAGGTGGGCCAAATTGGACACTTGAAGGGGAAGTCCAATTTCTGTACTAGATAGACGAAAACTGATGTCGGTGCCTAGAGGCCAATTTTCATGCGAAACTCATTGGTGAAAACCGCATGTAGATATGTATCACCGTTACAATGTTACAAGGTGTTTCTCAAAAATGTTAATTTTCAAAGTATTGCTGTAACTTTTCTTCTGTTGAAAACTTTCTAATTCTGTAAAAACATTCCTGTAGCAATTTCTTGCGTAGAATTCTATGACGTTTATTGAATTTTCTGCAAACTGATATTTTATGAGATATCGCTATGAAAATATATTTTCAAATGGGATACCCCGTATATTTCCTCATATTTCGATAGAGCTTTAACTTACCATTCCAAAAATATAGCATACTTGATATTTTTTTGAAGTCATGTTCGAGATATTGAATTCGCAAAAATTTTATCTATTGGATAGGTAGGCTTTGGACTGTGCGGCGGTGAAAATAAAATAATGCGAACATTGATTGTTGGCTGTTAAAGTTCGATTCAAAGTTAATAGTTTCAAGAAAATCCGTAGCTTTCTAAAAACCATAACAATTCGAATTTTATTTAAAAATTACAATAAACGGAGAATTTCATTAAATGAGGTGTTCAAAGTGTCGAGCATTTTCGTTCAAGCACATGCGGAATCCTTTCTGAATATTTTTCGCTGAATTGATAAATTCAATGGAAGTAAGAGAAGCGAAACCATGAACTACCGCCATTTCCAGTTCTTCTTTAGAGTCGATTGGCTTGTTATAGATTATATGTTTCAATCTTCCTCAAAGGCAAAAGTTCATTGGCGTTAGTTCAGGCGATCTAGCCGGCCACCGGTTGGAACCTTGGCTGGTGACCCATTGTTGCCAAAATTTGCTATTAAAAAATTTCTGATGATGCTAGCGTTTTGAGGAGGGGTGCCATCTTGTTGGAAGTAAATATTCTGGAGTTGAGAAAGCGGCATTTCTTCAACAATCGGTTCTATTTGTTGCCTTAAGATCTGTAGATAATTTTGTGATGCGAGGTTATCATTATAAATCAATTGGCCTATATATCCCCCTATAAATGCCTCCCCCCGAATCTTTCTTGATTTCATTGCTCCATAACTGAATGGGGATTTTGTTGTGCCTAAGTATAGCGTTATAGCGGTTAAAAATTCCATTATTACACACATGAGCTTCATCTGTCCAAATACAGTTGAGTGGGAAATCAGGCGTCTGGTTACATTTATCTAAGAACCACTGACAAAACTCAATACAGCGTTCGAAATCTCCAGACATGACGAACCATTTTGGCTCTATAAAGTTTGAATTATGTTTTTTCAGAATCCTTCTGACATTCGTTCTTGGTACTCCTGTAAATTCTTTTATTATACGAGTTGATGTTCTAGGATTGATTTCAACAGCTCATAAAACGACAACTTCTTTTATATCTGTATTCTTAAGATATCCCTTCGGTCTTTTTTTTAAATGACTTTGATGCATTAAGTTGTGACGTAAATATCTTTGAAGGGCTGTCGTCCTTCTGCATATTTTTCACTATAAAAATCACTTGCTGTCTCTGCATTTTCTCCGGTTTGTATAAAACAGACTAACATGTCTAGTTTTTCATAATTTTTGTATTTCATTCCAGAAAAATGGAGAGAAGTTGCGAATAAAAAAGAACTTTTACTGTTTCAATAAACGTTTGACCACTAACCTTTCCATGGTTTCATTCATCATCGCATCCTCCAAAGCCTATTTATCCAAGAGATTAAATTTGAAAATTCAATATGTCGAACATGACTCCAGAAAAATATCAAGTAAGCTATATTTCTGAAATGGTAATTTCAGGCTCTATATAAATATGTATAAATATACGGCGTGTTCCATTTAAAAACATATTTTCATAGCTATATCTCATAAAATTTCAGTTTGCAGAAAAATCAATTAGTGTCATAACTACGTAAGAAGATGCTACAAGAATGTTTTTACAGAAATGGAAAATTTTCAGCAGAAGAAAAGTTACAGCAAAATTTCGAAAATTAACATTTTCGAGAAACACCTTGTAACAATGTTACGGTGATTGATATCGACATGAGGTTTTCACCAATGAGTTTCTCATGAAAATTGGTCCTCAGACACCGATATCAGTTTTCGTCTATCTAGTATATAAATACGACTGCCCCTTCAAAGCTGTTTAATTTGGCCCAACCGAGGAGCCCAACCCAAGGAGCCGACTTTCGAACGAAATTTCTAAGATGTCTTCTTCGGTAGCTATGGAAGCGCAACGCACTATCGCAGGACCCTGTATAAGCGCCGTTTGGGAGACTTATGCCAAGTGTTTGTCATGATCATTTGGTTTTCATATAATTTATATAGTGTTGCTCCTCGCTCGTTAGCACCTCTTCTATTCTAGTATTGATATCGCCTATAATATAAATTATTTCATCATTGAAGATACAACATTATAATATGGTTAGGACACCAATTCGAAACTTTCAAATCATGTGAAAAAAACTCATTTTATGTGAAGAAGAGTTTTTGGATATTACGTTTCATCTACATGTTTTATGAATCTACTAATTTATTGCATAATGTAGTGGATTATTCTAAAAATGTTAAAAAGTCCTGTAAATCAGTTTTTCTCTGCTTGTTGTACTCTCTTCTACTTCATATCAGCTTGTTTGGAAATGATATTTTTGAAATAATGGGTGAAAATATTCAACAGAGCATTTTTCTGATATCAATACTCGTATTTCTCCCATTATGGAGCTTGATCTTCTCTTTCTCGAGTCTGTAGCTGTTTTCTTATTATAATTATCACTAAAGAAAATATAGTAAAATAGGTAAAAATTTGTGTACATGGAGACAATTGCGGCATTTGAACGGAAAGTATTAATAGAAATTCAATAAAAGCACTATTTTGTGACTGATGAGTTAAACACTTTATTCTTTGGATAAATACATCAATAAAGCTAATTTTTCAGAAAGCTAACTCTTTAATCGAAATCTCATTGATATAAGCGGATAGAGTTAATTGCTTTTTGAGATATTCAAAATATATTCAAATGTATTTCTCTATGCTTCTAGTTCAATTCAGGTCATGAAGTTTTGCATAAATATTCAAATCGCTATTTTACATCTATAGCCGAAATTTTAAATTATTGGATATATTTTTCAAAAATGCCATATTTTCGGATTATATAGTCGTAAACAAAATTGAATTTGACCCTGCCTTGTTTACGGAGTGTTCCAACTAAGACACGCCACTCTATAACTACTCACACAATTGATTGTAAACCCATCAATTTCCCTTTGGGTAGGACATGCTTTGATAAGGATTCATTCCACTTCCCCAAGTTCATCTCGCATTCAAAGTTACCCCTTTAAGTTGACAATTAATTTTAACACTACGATTGAAAACAATGAAATTAAAAGAAGAAATTAATCTGCTTTGTGATTTTTACAATGGATAAAAATTCTGTCTTAAATTTTGCATTAAAAAAAAATATCTAACCCAGAAGAGCTGAAAATGTTTATCACAACAGTGAAGTGTGCAATCGAAATATGGTGGAAGATTTTAATCACTTCAGCTGCCATCAACGTAAATACTATAAATTTCGAACGGAAAGAACTAAAGACTTGAAAGTTTTATGATAGGTTTAAGGCCTAAATATCTCGATTAATTTTTTTAATGGGTAAAATCGGTTCAATGGTTTGGCAATTATTCACTTGAAGCTTTTTCTTATTTTCCCGATAGTTTTGGAATTACTACTCTGATGGAAATAAAAATTTGGTATTTAGGTGTACAATAACTATATGAAAATTTACCTCAAATTTCCTGAGGATCAACGGTCCTGGATATAAAATTGCTAATTTCCGAACGAAAGGAACGAGAGACTTGAAATTTTAAGGGTAGATTTGGAGGCCAATTACATCAGTTATACTCAGTAAGAGTTCATTTTAAAAATAGAATACATAATTAATTACTTTCTTGAGTTTTTCATTATCGAGGATACCGTGATTCGAGTTTATAATTGGATAATGACTGAAGCCAACAAAGAAAATTCTGATGTTACTCTACACAAGAAGAATAGGACCAGAAAAGTAACATTTTTTTTAGAGAAAGAATCCCCCATAAAATTTAAAAAAAGATCTTACCTCAAATATTTAACGAAAACTGAAAACAACTCTGAAAGACAATCAAATTATTTTCAAATACTATGATTGAATTGAAATTGTCAATATGAATCCCACCCCTCCTAAATTATACGGCCTTATTAAAATCCGCCAAAGATCAGTCACCAATACTTCCTGTTATATCTATAGTTCCCTTGCAAAACTAGCCTCCAAATTAAACGAAATTTTTTGAGAACACTTTTCAACTCACCCTATTCAATAAAAACTCAATTGGATACTGAAAAATAAAAAAAAAATTGATTTCGACCTAACAATATTCTAGAATCATTTATATATATATATATATATATATATATATATATATATATATATATATATATATATATATATATATCCGGGTTTATAGCGTCCTACGCCTTCCGGTTCCTAATCTCCAAGCCTTTCTATCTTGCCAGTCCCCTGGATGTAGATTTCGTTCGGACATAGCTTTTTCTATTCCCTCAAGCCATGTTTTTTTGGGCCTTCCTCTCTTTCTTCTTTCTGGTGGTGTCCATTTCAGAATCATCTTTGGTAGACGCTCGTCGCACATTCTTTCTACATGCCCGTACATCAACTTCTCTGGATTTCATCTATGATTGTTCTTTCGACTTGCATGATATCTCTGATCCTATCATTCCTTACTTTGTCCATTCTGGATTTTCCTGCAGATCGTCACCAGAAATCCATCTCAAGGGCCAAAAGTCGACGTTCCACACCCTTAGTCAATTGCCACGTCTCACACCCGTATAGCACTATACCCTCAAAGATGGAATTATATATCCGATGTTTTTTCTTCCGCGATATGTTTTTGGCCCACAATATTGAGTTCAAACATCCAATGACCCTTCTACCTTTCAATATTCTCTGCTCAATCTCAGTTTCTGTTCGGCCGGTGTGATCAATTTGAGCACCCAGGTAAGTATATTTAATACATGTTCCTATTTCTACATTGTCTTCTAAGTGTAGATTATCTGCTTCCTGTCCAATGCATAAATATTTGGTTTTCGTTTTATTCACAGACCTTGTCGTCATAAACTCTAAATCGTCCTTGTCTTGGGCCACTACCACCTGATCGTCTGCAAAATGGAGAGTGTACAAAGTTTTTGTATCGTTTAGTTGTATTCCCATACCACTGCAAGATCTTCCCCATTTTCGTAGCGTTTCGTTCAGATATATTATGAATAACGCTAGTATCATTTGATAACGTTAATATGTTCCCGAGTATACTCAATGCCCAATATATGAAAATAATAGAAAGTATGCTTACGACAGAAATATCAATTCGGCCATGAAAAATGAAATTTTAACCTTTTCCGAAGTTTGCGTGGATGAAAATTGTTTCCAATAAAAAAACAATTTTAATAACAAATGCTTTCGCTACAATAAATTGCCAGAAAAGTTTGAAGTTATAAAATCGGTCTTGAAAATTTACTACAGAAAATTCTATTTTAAGGTCTTATATCTATGTATCCTTAAATATTTTATATAGGTGATTTTTAGTTAAATTGTAAATTTTGATGAGTTATATTTCTATTAAAGAAAGAGACATATTTCAGAATAAATATCCGCTGCTTTAATGAATTAATTAATTAGAGAAAAATGCAAATTATTTGCATAGCGGCTCAATAGGATATTACTTGCGTATGAGGAAGATTTCTCCGTCTGTGACGTTTGAAATAATCGGAAATGCAGTTGAATTCTTGATTTAGCCTGATGTAGTATTCTGTGAAGGTGTACCGCGTGAGTTAGATGGCGCAATTATTTGGCGAAATATTAGTGTCCCTATGCAAGGCGAATATAGGTGCGTGGCTGTGTTACTTTCGTCTTTCGGCTTATGGCCGGCGACCAACAAAACCTATTCGGCAATATGGGAGTTTTAAACAGTAACATAGAGGCAAGTTGCACTGTCCGGATTCGAAAAACTTCCTATTCACCATAACTCATACTCTTTACCACATTTCATAAATATAGCACTCTGTTCCCTAGAGCTAGCGCGCAAAATAGGAATTCTTGAAGACGAATTAGCGATTGTGGAAACATTATGAATGGCAATAAATCATTTGGGAAAGCACCATTTTTGATTGAAAATATTTCAAGAATTATCCAGAAAAAATATTGCTGCTTAACAATTTTAATTTCAGTGTAAAAACACACGCAGTTTGATAAGACCTTTGAAATGATGTTATCAATCGATCCATAGTACCTATTCAAAAACTTGAGCGGGCAGACTTATTTCTCTAGGTGAATGAGTTGGAATAGTAAATAATCATTAAAATGTCACCCTATAAACAAAAATTCATTCCTTAATTACCCATAAAGACTCCGATAGTCCTTAGCGTCTCTCATATTAACCATTCAAAATTATGAAATCAAGAATTATGTTGCACATGGAGTGTTTGTTTACCTACTTAATCCTTCAGTAAACAAGCTCTTTGAGCAATATTAAGCATCACATCACTTTCATAATTTAATTAGCTTCTTGACTACATATGTCCGAAGCATACCTATGAAATAAACCATCCATTTTTGGATATAACTTGTGCAAACACTATTTCTTCATGGTCTTCTATAATACAGTCGCCATATACTTCATTTTCAACAAGAATATAGTGGGCAAGTCGATTAGATAAAAATTAACAATACGCTGTTATGTTCTTTAAAATAATGCTGATCTGGTTTTTACTCACTTGAATAACTGAAGTATTAATAAATAAATTCATAGACGTATTTGGATAGTAAGTCTATGGATAAATTACTCGAATCACTTTAGTAAAGTTAGATATACTGCCAATTGATGATGCGATAGCCGTTCTTTCCATAGAATAACATTATTTGCATATACTACTCTGTCAAGAAATTACCGGGAATTTTCAATTAAAACAACATTTTTACATTTAATCGTCAAAATTTATTGGGTCGCCTTCAAAATAGGCTCCATTTGATCCAATACATCTATGCCAACGGCACTTCCAATTATCGAAACATTTTTTATAGGCGCTTTCCGGGATGGACTTTAGCTCTCGCGCCGAATTTTGTTTTATGGCTTCAATCGACTCAAAACGGGTGCAACGAAGGGGCAATTTTAGTTTTGGGAAGAGGAAAAAGTCGCAGGGAGTCAAATCCGGCGAATACGGTGGTTGCTGAAGTACGTTTGTTGAGTTTTTGGCGAGAAAGTCAGTCACAATCGTAGCTCGGTGAGAAGGCGCGTTATCGTCATGCAAAATCCATGAGTTGTTCGCCCACAAATTTGGCCGCTTCTTACGGATACGCTCACGCAAACGTTTCATAACGCCTAGGTAATACTCCTTGTTTACCGTCTGACCCTCTGGAACGAATTCGTAGTGCACCACGCCACGGATATCGAAGAAAACAATGAGCATCACCTTCATTTTCGAGTGGCTTTGGCGTGGTTTTTTCGGTTTCGGCACATTTTTTGCCACCCATTCTGATGATTGCTGGCTTGTTTGCATATCGTACTCGTAGACCCAGGTCTCATCACCAGTTATAATGCGTTCCATGAATGTAGAATCGGAATTACAGCGATCCAGCATGTCTGAAGCAACCTGTTCGCGATGACGTTTTTGAAGAAAATTCAGGTCTTTCGGTACGAGTCGTGTGGCCACCTTTCTCATGCCCAAAATATCAATCAAAATCGTACGTGCGGACTCGTGGGATATCTTAAGATCATGTGCTATCTCTCTCAAGCTGGTACGACGGTTTTCCAGCACCCTTTCCTTAATTTTATCGACGTTATCTTCGATCGAAGCCGTCGATGGGCGACCACTTCACGACCGTCCTTGAAGGCTCTGTACCACTGATATGCACGAGTTTTCGATAGAGCATTATCACCAAAGGCCTTTTGCAACATTTTCAATGCATCGGCACACGAAAATTCATTTGCAACACAAAACTTTAAACAATTTCTTTGCTCAACGTAATCACCCATAGTAAAAATCGGCACTCACTTGACATCGACTTACTTAATCAGCTGTTGCAAACACACTAGTTGACAGATCCCGCTCAAGCTTGGCATAGTAATTAAGGACAGTGGTACCAACCTAGGAAAAAAAATTTTTACCTGCCTCATTGCCCCGCCAGATTTAAATCGATAATTCCCGGTACTTTCTTGACAGAATGTATTTTGTTTTTATAATTTAAACACGCAGGGATGCAACACTTTTGAGAGTGACAAATATTCACTTAGTTTTGAGCTGAAAATCACCTCAAATGATTACTAACATGAAAGGAGTATGCGGTTGGCTCTAGGTGAAACATTATAACAAATAATTCACACAGTTTTTATGTTTCACAATTTATTCACAATCCTGACACGTGTTTCGGTTTTTGAATCATCTTCAAGGGAATATAAAAAGGAACTAAACTTAAAATTCGAAAAGATTCTTTCATTACACTTAGCACATCTGTGTATTTTTATGGCATAAGGAAATAACATCATACAATAATGGGGTGTTGCCGAATAGTATTTGGAAAATTGTTGAATTTTCTTTTTCTCAACGGCTTCTTTGATTGAAAAAATCTCCAACTCTTCCATCAATTTAACCTCATTAACATTATATGTTAAAGTGACATCTTTCTCGTCAAAAAAATTTATATTTTCTATACAATGTTGTGCAAAACAGGTTGATTTCTGGTTTTTCAAAATAGACATCCTATGTTCTTTGATTCTATGCTGCAAACATCGGCCTGTCTATTCTATATATGTTGCATTACAATCATCACATTTAATTTGGTAAATCCCCGATTCGGAAAAGTTGGGACTCCTTTCTTTATTGTTCACCAAAACCTTAGCTAAATTATTTCTATTTACTGCTAAAGAATTAGTTCCCATTTTATGAAGACCATTACAGATCCTACTGCTGAAACCTTTTATATATGCATTGAAACCCATATTTTCTTTTCTTTATAAGGATCATTTATTTTGATTTAAAAATTCTTAAAATAATGGTTATAGAAATCAAATCATTGACAAAATGATTAATAAGAAAACACCACAATATTTGAAAAAAAGTATATCAATATAAATGATCCTAATGAAGAAAAGAAAATATGGTTCTCAATGGCCTATATCAGGGTAGGCGAACCAATGGCACGCGTGCCATTGATGGCACGCGACACAATATTTTGGGCACGTCGCAGAATTAGGTATTTTAAGACGATCGAACGCGATGCTCCTACGATGCGGAGTTTTTGAAGGAAGCCTGGTTAGCATGCGCGCCCTCCTTTTTGAAGATTTCAACAATAAAGATAAGATATTTCAGCGCATCAAAGATACTCCTCTATCAAGAAACACAATAAAAGAAAGAATCTTAAAACTGGCCGAAAATATAACAGATCAACAAAAAATTGACATTAAAGATGCTTCTTTTATATCGCTATGTCTTGACGAAAGCACTGACGTCACTAAATCTGCACGTTTAGCTGTTTTTGCTCGGTATTGCGTAGAAAACGTCATTAAGGAAGAATTAATTGCAATAAAATCGTTGCTAACAACTACAAAGGGAACAGATATAAGTACGGCAGTTAAAAATTCGCTTGCTGAAAAAGAAATTGATATAAAAAAGTGTTTCTGTAACAACTGATGGTGCTCCAAGTATGGTGGATAAAAAAAAAACGGTTTCATAAGTTTATTTCAAGCTGACGTAGGACATTCAATTCTTGAATTCCACTGCATCATTCACCAACAAGTCTTGTGTGCTAAGAGTGGTTTAATATCCCTTGATAATTTAATGGCGGTAGTTACAAAAATAGTCAACCTTATCTCGTCACAGGCTTTAAACAAGCGAAAATTCGATGCTTTGTTGGACGAAGTCAACTCGGTGTATAATGGCTTACTGATGTATAATAGTGTTCGCTGGTTGAGTCGCGGGAATGTACTTGAAAGATTTGTTGATTGCTTGGAAGAAATCAGACTGTTTTTGCAAAATGAGGGAAAAGTTGCACAATACCCACAGTTATTGGACGTTATGTGGCTTTCAAAATTGATGTTTTTTACAGACATATGCCAACATTTAAACACATTAAATGTAAAGCTTCAAGGGACAAACAAAACAATTATTGCCTTGATAGATCTCGTTCGCGCTTTTGAGGCAAAACTGCAAGTTTTTAGAAACGATATTATCACAAGAAACTACAAGTATTTTCCAAACTTGAAAAAATATATGAATGATTTAGATATTCACGAGACAGCAGACAAAGAAAAAATGACTGAAGAATTTATTTCTGTGATCGATTCTTCAATCAAGGAATTTTTAGGGAGATTTTCTCAGTTCAAAGAATTGTCGGAAATACTCAAGTTCATTATGTACCCAGATGTGACGTCATTTCATAAACTGAACTTCTCTCAATTTGATTGGTTAGAAATTGAAGAATTTGAAATGCAGCTAATTGATTTCCAATATAGTTCAATATGGATTCAAAAATTTATTGAAACAAGGAAAGAGTTGGAATTAATTTAAACTGAAAGATCGACAAGTAATTTAAGTAAAAATGCTAATAATAAACTTCTGGAAACATGGAATGCGTTACCAGACACATTTAACTGTTTGAAGAAGCTGGCTCATGCTATTTTAACCATGTTTTCATCTACATATGCCTGCCAGTCATTATTTTCAGAGATGAATAACATTAAAAACTCGGTTAGAAACCGTTTGACAGATGAATCTAGTTCAGCATGCATTTTGCTAAAAGTAACATCTTACAACCCTAACATAAATTATTTGTCATCTAACCTGCAGCAACAGAAGTCACACTAATTTTACTGAAATTTAATATAAACATACCAAAATGTACCTCTTTTGCTTACTTTATTTAATAAAGAGTTTTGATAGTATTTATAATTATTATTTTCCAAATAATCAGAAAGTCAAAATTATTTGATGGCACGCGAATGACCCCATTAAACTTTTTTTTAGAAAAAATGGCACGTTGATGCATAAAGGTTCGCCTACCCTGTCCTATATGAAAGGTTTCAGCAGTAGGGTCTCTAATGCTCATAAAATGGGAATTCATTCTTTACCAGTAAATAGAAATAATTTAGCTAAGATTTTGGTGAACACTAAAAAAAGGAACCCCAACTTTTCCGAATCGGGGATTTATCAAATTAATTGTGATAATTGTAATGCTACACATATAGTACAGATGGGCCGATGTTTACAGCATAGAATCAAAGAACATTGGATGTCTATTTTGAAAAACCAGAAATCAATCATTTTTTCAATGAAAAAGATGTCACTTTACTATATAATGTTAATATGGATAAATTAATGGACTATTTGAAGATTCTTTCAATTAAAAAAGCAGTTGAGAAAAAGAAGAATTCAACAAATTCCCAAATACTATTCCGTTGAGAAAAAGAAGAATTTAACAAATTGCCAAATACATAACCACATATAGAATGGCGTCCTTCTAGTTAGTTAGATATTGAACGCTAGCTCAAGAGTGAAGGGTGAGGAATTGGGTGGTATGTAGATATACCTTTTTGAATTCTAATTAGTTAGTAATTAATTGAACGTCAGTCAATTAGTATGAAAATTTTAGGATAAGCATGGGTAATTATAATAATATAATAACATTATAGATTATAATTCGTTTATTTACAGCTTACAGCATTGTATTTTATAGAACAGTGTATAATTCTGAGTGGTTTTCGCAAAATTAAGGCAATTAGTGCGGTTGATTTTTGATCTGCAGTTGTGAAAACACTATCTTACTCGTAAAGGAGTAGATCGCTGGGCCTTTTTAGCGTTATTCACTTTCACTGAATTCACTTCACACATTTTCTAATGAACTTAATTACAAATGTAAATATTATAGATAATACATTCGATGAAAGACAACATTACACTACTTTCGTAGTTGACGGATGGTTAATCAGAGGAAAACTTCAGTGGGAAAGGTTCGAAGATACAAGAATCTCTCTGTTAGATTTCTGCAGAGAGATTCTTGTATCTTCAAACCTTTATCGCTGAAGTTTTCCTCCGATTAACCATCGGTTAACTACGAAAGTATTATAATAGTTATAACAGTATATCATTTTGTCTATCATCGTAGTATTAGAATATGTATATACGTTCTTATTTATTTATAATTATTTATTATTGATAATACATTCATTTTCAGGCCTTTTAATTGCGGTATTGTAATATCACGAGAGGGCGAACGAAAATATTTCTTGCACCTGAAATTCTGAACTTATAAATGAGTGCGAATAAAGTTTTTTCTATGAATGCGAGTAAAGCTCTTTGGTATAGCGAAAAGATGAGACGTGGGCCACAGGAAGGGGATTATTCTTCGCTGAGAGTCATGTGAATGGTCGCGGATTAATGCGTTGACTGTTAATTCCCTCGCGTGAATGTCAAAAAGAATTTGTGGGCTTCAAGTCTGACGCGATTTATATTAGTGAGATTGGTAAAAATTGTACTGCCTAATACAAAGCGACATTTGCCTGATTGCTTTCTGAGTGACTACTATCCCATTAAGATTTCTACGAAGAATGATGGATTTTTGATAGATTTTGAGTGGAGAGCAGGTTCATGGCGGCGTCATTATCATGGATGAAGGCCGTAGAAAGTGAAGCCGAATGGATTCTTCACTGCCTGTCTAGTAAAGGTCAAAAATCCCTTATTCAATTTCGAATAAATCGAACAAGGGCTATTTCGATTTTTAGATACAGAACGCTGGCTCAAGAGTTTTAGTTTTTAGTTGAAGACTAAGAGAGCGCTATTGTTTTTTGTTTAGTGAACCGAGGTCGTCCAAAATACAAAGATACTGTTCTGTATTAAATTAATTGATGTTCACGTGATTATTTTTTGTATCGTGAATTCTTTATTCGTTGTTAAATTCTATTGTATTGATGCTCCAGTTGAGGGCTTTCTGTTTACCTTAATCAGAATTGACCTTTTGACATATTTCATACCTGAAAAAGTCTTTATCTTCATTTCATTTATTTGAATCTAGAGATGGTTTACAATGGAACTTTGTTTGAAAATTCGGAGCGTTTACAGTGAATTAAATATAGGATATAGGATATAGAATCGGCACAACAACCCCGTGTTTCAGAATGTTCCAACAAGACATTTCTGAGCAACGATATTATTAGATATAGATATTGAAACTAATAGGTCATTGAATCCGCACTACACCAAAGTGCAGCAGAGTAGATGGCACATAAAGGCATTGCTGAACAACGAAATTATGCGCCTAGATTATAATAAACTAGTTAGATTGAAGGTGTATGAGTTAGGGATTTCCAAGAACAGATTCTTTGGTTGAACTACCTGCACGGTCTTTGTTACATGTTCCTACTATTTATTATCCTGATACTCCCAGATCTTATGTGAAGATCCCTCAGAAGCTTTTACAGCTTGTGCGAGTTAGAAGTTCAGTTGTGTTCTTGGTGTGCTTTGTTACTGCGATCTTGCGCCACTTTAGGTCACAGCACGGTTAATTTTTGGCCAACAGTGAAATGGTGGCCGACATCCGTCTAACTAGAAAATTTTTTTTCCACCCAAACAGGATTCGAACGCGGACCTTTCGGTCTCGAGCACAATGCTCTACCACTGAGATGTCCGCATTTTTTGTTGATTAGCTTCCATTCGAAATGTTTATTTTGTGGATGAGAAGTATGTCTAATCTTATCGTAACCCTAACTTAATAATTCATTTTGTTTTGTGGCGTACCCGCTCCTTGCCCAGAATTACACTTTGCTCTGCTACTGCTTTCCGGCGTATCCCATAGAGGACGCTACCACTTTCCTATTGTTAGTTCACCCTCCTCACCGGCTTCAAGTAGAGCAGAGCGCGAGCGTTCTGACAACCGACGTTTCAACGTGGAATAAGGTCACAGGCGTCAATGGCAGACTTGCATCACATCACCAATCTGAAGGGTTCAGAAGATGTAAGTTGGAACGAAACACCTAATCTCCCGAAACTAAGTGGTTAGAAGCTCCCTCATAACACCGCATTCTTAAAGAGCTTCATTAGTGACCTCGAAGTGATAAGAACACGCAACGATCCCATTCATTAGTAACCCTGACTATCCCATCCAATTTTCAAAGGTAACTATCCTTTTCGTCCTGCAGTATCCCCAGCGGAGTAGTGTTTCATACCAAAATGCTAACGCCGTACACCGTGATCCTATCGACGCCCACTGGAAAGGGAGTGTGTGGCGTACCCGCTTCTTGCGCAGAATTCCGCTTTACTCTGTTACAGCTTTGCTGGCAAAAAACTGATCCATGTGATTTTTGACCTCTTTATTTGAAGTAAAGGTTTAACTGTCTAAAAATTTTGCACTGACCGGAACAAATAATAATCCAAAGTTGCCAGATCTGGAGAATATGGTGGATGTGAGAGTGTATCCCATTCAAGCTGTAAAAGCTATTGGTGAGTGACCAAACCTGTATGAGTTCCCGCATTTTCTTGGTGGAACACTACACCTTTTCTGTTGATTAATTCTGGCCTTTCTGCTGAAGTGCATAATTCAGTTTATCCAGCTAATGCTAGTTGACTTCCGAATTAATTGTTGTGTTATACGGCAAAAGCTAAAAAACGATTCCTTTAAAATCCCACCAAACCGGCAGCATTACCATTTTCTGATGGATATTGTGGCTTTCGAAATGCTTTGAGCCGGTTCATCTTTTTTCCTCCATGATCCCTTGCGTTTTACATTGCTATATACATTCTTCGTTCCCAGAAATGATGCCATTCAAAATTGGATCGTTTTCGTGACGTTTGAGAAGCGACGACACAAATTTTTCTTCGTGAAAACATGGGGAACCCATATATCGAGCCTCGAGGTTAAAACCAGGCCTTTCAAGTAGCCATGAACAGTTGAATTCGATAAACTTAACCTCTCACGTGTGTTATTCGCCGCTTTGCATCAACGAATTCCTTTTCATGTCTTTATCAGCTTCAACCGGCCTTCCGGAACGTGGTGCATCTTCGACATCAAAATTGCCGGATCGAAATTTTGCAAACCAGCTCCGGCACTGGCGTACTGTCAACACATCTTATCTTTACACATAGGTTAATTTATTTCTGGCTTGAAATGCATTTTTTCCTTTTTTATAGTAAAGAAGTAAAATATGAAGAAAATGCTGCGTATTGCTCTCAATATTTAAAAGGGCACCAAAAATTACTGCGTACTAATAATTGAACTTTTTCATACACAAGCTTTGCTAAATTAGCTCTCAAAGCATGTAATGATTATGCGGTTTTAGTGTGAAGTTGCGTTCGAAAATAGTATATTGTGCAACTAGTGCGAGAAGTTGTCGATTGCCCACGAGAGTGAAGTTGAGCGCACTCGCCTCGCTCGTGCGCTCATTCGCTCAAGTGGGCAATCGACAACCTCACACGAGTTGTACATACTATTTTTTATTACGAATGCGGGGATAATGGGAGTATAAAATATTTTTATTTGAATGCCAACCTTACTTATTTAGTATTGACAGTTTGACTGTCTTATTTTAATTTTGTCAATTTGCGTGTGCCAATGAAAATTTGCGTGCGAGAAGTTTACTTGTAGCACTCAGTGGAAATCAGGGAAATCATCGAGGCATTCAGTTGGGAAATACCAGCGCACGCGGCTTATTCTCTAGACTTGGCTCCATCCTATTATCATCTATTCGCATCACTGGGACAATTTCTCACTGAACCACGCTTCAATTTTTTATGAAATGGTTCGATCTCTGGCTCGCTTCAAAAAAAAAAACTGTCTCTTTGGCGCGGCACTCAAAACTGCTATTGAGGTAGGAAAGATATATAAATAGCAATGGAGATTATTTTGAACAAATATTTTATATCGTGTTCAAATAAGAGACTTGTAAGTTTTACAAAAAATTTCAGTTTCATACTTTCTGCACCTGGTATACTGTCGCATAGAATTACAAAGTATCGTAAATTTCAGAAAAATCTCTTGGTAATGTAATGGGGATGAGGAAATGCCGAGCAGTTAAAGGTGTAGGCGATATCACTAGTTGTTGCATCTCTAGTATCAAAAAAAGTAAAAGTGCGCCTTTTCCTGTCAAGAAAACCGAGGAGTTGGACAAGTGTATTAAGGTCATAATTTCATTTGTTGCCTCCTTGTCGTGGTAAATATCAGAAATGATAGGCCATTCAAAATTTGCATTTTTTATTGGCTATAAATGAAAAACTAATGAATATTTTTTCAAAGTTGTGAGTTCATTAGAGAGGTTGAACTTTGACATTCACGAATGGCAAACAATATCATTCAAATGACCGCCACGACTGCCTAAACTACCCCTTCCGATCAACACAATTTTTAAGTACATTGTCCATTGTTTGAGGCTCAATACCATGCATGGCAACTTCGATTTCGTGTTTCAAGGAATCAGTAGTTTTTGCATGGTTACCGTAACACTTATCGTTAATGTTCTCCAAGGTGAAAATGAGATGCATTGCTAAAGATGATTTTTCTGGGAAAATTCTCGTCTTCAGCCATTCGATCATTAGTGCATTGAGTGAAGTAGAAACGCATCAGATGGTCTTCACACATGTCTTTATACAAAAGTCTTCTCAGAGAAATGAGAGAAATGTTCAGTTCTTGAACATGATGACGAGTTGATGTTGATGAATGTTCAGCAACATTTTCAGGGTGCTCACTGTATCTGAACGTGAACGGGTTGTTTTATCAAATAATGATCTAGTTTTCACGTCAAATTGATATACAAATTGCCGTAAGAGCATTCCATTTCTATTTCCCAGTTTTGTTCAAGCGTAAATCGACTCATTTCATTATTGTCAAATATTAAGCCAACTTTCTGTCAAAACACGAATGACAGAAATGTTGCCAGACACAAAATAACCACTATTTTACACAAAAATCTGTTAAACTATCATTTTTTTATGTATAAAATAATTGTACAAAATTGGAAAGTTCGTTTCTTAACTCTAAGTCATCAATTTCAAGTTTTTCGGATATAGATTTCAATGCGGTAGGAATAGTAGCTAGATCATATTTTTCATAATTTATAGGATCAAGGTGAGAAAAATCTTCATAAAGTTTGCTATTTTCTTCAAATCTGTCCCTTATACTCTGAACTGCTTGATTAACAACTGTCTTACAAATATTAACTTCAAATGCTTTTAATGGGTCGACAACGACAAAATCTTCAGTGTGCTCTCCAGCCATCACTTTTCTTTTTCTAGATCTTTCCTGGGGAAGCTTTTCTTGAATTATAATATCTGCGATGATGATTGTCTCATTCTCCATCAAGTATTTTATAAAGCTGTTTGTTTTTTCGATAATTAGGAGAAAGTTATCGTACATATTATTAATGTTATCTTTTGTATTATTTACAATATGATAGGCCTACAAAAAATCGATACCTTCAATTTGAAGTTAATTTGATGCTGGTGTAGCATATTCGAATATTTTCATCATCGTGAACGAAATGAGTATTGTTTCATATTTAGTAAAATTTTCTACAAGACTCAGAGCTTTTGAACTTGTTCTACAGTCAAATTCCGGACCTGAACTTATTTTCTGGAGCACAAGTAAAAGGATAGAGAAAATTTCTTTGAAGTAGTCGTCGAAGAAGCCAAATAAATTCGATATAGCTTTGCTTTTACTCCACCACCGAGTTTCTCTATTCTCTCTCTTCACTAATTTTCGCATATTTTTTTCTGCATGATTTAAATCCTCCCAAACACGAAACCTTTTATATGACTCAGAAATAAAGAATGCTACTCGATTCAGCAAGCTAAAATAGATCTTTACTTTCACATGACATTGAGTGCTATCAGCAATAACCAAATTCAAGATGTAAGCATAACACCAAGTATACACAGATTTTGGAGCAAAACTCTTGGTATGAGCTTGAAGACCATTATATTGTCCAGACATATTAGCTGCCCCATCAAAGCTACATCCAATTATTTTTTGTTCATCTAGACCTACGCTATTAAGAACATCGATAAGTTTGTTTTTTAGTGCCAGACCTGTACTGATTTCTACTGGAACAATGTCTAATAACCTTTCCTGTACTAAACCTTGTTCGTTTACATAATGCACTATTATAGAGCATTGTTCTATAACACTAATATCTTGCGTAGAATCTATCTGAACACTTTAATACCCAGCTTTTTGTACATCCTCGGCTATTTTTAGTTTAATTTCATTTCCTATTATATTTATTATTTTATTTACAGTAGATTTACTTAAGAGAGTTACTAAGGCGGTTACTTCCATGTTTATTTTTACGCAACGACGCCTGTTCTGCAACCTCTTCGACGTGATTTTTTAATATGTCGTCATATTTTGCTAATAACAAAACTAGTTCCAAAAATTTCCTATGTTTATCGCTTCAGGGCCATTATCGTCTGTTATCAAATTAAATTCAGCTTCATCTTTTCCTCTATACCCAATTGTTTAGCTATAAAACATATTATGTCAACAATCCTAAATAAGTATTGGCGATTTTTTTTAGTTTCCTCTTCTTATCTTGTATTTCTTTATTTATATAGAGCTCAATGTTTTCGCTGTGCTTCAGTGAAAAATATGTATTTACTGCTTGAATAAGACTTTGAGATTTTTCGTGTATTTGTGCAGACTGATATATATATGTCGAAAATCATTGTTGCCCGTTATAAAATTCGATTATTTTGAACTAAACGTCATACATATGGAACAAAATACTTTGTCTAGTTGTGATGAATAAGACAACCAATTTCTGGGAACTTTGTCCCCATTACTCAAGGTTCGAAAATACAATTCTTCCAAATTAAATTTTTTAGACTCAGATTGAATTGGAAGTGAAGACAAAAATAATATTTTTGAGTACACAGAAGAATCTATGGACGGTGGAATAAACTTGACTTCATCTTCTGGATCGTCTAATACCATACTACGTCCAGGCTCCAATTCTTCGTTTTTAATTTTTCCGCCACACTCCTGTTGAGTGTTATCACAGGCGGTTTTTTTCGGGAAACAAAGTTGTCATACTTATATCTGGAATATGAGCTAGTATTTCATTATAATCTCTAGTTACTTTAGAAGAATCAGAAAGAAGTGCCGAAGTCGAGTGTATCTTTCAAAATTGACGATTTTTTTTCAAAGTTCTCATTTGGATTTTTGTTTGAAAAAGATTTTATATTACTCTGATCAGAAGAACCAGCAGCTTGCTCCAACAATTTTTTTTGTCGCTGTGCCCGTTTCTCAGTTCCAGTTTTATAAATTCTCTTTGCCTTTTTTGTTGGCTGATCCATTTGCAAAAAATTTTACCGCTTTTCATTTCCAGAAAGTAAAAAACAAAAATAAACTATGTGCCAAATATATTACAAGACAATTACACTGTTATGTTATCTGCAATTTACGTATATGTTTTGAAAATGAAAGTCTAAAACGGACGATGAGCGATAATAAAATATTATATAAGTAATGGAATAAAAGACAATCCTAATCTGCACAATTAAATTTTTTTTAATATTATAAATTATGGGTCAAATTTCGCTTATGGGTACAAGATTGTATTATGAACTAGTTCTTCAAATAACGTTTTTCTTGAGTTCCCTTAAATATTACAATTTTGCCACTTATTTGCAAAAAAGACGTCACTTTTTATTGAATTTGAATGAAGTACAAATCAATGTCAAAATCAGAAAAAAAATTTTCCATATAATACGTACTTTTAAGAACAGAAGACAGCTTAAAAGACATTCGAAATTCATATCATTTTAAAACCTCTAGAAAATGACCAAAGGCGCATATAACTTAAAATATGAAAAAAAATATTCTCAACCCTTGACCTTGATTTTAGTATAAAAATTGCCAAATATCAAGTCTACTATTATTATGTAGTACTAGTACCATGCTAAATTAAATTAATCAAATAAAAATCAAGTATATTTTGTATGTAAGTATATGCCAAAATAAACTTACCTTTTTTATGAAAATTAATCAATGCTTCACTAATAAAACACAAATTCGCACTGTATACGCTGTTACTCTGCCGAAACACGCTGGCAATCTCTTATATTTGTAAATAAGGTTGGATGTTGGATGGCGGCGAGTGCCAACCCGAGCCAAGGTACTACTTCCCTGAACTATCCGGGGTTTTTCTGCTCGGCAATGTCAATTGCGCCTACAATGATAGACTTCGGCCGTGGTGTTTGGCGTCCAGTTGTAAAAAAATAAAATATATAAAATTTATTTTTGACTTTTTTATTTTCTTTTGCTTCAATTTTATTTGTTTTAAATATTTTATTTTTGCATTTGGCCCCCTGGCCCCTAATTTCCATTTGGCCCCGTCGGCAATTGCAGACCTGCCGACCTGTCCAGTCCGACCCTGAATACCTCTTAACTTCCAGAAAAATCAAATTAAAAAATTCTTAGGTCTAAATCAAGAACAAGATTTTAGTAGGATAAATTTTTATTATTTTTAGAACAAATGTGTAAGCCCATCACTAAATATTCAAATTTCTCATCTTAAGCGTGTAAGAATAATTACCATAACAAAAAACAATTTGGTATATTATCAAGTTTGATGCTTCTCAAATGTCAACTGACTTTATACATAAATCTGTCAGTATAATTTTAAGACTTTTCAGATGTCTCAAGTAAGCTTGATGAATAAACATTAGTTATATCAAATTAGCCAAGATTCGTAACTTGCAGTCCAGGATGTTACTGTTGTCCATTTCGGAAACTGGCTGACAAATTTTTGTAAAGACTCAGACTTCTGGCCAATTCCGAATAGATTATGAGTGGTAACTGCAAGGTCTACAGTATAGCCAGTGTAATTTGATGGTACCTGGAACAAAACAATTCATTTAACTTTTTACTCTTATACTTAAAATAAGTTTTTGGAAATTACTGACTTGCTTCCAAAATTAATTTGTTCACATTTTTTGTGAATTAAGCAATCACTTCTTATGTTTCTTCTTCAGACGACCAAAAACACAACAATGGTTACATGGTATTTTTATAAGATTAGGTAGAATGATAACAAGAATACAAAAACTAAAGAATGTTGGTACAGTTGTGAGAAGTAATTCTGGGGCTGTTAGGTCATTATCGAATGTTATTTAAAGGTGTTGAATATTTTGAATTTGCTAAAATCAGTTCCGTAAAGTTTTTTGTGCACTAGTTCCAGGAAACAGCGTATTATGGTTCAGTCCAAAGGTCTATAATTTTCGAAATTTGAGCCGAAAATGGTCTCAAACGACTAGGTTGGACTCACTAATGAAAAAAAAAAGAGCTAGAGCACTGATCCTTAAGGGAAGGTTTGGGGTCTTAGTTCCGCGGCTAGGTTCATTAATTGACAAAATCAGTTTAAAAGCAGTTATTCACGTTTGAAAATTTTCCTAACGTTCCCAATATTTTCAAAATTACCTATTCAATCTATCTGAAATTCAGCATTTAGAAGGAGAACTAGTGAACAGATAGATCTACCATCCGACAGTTCAATGTATCGGTAGATAAATAAATCTGTAGATCAATTTTATTGGTAGATACACCTAGCGGGAACATGCTACTCTGTCAAGAAAGTACCGGGAAATTTCAATTAAAACAACATTTTTACATTTAATCGTTAAAATTTATTGGGTCGCCTTCAAAATAGGCTCCATTTGCTCCAATACATCTATGCCAACGGCACTTCCAATTATCGAAACATTTTTTATAGGCGCTTTCCGGGATGGACTTTAGCTCTCGCGCCGAATTTTGTTTTATGGCTTCAATCGACTCCAAACGGGTGCATGCATTGAAAATGTTGCAAAAGGCCTTTGGTGATAATGCTCTATCGAAAACTCGTTCATATCAGTGGTACAGAGCCTTCAAGGACGGTCGAAAATGAAGGCCAAAGCCGCTCGAAAATGAAGGTGATGCTCATTGTTTTCTTCGATATCCGTGGCGTGGTGCACTACGAATTCGTTCCAGAGGGTCAGACGGTAAACAAGGAGTATTACCTAGGCGTTATGAAACGTTTGCGTGAGCGTATCCGTAAGAAGCAGCCAAATTTGTGGGCGAACAACTCATGGATTTTGCATGACGATAACGCGCCTTCTCACCGAGCTACGATTGTGACTGACTTTCTCGCCAAAAACTCAACAAACGTGCTTCAGCAACCACCATATTCGCCGGATTTGGCTCCCTGCGACTTTTTCCTCTTCCCAAAACTGAAATTGCCCCTTCGTGGCACCCGTTTTGAGTCGATTGAAGCCATAAAACAAAATTCGGCGCGAGAGCTAAAGTCCATCCCGGAAAGCGCCTATAAAAAATGTTTCGATAATTGGAAGTGCCGTTGGCATAGATGTATTGTAGCAAATGGAGCCTATTTTGAAGGCGACCCAATAAATTTTGACGATTAAATGTAAAAATGTTGTTTTAATTGAAAATTCCCGGTACTTTCTTGACAGAGTAGTAATAGATTTTTTAGGGAGGCTGTATCGGAGAATGGGCTGACATATTGTCCTTTCACATCCATGAAAGAGCATATTTCGCTTTTCAATTTCCAAAATCTATTCAAAACCACACCACACCAGGAAAGCCATCGCACCTGTGTGTAATAAGGTAAACCACTTTCTATATCACGTAGAAACGCCGAAAACTGCCGCGGATTCAACCCTCGTGACCTTATGAAGTTAATCATCTTTTTTACTGATTTTGAAACGCTTTCAAACTTGACGACTTTTGTTCATAAAACTTCTTGGTATATTATACCAATCTGGTTTTTCACATCTCGTTTCTTTGATCTTTGTCTGCATTAATTTAATGAAGCCATTATTTTCTCCAGTCATGGAAGGAGCTTCGTCTGTTGCGATGAAACACAGTTTCTACAAATCTAAATTATATTTTTGTAGAAATGCATAGACGGCATTGAAAATATCCTCTCCAGTTTTTGTATCATGCAACGGTACTAATTCCAATAATTCTTCATAAACTTTGATATCTTTGTCAACAGCACGGAGAAAAACAGCGAGTTGCGCCACACCACATACATCCATAATTTCGTCACGGGCAATGGAAATGCAACCAACTACGTTACTCTTTCAGCGATAGTATTCCGGGACAAGGATATATTTTGAAAATGCTTCACGCTCCTGGGACCTACAATTTCTGCGGCTTTTATAAGACATTCTCTAATAAATTCACCTTCAGCAAATGGTTTTGAGTGATTTGCGATCAACTCCGACAGTATGTAACTTGCTACAACAGCAGATTCATTCTCTTTCTTTTAGACGAATAAACATTAGCTGTTGATTTTTTAACTGTAGTTTTAACTGAATAAACTTAATCCTAGGATTTTATCAAATCATCAAAAATATTAGGAATTCATTTTGCAACAAACATTATCAATTCTCCCCGGTAGGGCTTGATTCTTTTAACGATCGTAAAACTTCATTTCACGACCCCAAGATGAAAGGATGCCGCCTGTTTTCAAAGAAAGCCGGCGCGTGGCTACCTATGTTTAGTTTCAGTAGTGGAGTTCTCACAAGCCATAAGGATATAGCGTTTTTATTCAGCATATCAAGTTCCTTGTGTTTGATTATGCCTTTGATGATTTACTGCCGTGGTAGAACGAATCGGTAGAAAACGAAATTTCGAACCAGTGTTTGAATCCAGGTTCAGAGTGATTTTTATTCATCATATGTAGCTTTAATATTATTCATATATATTAGAAATAGTTTTACATTGTAAAGGTTTTCAGAGTTTTCTCATTTTAATATTCAATTTAATAATTTTTTATCTTATGAGTAATTGATCATTTATAATTATCATTGATTTTGATGACTCTGTACAATAAAGAAGTTACGCATTCTATCTGAACGTCTTCAGACTATTGAGATCAGTTCTGTTGAATAAATAGACTTGGGATGCATTCAGATGATGTGCTACAATATAAAATAAACTTACCCTTAAGTCTATGGAGAAATTTAGTGGTTTGGGAGCTAAACCATGAGCATAATAAACAAAATAAGTTTCCCTGTCATTCCACTTGGGACCCGGTAAAGGATATTTAGAGTTCAAACTCCAAGTAGTCAACTCCACACCCAGAACTGGAGAAATCATGACTCCAACATGGTTTGCACCTGCAGGGAAAAAACTATATTTGTTGAATTTGTTTATTTCTATTTCATTAATATATTCTGTATGTATTGATGTTATTCATTATAATTATTTGGAAGAAATAAAATTCTAAGTAAATGACCTTGTTTTCTCCATTTCTTAGTACATGACATTACCAAAATAGAAGCCATGTGATTTTAAATACTTTAAACGAACTTGAAATTCATTGCACATAATGATTTAAACAACATTTTTCATTGTGTTTAAAAACATTTTTTATTGTAATTCATTTATTAGCAAGTAGAATATATACATCCTATAAGCTAATTCGCTAACTATGGAACTTGAGGTTCTCACATGATATTATAAGGCCTATTCCAGTGAAAATATACCTTCAACTATATCTCAAGTCAGTTGACCATTTCCTTCTTAGACTTCTATATTATTGACGCAGTACCAATGGATGCAATATATGGTTGGTATGGCTTTTCAGTTTAGCATAATTTTTGTCCCTCTTCTCTTCGTGTAGGATATGATTAGTGACGTACCATGGAGCTTTTGCTATCATTCGAAGTATTTCTGATTGGCTTCTCTGAATTATTGATATATTTGATTTGATTGTACATCCCAAGAGCTCAATACCATATACCTACCAATATAGTCTTTATCACTGTTTTATAGATAATCACCAGATAACTAGTTTAGAGTATTCAGTGCCAATTTAGATTTCCATCCTATAAGCCAATTAAGTACTCGTGTTTTTAAGTCTATTCGCTATGTTTGCAATCTTAATGCATCCCCAATTATTTTGTACTTGAAACCTCTGATATTTGTACATTATTTATATATGCCAGTGCACACTAACCTCTCCGTAAGGTGAAATGCACTTGTACAGATTTGAACTCATTTATTTGGAGTTTCCACCTGTGGAGCCATTTTTGTATTTCCTTTAAATGTTTCTGCAATTTAATGGTGGTATTTTGTGGATCTTCATCAACAGCTAGAGTGCCTGTATCATCTGCAAAAGTTCCCAATATGGTATAAGGATTTGTAGGTAGCTTAGCACTTAGAACAGTGGTCCAATGACTTCCCTAACGAACTCCTAATCGTATTGGGAAGTAGTTCGATTTCTCACCACCAACTAGCACTCTGAATCATCTACCACTAAAATACTAAAATAGGATGTCAATAATTTATAATAACTTCCAGGCAGGTAGGTTTTGATTTTGTAGCGCAAACAAGGATGCCAAACTTTATCAAAAGCTCGACTCACGTCCAAGAATGCTGATGAATATTATTGTCTTTGTTCAAGCGCTTTACTTATTTCGTGACTAATTCTATCGATTTGCTGTATTGCGGGGTGATTTGACAGGAATCCAAACTGATGATCTGGTGTATACTCCTCTGTATTTGGATCGGAGTTTATTCTTTATAGCACCAGTCTGTCTAGGATTTTTGATAAAAATGGAAGCAAGCTGATTAAACGATAGGATGTGATGGTGTTTGTATCGTCATCAATTATGTTATCATCTGGTCAATAAATGGCAACAAAAACATCGCATAAAGTTAGTAAAGTATGATACAAGTGACAAAATCCGAAAAAACAAAATATGGATCTATTAAATGAATGGAAAAAACGAGATGATCCTAATTTTATGCTTGGTATTGTACAAATGTACTAAATCCTTTATCTGCATATTTCAAGAAGAAAGTCTTCAATATTCACCTTGTATTTCTAAATGCAAACGTTGGCCATCTGATATATTTTCTCTTTTATATTTCATGGATATAGGTGTGGTTTTTGGAGCAGTGATTGTTGGTACCCAGTGGGTTTTACCCAACATATTCAAAACCGGCACTAAATACGGCAGACCACAATATAAATAGTCGCGGCAGTCTTGATCAACAGCTACAGCTTTGTTCATTTCAGGTACATATTTATCTACACTATGGGGACTATTGATGTCCATATCAACGATCCAGTATCCAGATCTGGTGCTCTCTATGCTTCCAGAAATGCCGTGATATATCCTTTGGGAATGCTGAAAATAAAAAAATACTAGTGAATATGTATTTCATCTTATATGAGGTACAGCTAACTTTTGGTATATTATTCAATCAATGAGAACAGACCTATTACAATATATAAAAGTAAAGGATGAAAAAGAAATGTCGCATTTTTGTAATAATAATGGATAGCTGAAGCCGAAGGAGATCTTGCCACATCAAAATCTATTAAATATCTACCCTACACCAACACCCATAAATATTAAAACAAATTGTAGAAATTACTATGTTTTACTACCAAAAAATATATATTACACATTTTCTTGTGACTCGAGTTTCGGGAAATGAACTCACATGTCTGATGATGGGATAGTTCATTTCCCGAAACTCGAATCACAAGAAAATGTGTAATATATATTTTTTGGTAGTAAAACATAGTAACTTCTACAATTCGTTTTAATTATGATCAACTACCAAATAGTAACGGCTGAAACAATTCAGTACCCATAAATATATTAGAATTTAATGCATAATTGAATGCATATAATAGAATGGAATGCATAAGTGGTACATTTAACCCATTTGAGAGTGGAGACAAATGTAGTTGTAAAAATTCCTCTTTTGTCTAAAAAAAGCTATGTGATTGCTTCAATTAATCATAAACCGTTGTTGCCTGAAATTAGTTTGCAACTATTTTGATCTGAAAGGTGCTTTGTTCTTTGGAAATGATAAAATAAATTGGGAGTACATTGTAAAGTTAAATGCCAAACAATTTTTTTTTAAATTACACCTTGCCAACAAAGTCATTAATTGACACGTTTTGTGACAATTTAAATGGAATATTGGATTTATTGAATGTACGCAGTATATTTAGCAAATACCCCAACAGAATACCTCTAAAAGGATATTCATCGGCACAAGTTCGGACAACATTACATGAGAATTTTGAACTTTCTGATTGCACAAGATTGAGGAAATTCTGCGGATAACTGACTTTTATCTCTTCTCAAAAGTTGTTATGTAGGCTTTGTAAGTTTCATAATATCACTGACTAATCTTACAGCAGTCTTACAGAATATTTCATAAATGATAATTAGCTTAAATACCAGTTGACCTACAAATTTAGTCAAGGTAATATCGAAATGTTTTTCTCATTGATAAGAAGTGTTATTAGGAGTACAAATTAATTCGGTTCGTTTTTGAAGAATAGCTTCAAAAAGATCAAATATACCACAATTTCAGATAGATTGGACATCTGTCCGGAATTTCGATAGTTTGGAGTCCATAAGACCGCTTCTGCAGCGCCATCATCTCCCGCTAATAGGTGACGAAGATTTTCAATACATTACAACCCAAGTTTCATATACCGGTACATTTTTCTATAACCTTAGTTTTCTGTTATCATTTGAAACAAAGTGCTGCATAATTGCATCAAATGATTGTTGAAGCTTACATGTTCTTGGTATTACACTTTGTTTCGAGCGGTTAAAAAAATTCAAAAATGGCGATTTTGACGTGAGTAGCGAAGAGTTTGGGAAACCACCCAAAAAGTTCGCACACAACGAATTGAAATCCTTATGAGATAGAAATTATACTCAAACTCAACACGAACTCGCGTTCACGAAGTATTTGTTACTCATAATAAAAAGCAGTATGCGTTTAAAAAGAAGCAAGTGCTCATCTGTTTTCTAATTTGACATCAAAATCCAGTGAAAAAAATATACTCACAACAATCATGAACCTCTGAGGCGCCAGCCAATTAGGATTGGCGGAATATGGAAACCCAAATGGAGTTAAGAGAAGTACCGCTATAGACAAAAGGATAATTCCCATCAATAATGAAAACACTTTTCTCATTTTCTGTACAAGCAGAATTATAGGTACTGCGAAGCATAGTAACACGCAGAACTGCATACTGGCCATGATGGCTATTAGGTACTCTGCATGAGAGGCAGCACCAGCTCTTCCCATTATGGGAATAAAGAGGTAGAGAGCACTTATTGTTAAGTAAAATCCCTGAACAAAGGGCAGTCCCATAACTCCAATATGGAGTAGAAGCCATTTAGAATCTGAAAAAAGATGTTAGTAAATCTATCAAAATTATTATCATTTGTGATTTTAATTCAACAACAAGCATTAACAACAAGATAATTTATATTGATTGTAGGGTAACCCAAAGGAGATGGTATGTTTTGAAAATTTGATAAAATATAAAAAATTTGAGATAAAGAGAACTTTTCTATTTTTTTCAAGATAAAACTCATTACTAAGTAAAACAATAAAATAGAAAGGCTTTTTACTTGATAGAAGAAATATAACAAAATTTGAATATCAAAACAAATTGAAATATGTTTATCTTCTACAATTTTAATTTCCAAAAGAATTTTTTTATTCAGAAAAACTTTTAGAATTAAATTAATGTCTAAAACAAGCACCGCTCACATTTAATAGACGTTTATAATCAAAACTCAATATACAATGTCAAATGAAATAAATAACCCAGCAGATATACGAAAGTAATTAAAATTAATAAATAAATATTCAAAGGAGACAAAATTTTGTTTCTGGTTTTATCTTTAAAAAATACTACTTGCCTTATAAAAACATGAACACACTTAAAAGACTTCCCAAAGAATATAATTTATTTGAAATATTTAATATATTTAAATATTCGAACAAATTATTTCAAAAAACTCTAAAAAATGTGCACTATATCTTCAAAAAACAAATATAATTCTAGATAATCCCGTCATCAGCCCTTATTCAATATTACAAATATCAAAATCAAAAACATAACCTACATCACTCGAAGCTTAAGTCTTTTAACACGTGAGTGATGTAGGTTATGTTTTTGATTTTGATATTTGTAATATAGTTCGAAGCTTAAGTCTTTTAACACGTGAGTGATGTAGGTTATGTTTTTGATTTTGATATTTGTAATATTAGTTCGAAGCTTAAGTCTTTTAACACGTGAGTGATGTAGGTTATGTTTTTGATTTTGATATTTGTAATATAGTTCGAAGCTTAAGTCTTTTAACACGTGAGTGATGTAGGTTATGTTTTTGATTTTCATATTTGTAATATAGTTCGAAGCTTAAGTCTTTTAACACGTGAGTGATGTAGGTTATGTTTTTGATTTTGATATTTGTAATATTAGTTCGAAGCTTAAGTCTTTTAACACGTGAGTGATGTAGGTTATGTTTTTGATTTTGATATTTGTAATATTGAATAAGGGCTGATGACGGGATTATCTAGAATTATATTTGTTTTTTGAAGATATAGTGCACATTTTTTAGAGTTTTTTGAAATAATTTGTTCGAATATTTAAATATATTAAATATTTCAAATAAATTATATTCTTTGGGAAGTCCTTTAAGTGTGTTCATGTTTTTATAAGGCAAGTAGTATTTTTTAAAGATAAAACCAGAAACAAAATTTTGTCTCCTTTGAATATTTATTTATTAATTTTAATTACTTTCGTATATCTGCTGGGTTATTTATTTCATTTGACATTGTATATTGAGTTTTGATTATAAACGTCTATTAAATGTGAGCGGTGCTTGTTTTAGACATTAATTTAATTCTGAAAGTTTTTTGAATAAAAAATTCTTTTGGAAATTAAAATTGTAGAAGATAAACATATTTCAATTTGTTTTGATATTCAAATTTTGTTATATTTCTTCTATCAAGTAAAAAGCCTTTCTATTTTATGTTTATTTAATCCTAAAAAAGCGTTTCAAAGAGACGATAATCTGTCTTTATAGGCTGGAAATTTATAATATTGGTCTTATTTAATGATAACATAAAATTCGGTTCATCCCATAATTTACATTAAGTTTCGGTTGTAACATAGTTTAATAACTTTATGCGATGATTTTGCCGTAATTGATCGAATTAAAAATCCAGAAAATTACTGGCATGAAGTCGGGAGCTTTTTCGCGCTCGTTCAACACACCATTTTCCCTGAAACTTTCAAATCTCTGAATATCTTCTTGAAGAAGATACATCTGATGAAACCATACTCACAAAAAAATGTGTAAATTTCAGATGTTTTGGTGGTAAACATAGTTATTTCTTGTTTCAATAATGAAGAAAGTGTGAACAAACGTATGTTTCACGCTAACTTATCTGAAACATTTGATTCGAGAAGTCTACACTGCACAAAACGATATGCCATATTCAAAATGATATATTGACTCCATTCTGAAACTATGGTATAAACGATTTTTGGGCAATAGTTTTTTTGGTAAGTTCTACCCAAAGATGACTACTACCCTATCAATTAATACAGATTTCAGCATTAAGTCCTCAATATCATCCAAAAGAAACAGATTAATTTTCTTGTCAATTTTTCATGGTCTGTAAATCATGGAAAATAATAAATTTTTTTGTTTGTGGAAACTGAAATAGATGTATAATATTTTCCAATATTAAGTTTAAATTCAAAACCTCGTAATCTGTTTTCACCCCCAGATATAATCATGTACCCCCTCCTCTGGTTAACCTATCATTGGTTATGAAATTATATCCTTTAATAAAAATAGATTCATCTGAATCATTATTTAACCAAGTTTAAGTTAATCCTAATATATAAGTTAATCATTTTGAGGGAATATCGTAATTCCACAAAATTTGAAATCAAATATCTTCATTTATTTTTGAAATTTATTTATTTACAAGGAAGGAATACTAACAGGCTGTAAGCCCAAATAAAGTATCCATATATTAACACGAAATAACACACTTATTAGCTATCAAGAAATAAAAAATAATAAAAACAAATTTCAACATATCTTAAGAGTCCTAAAACGATGAACCTTCAGAATCAGAGCTTCAAGAATCACCTAGTTAAGTCTTTGTTTCAAAGTTCTCTTTATTGACGGCAATGATTGATGAAAATAGTCCAAGCCGATCACAAGCGAATTGCAGATGACCATCATACTGCAGAGCGGTAAATTCTGTGATGAGTTTATGTTTTTAAACAGTGCATTAAGTGTCTCCTTAGATCTTGGATTTGAATTAAGAACTTTAAAAGAAATGCATTGCAACACATTGGGCTTTTAGAATTAAATTAATTTTAATTCTAAAAGTTTTTTTGAATAAAAAAAATTCTTTTGGAAATTAAAATTGTAGAAGATAAACATATTTCAATTTGTTTTGATATTCAAATTAAGTAAAACAAGTTGTAGAAATTACTATGTTTTATTTACCAATAAATTGATACATACACGGTGACCCAGTGGTGCGTAAATGGTCCATATATTTGTTTTTATTCAAGCTCTCGACTTGATTTTTTTTCTAAATGATAGGTGGTACAATCCGCACATCCTGAAAATATTTTTATCCACATACAGAATGTCCGTAAATGAAATACATACATAGGATTGGTTTTTCAAATGGCAACCCCCTATTTTTCATACATCTTTGGATTTGCCACTTAATTGTCGATAAAACGCACCCAGGTTTCATTGACTTATCTGCATTAGTTTTTGACCTGAGTCAATTTATGTGTCGAAATATCGTCGTGCGTAGAACCACTGAAAAAGTCATAACTTCGGAACCGTTCAACATAATTCAATCATCCTTTTTCCAGTCGATTCTTTAAGCTTCTGCACATTTTTTGAAATGGGCAAGAATTCTATGTCTGTGTTTTATCACCTACTACATTGGTTTTTAAATGACAAGTTATAAATTGAATTAACCCGATTTTTTCAAATGCGACACCCTGTATTTTATTGTACCATTGTATTAAACTTCGTAAGAGCTTTTCATCGATATAAGGTGTGTAGGGTCTTCTTCGTGAAGTAAATTTCAAAATAATGGATGGTTTTTGAAGAATCGAGTAGGACGTTGTCGTAAAATCTGAAACAACGATTTAGGTAATAGAACACCGACATCAAATTTGTGCCTAATTCAAAAGATGCACAGAAGCTTAGCGAATCGACTGGAAAAAATTTGATTGAATTATGTTGAACGGTTCCGAAGTTATGACTTTTTCTGTGGGTCTACGCAGGACGTCATTTCGACACATAAATCGACAAGGGTCAAAAACTAATGCAGACAAGTCGATGAAACCTGGGTGCGTTTTATCGACAATTAAGTGGTAAATCCAAAGATGTATGAAAATAGGGAGTTGTCATTTAAAAAAACCAAACCTATGTATGTATTTCATTTTCGGACATCCTGTATGTGGTTGAAAATATTTTTAATATGTGCGGATTGTACCACCTATCGTTTGGAAAAAACAATCAAGTCGATAGCTTGAATAGAAACGAAGATATGGTCTATTTACGCACCCCTAGCCACCCTGTATAATTTCAGCAACGGTTTCAACCCCAATATAATAGATAATTTAATTCGACAGCAACAATCTTAAATAGCTATAAACCAAATCCCATCATAAAAACTAAAGATAACAAAAATTAATTTTTTTATCGTGATTTGGTAGCATAAGTCAAATAGTGGCCAACAGTTTTTCACAATTGGATGTCAATATTACTTTCAAAACACAAAACAAATTATCATCCGTATTATTTAACGCAAAGGACACAACTCCAAACATACATAAATCGGGAGTTTATGAGTTATCTTGTTCGACGTCCAGTAATAAATATACTACTCTGTCAAGAAAGTACCGGGAATTTTCAATTACAACAACATTTTTACATTTAATCGTCAAATTTATTGGGTCGCCCTCAAAATAGGCTCCATATGATCCAATACATCTATGCCAACGGCACTTCCAATTATCGAAACATTTTTTATGGGCGCTTTCCGGGATGGACTTTAGCTCTCGCGCCGAATTTTGTTTTATGGCTTCAATCGACTCAAAACGGGTGCCACGAAGGGGCAATTTTAGTTTTGGGAAGAGGAAAAAGTCGCAGGGAGCCAAATCTGGCGAATACGGTGGTTGCTGAAGCACGTTTGTTGAGTTTTTGGCGAGAAAGTCAGTCACAATCGTAGCTCGGTGAGAAGGCGCGTTATCGTCATGCAATATCCATGAGTTGTTCGCCCACAAATTTGGCCGCTTCTTACGGATACGCTCACGCAAACGTTTCATAACGCCTAGGTAATACTCCTTGTTTACCGTCTGACCCTCTGAAACGAATTCGTAGTGCACCACGCCACGGATATCGAAGAAAATAATGAGCATCACCTTCATTTTCGAGCGGCTTTGGCGTGGTTTTTTCGGTTTCGGCTCATTTTTTGCCACCCATTCCGATGATTGCTGGCTTGTTTGCATATCGTACTCGTAGACCCAGGTCTCATCACCAGTTATAATGCGTTCCATGAATGTAGAATCGGAATTACAGCGATCCAGCATGTCTGAAGCAACCTGTTCGCGATGACGTTTTTGAAGAAAATTCAGGTCTTTCGGTACGAGTCGTGCGGCCACCTTTCTCATGCCCAAAATATCAATCAAAATCGTACGTGCGGACTCGTGGGATATCTTAAGTTCATGTGCTATCTCTCTCAAGCTGGTACGACGGTTTTCCAGCACCCTTTCCTTAATTTTATCGACGTTATCTTCGACCACTTCACGACCGTCCTTGAAGGCTCTGTACCACTGATATGCACGAGTTTTCGATAGAGCATTATCACCAAAGGCCTTTTGCAACATTTTCAATGCATCGGCACACAAAAATTCATTTGCAACACAAAATTTTAAACAAATTCTTTGCTCAACGTAATCACCCATAGTAAAAATCGGCACGCACTCTGACATCGACTGACTTAATCAGCTGTTGCAAACACACTAGTTGACAGATCGCGCTCAAGCTTGGCATAGTAATTAAGGACAGTGGTACCAACCTAGGAAAAAAAATTTTTACCTGCCTCATTGCCCCGCCAGATTTAAATCGATAATTCCCGGTACTTTCTTGACAGAATGTATAAGACAGACGGGACGTTCCTTCAAGACCAGGTTCAACGAAAATAAAATGAATTTCATGAAAAGTGCACAAACTTCTACTTTTGCCACTCATTGTTTAGAAAACGACCATCTTTTTCCGACAATAGAAAATCTTAAAATTTTACATGTAGAATCAAAAGAAAAGAAACTTGATTATTTAGAATCTGTTGAAATTTTCAAATTAGTTCACAATAAAAATAATGGAAAAATAATGAATGACTGTACGGATCTATGTAAATCCAAAATATTTGAGATATTTAAATAAATAACATCTGTTTACTAATATTCTTTGGCGTACCGACATTCTAATAGTTGCTAGGTGTCCTCTCTTTTTTAACCTGTTTTTGTCACCTCTTCTACCTGTGTATATGCATGAATACCCTGTCCTGTTTGTTAAGTCTTCAGTTGTCTGAAGATGGGATAGTTAATTTCCGAAACTCGAGTCACACTTAAATGTGTAAAATATCAATTTATTGGTAGTAAAACATACTTATTTCTACAAATTGTTTTAATTATGTTCAACTACCAAATAGTAACAGCTGAAACAGTTCAGTATCTGAAAACTCATTACAATTCAAGGACACATCGTGCAAGTGTCGGCCTCTGCTTTATTTGTAGGATGGAGTTTGACAACCTACAATAGAAAGTTTTTGATAAAGGTAAAATGGTTGTCAATAATATATCAAAAATTTTTTAAATATTAAGTAACAAGTGAGCTGGGGCTTGTTAAATCAAGTGAGTGCTCTATGAATCGCATTTCAAATTTGCATAGTAGTTCTTGATGAATGTGTCATAATTTTTAAGTATACGTACAAAACATTAGTTTGGAAAACATCAAGATTAATTCACAGAATACATAATTATAACTTCAAAACAAGTTTTTGAATAAAAGAAATAGATACACGTTCTATACAGAGTAGAAAAAGCTCAACCCAGTATATCTATTACAATATAAAGCAATCGTCAACTGAAATAGGACAAACATATAGATATTTTGGTAAATAAACTGAGGTGTTTACTAGTCAGGTTTAAATATCTCAGAAAATACTTGGATGTACCAGAGCTGAAGATCGGCTTTAGCCGAGTATATAATCTTCAGCTCTGACATAAATATCAGTCCCAAATAAAATATGGGATAGTGGTTTAGAGGGGAGCCTACAGCTGTCATATGAAGACGCTCGAAGTGCTTCAAAAATGGTTGCTTCGAGTCATCTACAGAAAGCCACTCTTGTTTTCGTCAGATGAGCTATTTTCTGTTTCCAAGATTGTGAATCCCACCCAACTATTTGTGCTGCAGATCTTACTTGACATATACGCACAGAAAATTAAAGTCTGAATGACGAAGTCAGAATATGATACGAGAAATAAGATGAACCAATACATTACGCCTAGAGCAGATAAGCGCATAGGACAAAGATGCTTCGCTCACTTGACCCCGCCAATATATGCCGTTGTACCTAAAGAAATGTGGAGGAGGGCTCGGGCAGAAGAATAGGTTGAGAAATTGGGTAATTGAAAGAGGGAGGAAACATTTTAATTCGATAATAAATCACCATTTACTCATATAATGACAGTCATCGAATTATAGATACAATAAATACTTACCTGATACGACCTTTAGCCTAATTGAATTTAGTGAACCCATCTTTACTTCAACAAGTGAAGTTTACAGTCTTCATCTTTGGTGAAGTATAGTGGCGCAATTTTTATTTTATTTTTTTCCTCTTTATTTTCTTTTTTGTCTCAGTTCTCTTTTAAAGTTTTCTGATTAATTTAATTTAATAATGGTAGTAGTGACTTATTTAATTTAGTAGTATTAGTAGTTAATTCATTTAGTTGTAGTACTGGCTATGTAACAATGTTTTGTTAAGTTTATGAATCACGTACAGACTCACGCCTCCGTGATTTTCGTTTATGCCTGTAGATAGCCTCTCAGTAGTAAACTATATTGTTATTAAATTATTAATAATAGAAAATAACCTACCTCTCCATTTTCCATACAGTTGTGATTTCAGGAGATTCTCTGTTGTTGCTGCTATAACCCACATTAGAGCTATAAAACTCGATCTTATTCTGGTCATTACGCCGAGAATAAGAAATATTGTCCATAACAATTGATACGCATCAAAATAAAGTTGGAATAGGGTCCAAGGAGATAATATCAAATCCTACAAAGATACATAACATTTGGGAAGAAATATTAATTTCTCGGTTTTAATTTGGGGAAATTATACTGCATAGAGCATAAATAGTATTTCTGGAAGAAAAACACAAGTCGAAGAAAGAGCGAATTTTTTATCCGCTCATACTATGACTTTCACCAAAGTATCCTGCATAACGAATAAATGATAATGAGGATTGAAACTACTATTATACATTGTATAATAATTGTCTTTGTTTTTTTAATATTAATGTAATTATTAACTTCTAACTAAGACCTAAAGAGGTTTTCAATCATTGTTAAGGCCAAATCCTAACTACTGGAAATTCAATTGTGCTATTTCAAGATTTCAATATTAACAACCTCATATTATCAGGAAAATAAATATTATTAGCTCCTTTATAATAGATTGATTATGATATTATCCTGATGCTTCTAGATATTCTGTCAATTATAACTCTTGTGAGAGTTAGAAGTTGAGTTGTGTTGTGGTTAGGTTTTGTATCTGTGTCTTTGCGTACCTTAGGCACAGCACTGTAAAAAATTATTTTTCTACCCTGGCGGGGCTTGAATTCGAGACCTTTCAGTTCAGAGTCCAGGGCTCTCTTCACTGAGCTATCGCCACCTAAGGCTTTGATGTTATCATTTATTTACAGTTTATATGGTCAACATTCTTCTCTTTATAGTCTGGAGTTTGATAGGTGAAATAATTTTTAGATAAATTCAATTTTCATGAGTGGAAAATCAAGATCAATGAAACAAAGTCAGTACAGGTAAACTCCACCCTCCGTAAACAGCATACATTCTGTCAAGAAAGTACCGGGAATTATCGATTTAAATCTGGCGGGACAATGAGGCAGGTAAACTTTTTTTTTCCTAGGTTGGTACCACTGTCCTTAATTACTATGCCAAGCTTGAGCGGGATCTGTCAACTAGTGTGTTTGCAACAGCTGATTAAGTCAGTCGATGTCAGAGTGCGTGCCGATTTTTACTATGAGTGATTACGTTGAGCACGTTGAGCGCCTTCTCACCGAGCTACGATTGTGACTGACTTTCTCGCCAAAAACTCAACAAACGTGCTTCAGCAACCACCGTATTCGCCGGATTTGGCTCCCTGCGAATTTTTCCCCTTTCCAAAACTAAAATTGCCCCTTCGTGGCACCCGTTTTGAGTCGATTGAAGTCATAAAACAAAATTCGGCGCGAGAGCTAAAGTCCATCCCGGAAAGCGCCTATAAAAAATGTTTCGATAATTGGAAGTGCCGTTGGCATAGATGTATTAGAGCAAATGGAGCCTATTTTGAAGGCGACCCAATAAATTTCGACGATTAAATGTAAAAATGTTGTTTTAATTGAAAATTTCCGGTACTTTCTTGACAGAGTAGTATACATAAATAATATCAAAATACCAGATTCCCGGCTCACCAAATGTTTGGGTATACATCTGGACAATAAATCAACTTGGAAAGAACATATTCTTAAAAAAAGGGAACAAATAGATCTAAAAATGAAATAACTCAACTGGCTTATAGGTAAGAAATCCAAGCTCTCACTAGAAAACAAAATTCTTTTATACAAAACAGTTATAAGACCCATATGGGTGTATGGAATTGAGCTCTGGGGATGTTCAAGTGAATCGAATATAGCCATAATACAAAGAAGTCAATCAAAAATTTCGAGAATAATAACCAATGCTCCTTGGTAGGTAACAAATATAACTCTACATGAAGACCTAAAAATACATAATGAGATGGATATCATTAAAGAAAAAAGTGAAAAACACCACATCAAACTTGAGGCTCATGTAAACAACATAATACATCCACTAATTCAACCTTTGAAATGTAGGCTCAAAAGGAGCTGGCCAGTAGACCTGAAGTAGGGTGGAAGGGGTACTCTGAATGGAGAAGACCTTTTAAAGTTCTTTAAGGGCACAATGCTCTTATAGATAGCAGATCAGCTTATAGAAATATTGTATTTTTGATTGCTAATAAACAATGAATAAAAAAATATTCAATTTATTTAATATTGGACGTTTCTGTTTGGAGTCTCTCAAAATCTTTTTATAAAGCTCATGGATATAAATAACATTAAACTAAAATAATAAGAATGTTTTTTACTTGATAGAAGGCTTTTTCAATATCTTAAATAAAACAGATTAATTCTGGTAACCTCACTACAAATTTTAATTTTATGAATTTTTCTCAAAAACTTTTTGAAATTAAATTAAACAAATGCCTAAGAAAACACTGTTTCAATGTAGTGGACGTATAGAATTAACACCCATTACACAGCATCAAAAAGAATATCCATCAAGTGTTTATCATCTTATTTTCCCAATAGTTCCGAAACCACTGATCTAATCGAAATGAAATTTCGAACATATATATATGTGCCAAAGTTTGGAAGGATCGGCCAATTTCTCAACAAAAAACCAACACTTGACTTGAAATTTTCAGAGTAGGTTTGGGTTCTAAATAAATCAGTTATTTTTGAAAATGCAGCGAATTAGCTCAGGGGTTCTGGAGTTACTCACATTTGAAATATTTTTTTAATTTTTAAGGTATTTTCGAAGGTACGAATCCGATCCACTTGAAATTTAGTGTTTAAGATGTGACATAATTGATTTCTTTGATATTTGTGATTTGATCAATCATGAGTTCGTTTTGGAGGAGGAACTAAATAAGAAATTTCATTTGGGCGCAGTGAAATTAAATGAACAAATTATTGTTATCATTAAATTCGAAATATGGATTCGAACTATGCTTAAATAACTCCATTATTTCAAACGATTGTGTGCTATCATACGAACAAAATTCACGACTCAATAAACGAGTTCTTCCTATTTATACTTCTGTGAAACTTGTTTCGACTCTGATGAAGCCACAAAATAAAAATTAGTGCGCGAACTGGAGGCCACCTCAGAAAGAACCTATAAAACATGTTTTTATTATTGTACAAAACATGGCTATATGCCTACAGTTTCAACTACTTTAGGGCGATAAGTTCATACGATTGAATATACAATTTGTTTTCATTTAACAATTTTCAGCATTGAAACTCTGTTAAAACATTGGATTAATTGAAAGGTTACCTTTGTCAATTAATTTTTGATTGTCTTCGTTTATATTTATCAGTGACGACATTTAACCATAATATGTATAATATAATAACATTTTCATGAAAGAAACTCAAATCAACAAGTGCTAAACAGAGGTTATCTGGTGAAAAATCCATATTTCTTAT
The DNA here is from genome assembly GCA_034642435.1 of Megalocaria dilatata. NCBI lineage: Eukaryota > Metazoa > Arthropoda > Insecta > Coleoptera > Coccinellidae > Megalocaria > Megalocaria dilatata. Next base: position 63,853,827 of record CM067856.1, on the reverse strand, counting down.
TTGATTAAAAATAACTTCCTTAATTGAAAAAAATTGGTTGTTCATAGAACCGATATGTTATACTTGAGAGGAATCATTAGAACTTGGATAATTATCTCAATACAAGACTTAGTAAGTTATTGAATTTTTTTTCTCCCCGAGTTTTAATACCTGTTTTTAATTTTATCACCTTTCGTTTTTTTCCCTTTTTATATGTTCTTTCTTTACCATCATCATATCGATTCTACCCGTTATAACGAGAAATCTTTCAATTTAAACATATTCAACTGGTTTTCATGATATCCAATTATCCGTCGATGCTGACAAATAATTTGACAAAGAAATTTCTAAGTTGTACTGAAAACAAAGGGTCGAAGAAAATCGACTAAATAGAGAAAAAATTGGTATTGTACTGATATATTGGAGTTTTTAATAAGTAGAGGATCTTTGACACCCTTTAAATTCCTTATTTCTGGAGTCTATTTGTATTCAGCTGTGATCTTCTCTAAGGTTGCTCAATATATAATACGTAAAATTAGGTACTTTATTTCAGAATATTTATAATATCTTCAGAATAACTAGAGAATTTGATAAGAGCCATATAATTTTCTTTGTTAAGTTAATTATTTATTTGAAAATAAATTCACATTAAATGCATTTGGTCAAGGTTCTTTTAGATAATATGTTAATATACAGAGGAAACACTAAGCTTGACCAGGCATAGCGAGAAATAATTTTATATTTATTCCACATATGTTTTGGATAGCCTTTTTGAAAAGTTATGAACTGAGTTGGTCTTAACACTCTTTGTTTTCTTTGTTTTGTTTTATAATGTTTCATATTTTTTATGTTTGGAAATAAGTCAATAGGAAGATAAATTCGCTAAATATTCTCGATTCTTTCTTGACTGAAACTAGACAGGTTTCAGTTAAAAATTCCTTATCAGCATGACTAATTAGCTTCGTTGGGTGAAACATTGTGAGATCCATAACTTTTAATGAAATGATGTTGTAATGAGTATTTTATAAACTATTTTGTATATCTCTTACGGAAGGAAATATATTTATATTTATCCATAACAATTTAGTGAGAACTTACCTTGTTAAAGTAACTGGCATGTAAGTAAATTGTCAACATACAAGCAGTATATGTGGGTATCACATATAAAAAGAAAATCCATACTGGATTCGCATACCAACTCATTGTTGCTCCAGTACTGTTTAAAAGTGCAGCGACTGTCAAACAGCCTATTAATGCTGATATCCAAGACCATAAAATACTGCCTACACATCCAAATAACTTTTTTAGGTAGTTTGCCTTTGATAAATCTGAAAAAATTAGATCCTAGGTAATATTTCAACACTTGACCACATTAATTTTGAAGATATTTTTATTGGAAGTACAAATGAATTCGTTTTTTTAGCTCAAAAAATGCATTCATTTCAATTATTTTTTTTCCCCACCTCCTAGGTAATTTCTGAATGCCGTCTCAGAAAAACTTTTTGTCTTTTGAAGTAATCCAGTTTTAAAGCCAATTTTCGATTTTCTCGAAAAAAGTGAAGCGCTGACCTGCTAAATCGTGTTGCTACGTGGAAACAGCCAATAGTTAGAAGAAGCAATATCTGGAGAATACAGACGCTGCGGTAAGATATCGCATTTGATCGTTCCAAAATATTTTTTGACACTTTTTGCGACGTGAGGCCGAGCGTTTTCATGCAAAAAAATTATTTTGTCATATCTGTTCAAACGAAGTAAATGCAGTCTGTACCGATCCCCTAGAATGAAATTAGCAGTTTTTAGCAGCTCGTAGTACACAGCGCCCCCTTGGTACCACCAGATTCACAGCATAACTTTCGAACCATGAATGTGCAGCTTTGGTGTTGATGTTGAGGTCGAAGCAAAGATTGACCGGGCAAAGTGTAGCATTTTTTTCCTTGGAGTTGAGTAGAAGATCCACCCTTCGTCACTACATACTACCCGGTGTAAAAAATCCTTCGTTTTGCCTTTGAAGCAGCTGTTCACAAGAAAATGATCGCCTTTACAGATCTCTTGGTTTCATTCCATAAGGAATACTATTGCCTTGCTTTTGAATCAGATTTCAGATGTAGAGACACTGATTGTGGTCTTGTGTTAGATTCGAATCTTATTTGAGTAATATCTGTAATTCATCGTCTTCAAATTACTTTGAGCCGTCAAAACTATTCTCTACATAACTTGTCAGTTGTAGCGTTATCACCGTAAACTTTCAAAAGCATATGATGAGCTTCAGCTGCACTTATTTTCAGATTAAAACAAAAAATTAAAACTTCCTGAAAATGCTGATAAGTTATCAAAACATCTGATATTTTTAATAGTGTGACAAAAAATGTTTTGTATGAAACTCAAATTCAAACTGCATGTTATCGGCAGATGTCCAATCTTTCGGCAAGCAGCAATTACTATTTAAAAATTTAATATAATATTTTTAAAGTCACATCCTGAAAACGGCCAGAATTAATTTATGCTCCCAATATAAATTTTTTGTCAATGATCAAATAACACAGAATCTGATATTCTAGAATTTTCATTCCTCACAAAACTCAGTTTAATATATAGAATTTGGTAACTTTCTTATTAAAATATGAGCAGTAGCTCTATCTTCAGAGTACATTTACTTGAAGAGCATAGACTGTAACTTAAAATACCAGAGCAAATTTAGTGATAGGTGTCACACAATATTCTGTATTTCATTGAATTGCCTCTTCCACAGAAAAGCCAACATTTGGTTTATTGTATCAAAATTTTAAACCTCAGATGATAAAATAATTTTTCTCATGTGTTCATATTTACTGTTCATTATACTATTTATGGAATAAATTTGTCAGAGCAGGATACTTACAGTCACTGGTCTCCATACTTTTGCTATTAGCATACAACGAATATAAAGAAATTATCACAGATAAAATATTAATCAAGTCGGCGACTTCCATGGACCAACGAACAACAAAAGCTCCGAGGAAGTCAAAAAATACTAAATTCCCAGCTTTATACTGTTCAACGTTAGAGAGCTGATGTCCCTGCGCCATTCCCAAGGCTAAGGCCAAAATATTGTCACCAGTTCTTTGCAGAGAGCCCAGAGGTATTTGTTCTAAGGAATCATATTGTGTGTGGTAGACATATCCATTTGATGACCAGGCGAAATCCAAACCTGCAAACAGATGAAAAGAATAAGATCAACTATCTGAGGCTACAATCAGGCAAGTGATATCAAGTTATTAGTCAAAAATCAATTGAAGATATTTATGTATAGTTTCCTCACAAAAAAATGATTTTCAACGATAAAAAGTGAGATTCAACTAAAATTTGATGTCATGCCTTTCACATGATGCTGGATAAGATAAGTATTGGATTACGTGATGGAAACTCATTTTAGAAAATATATTATACAATATGATTTACAATTTCCACATTTTTAATCAAATCTAACAACTGTTTCCGTTTCCATACATAGCTTCTTCTGATAGGTTATCAGAATGTGATATCTGTAGAATTTCATTGAGCGCTTCCTACCTGCAAATTTGAATGGAACAAAGTGAATTTGAGGTATCATCGAAATTTTTTATTCGCTTCAAAGGCCTACTGATGCCATTATGAATAGAATATAACATCTTGCCAATATCCGCCGCGGCTTCGTTGGATGGCGCGCATCCAAAATGTCCAATTTTCCATTACTCTGATTGCATTTGATAGATGGCATATGTTATGTTGGTTTTGAGGGCCGCTGTGGTTTGTAGCTTATTCGCAAAGACCCCCAATCCCACAAGAAAAACTTTAACAGGGTCAAATTGCACGATCTCGGTGGCCAGTTCACATGATCTTCACGTGAGATGACCATGCCCTTAAATCACTCGTGCAGATTGTCCAATATGACTCGAGCTGTGTTGCACGTAGCGCCGATCTGTTGTGAAAGCACATGTCATTGCTGTCCATATAATCCAATTCAGGCCAAAAGAAGTAATCATCGAACTATAGCGCTTGCCGTTGACGGTGATGGCCTAGCCAACATTCTTCTTAAATAAATATGGATCGATGACGCTTCCAGCCCAAAATCCACACCAAGCAGTGACTTTCCCGGGATGTATTTTAGACTCTCTTAGATCTCATGTAGATTGGTATCGTCCCAAATTCGACAACTTTGTATCTACCTATTCATTTAGAAATGGGCCTCATTGCTGAAAATGATTTTTTGATCAAAATTAGGAGTTTCCAAATGCTCCAGGGCCCATTCAGCGAAGACACATTATTGTCCATGGTCGTTTACCTTCAGCTTCTGGGTCTTTTGAATGTTGTACAGGCTGGGGTCACGACCCCAGGATTCTCCTTCACTCTCTCACAGACAGCGACAATATTTTCAGTAGATCTTGCATTTCGTCTTCATAAGGGTGTTGGTTCTATTCCCATAATCTAGTGATCTCAATAACCAAGTGTATAAAGTGTAACAGAACAAGTACCCATTATATGCTCTTCAAACAGGTACCACAATATACCAAACTCTATTATGCTGCCCCAGTAAGAGAATTTCTCAATCAAGAAAACCCCGATACGATAAATGATGCTGGTTACAACTGCCTTAGTCCAGCCACAACCAGAAAATTGATCTCATGCTAACACCTTACATTCAGTACACTGTTAAATCTGATTATGTGAAAAATAAGAAGCACTTCTAGCCCTCGAGGTTTCCATGATACAAATTTAAAAGGCAACCAAATATGGTAAATTTGGTCTCTTTGCACTGCAAATGCTATCGTCCTCAACAGATGTATAGTTTGCAAGAATGGAAACTTAGATCAGATGAACTTACTCAAAATTACTTAAGTAATTTTGAATAGATTGAGTATAGAGTCAGTTTGAAACAATATTTATTAGCTATTCAGATTATTTTCATGCTAAATACCTGAAAGGTTGCCAAAGTCCCTAAATATGCGGTAATCTGTATCGCCTGGAATCACTCCACTTTGAAAAATTTCTTGAGCAAGCGAGGATGCAAACGGATAAGGCACTTCTTCGGAATACGTTTCCATAATCCAAGGATGATAGGGACCAGCCTGGAACAGAATTTCTCTACCACCTGCGCCACAAGCTTCTAAATTGATGAATGCACGAATCTGTAAAGCACAAGAAATTAAGATTATACGAATGGACTAAATGGATAAAATAAAATACACAAGAACATGCAAGAATCAATTCCATCGATCTAAACTAATCATTCTAATATAAACTTTTATTCTCATGGTTGTAGTTGAAATTATGTGCAAATTCTATCTAATATATATTGTATTGTATAGTTATTGCTGCCCTATGTTACATATAAAGAGAGAATCGGGAAGAAATAACCGAACTCCAGAAGTGTTTCTGTATCGATTAAACTGGAAGTACTTTCAAGAAGAGAATACGAGAACACCATTATACATCAGACACCTCTTCCTCAACAGGGGGAAGCCATCTGAAAAAATAGGGACATAATTTTAACAACAATGGCCCAAATATCTTTCTAAGTACCTTTCTAACAAATCTTCTCAGTTTTTCTTCGTTGGCTCGTGTCATCGTCCATGTTTCGCATCTGAACATGAGTATTGGCCTAATAACTGTTTCGTATGCTTTCAGTTTTGATGTTTGTGTGAGACTCGCAGATTTTAATAGACTACCTAGCGAGAACATACATTGGTCATTATATGTAGTAATAGTTGAGCGCGTATTTAAAATGTTCAACTCTCTAAAAATTATAGTTATCTATTGTCATGTTCTGTGCTATTCTATCTCTAGGGTTTTTTCTATTCACACATAGGTATTTTGTCTTCTCTTCATTTACTCTTAGACCCATCTTGTTGGTTCCTTAATCTACTAAATATTTCTTTTACAGACGTTACTGAGTTCCCGATGAGATCTATATCATCTGCGTATGCCAGTAGCAGCTTAGGCCCATTATTTGATAGGAGTTCTCTTCTAATCTTCGCCGCTTGTACTGCCTTTTCCAATTATATTGAACAGAAGTGGTGATAAGGCATCGCCTTGCTTTAGTCCGCTATGAACTTCGAACGGTTCCGAAAGCTTGCCATCTAACCTCACCCTGGTTTTTCCCACGCTCACGCATGGCTTGACCAATTGAACAAGTTTTTGTGGAACTGAAATTTCCGACAATGCACTCCATAGTTTGTCCCTATTGATACTTTGATAGAGGCCTGTCCAAAGTCAACAAACCGATTATGTACAATTCTAATAAACTCCCATACCTTTTCGAGCAGCTGTCTCAGGGTTAATCGTAGATCTGCCTGTCCTAAAGCCTGCCTGATAATCAACCAAAGATGCTTCGAAGAAAGGAATTAATCTTTCTAGGAGTTTGTTCAATAATACTTTGTAAGCAGTATTGATTAAGTTAATTCCTCTGTAGTTCACTCTATCTCCTCTATTGTGGACAGGGACAACTGTACTGTCCTCCAACTTCATCAGGATTATTTCTTCTCTCCAGATGAGCAGAATAAGACCGTACACCCGTTCATACAGTACAAAACCTCCATATTTGCTAAGCTCTGCAAGCATGTTGTCAGAGCCCGGTGATCTTGCGGTCTTCAACCTGTTGATTGCACTTATAGTCTCTTCCAGTGGTGGTTCCTCTACTGGCAAGCTGCCCGCTCAGTACGTGGCGTGCCAGCTCCTCTCGAAGAATTCTACTCTGCTTCTGCTATAGCTTCCGATGTAGCATATGAGGGGGGTGCGACAGGTAGCAAACAATACCTCAAAGATCCGCCCTCATCGGGGTTAAGTAGGGCAGACTACCATGGTTCAATGACTAACGTTCCCAGTCACTCTGGAGTCACAGGCAGAGCTGCGCACTACGCCTGTCTGAAGAGTTTCAGGTGCGCAGATTCAGAACTAAACGCCGCCTCCTAAATTAAGAGGTGGAAACATCCTCGCAACACTGCATTTCTTTATAGAGCTTTATTGGTGACGCCGACGAACCAACCCATTCATTTGAAGGCCCTAATTGACCCCCATCAATAATTTCGAGGCAGCCTTGCCTTTCGTTCCACAGATCCCCGCTGAAGATAGTACCGCGACCAGACCAGCGGCGGACTGTTTTCTTGCCTGATTCCCAACGCCTTATTCCGTGACCTTACCGACACTCACTGGGAGGAGAGTTTGTAGCATACCCGCATACACGTGGCGTGCTAGCTCCTCCCGAAGAATTCTGCTCTGCTTCTGCTATAGCTTCCGATGTAGCATATGAGGGGGCGCGACAGGTAGCAAATAATACCTCAAAGATCCGCCCTTACCGGGGTTCAGTAGGGCAGAGTACCAGCATTCGATGACTAATGTTCCCATGAGGAACGGGGTCACTCTGGCGTCACAGGTGGAGCTGGGCATCACGCCTGTCTGAAGAGTTTCAGGTGCACAGGCTCAGAATGAAACGCCGTCCCCCAAATTAATAGGTGGAAGCTCCCTCGCAACACCGCATTTTCTCATAGAGCTTCAAGGTGTAATATACCTTCTCTACGTAATTTATTCTTTGGTTCATATTAAGCAGGCCATTGAAGTATTCCCTCCACGCTTCCAGTATTTCTGTTTCACTCACTATAAGGTCTCCATTGTCAACAGGTTTAATTTTCTTAAAATTATTTGAATGAAAAAACAGGCTTTAAAAATATTCTATGTTGAAAATGTCTAGACATTCATATAGACTGAAACAATCAATATTTTTGAGGACTTTGATCTATAAGTAACAGAAAGTTCTTTGAATTGAGATGGTGCAACTCACATCTATGTAACAGTTTACAACTCAAATCGACTGGAATAGCTACCATCGATGGCCGAAACTTAAGCAGCAGAAATGAATGTTTCAAAATTTGTAGGCTTCTCATCAGTGCAATGCTCTAATGGCCAATGAATGTAATATAACCACACACCTTTATTCAGACCCCATAAGAATGCTAAAGTTTTTACCATACACTAATACCATCTATGCAGGTGAATACACATACTCTGCATATCCCAACAGTGCATTAGAGCATTGCATTGATGAGAAGCCAACAAGCAGGTCTGCTGTTTATGTTTGGGCAATCGTCAATACCTATTCGAGTTCATTTGAATTGTGAAGTGTTAGATAGATGTTAATTGCACTCTCCCAATTCGAAGAACTTAGAGCTCATACCTGAGAATTGAGGTAACATATTCGTGGGCACTCTAATTCATTTCAATACATTTTATTATGTTCCTTTCTCAGTTTTATCAAGTCCAACTAAACCTATTTGTGGTCTGATGTACTTTTCATTTAAAATAATTTCAAAGTACAAAATTCTAAAGCCACAATGAGGAGGAATAATTTTTATTATCTTATTGATGAATTTGTGGAATTTTGACTTGATTTTTGACTATTTAATTGAATTAAAATGAATTATTACCATCAAGTAAATACAGAATCAAGCTACACCTATAATTTTGACAAGCAGTATGTATTATGAATAGTATTTAGTATAAAGATACCAATAAATCTGTAAGCAATAAATTTTTCATTTTCTATCAACTTTTATTATTGAAGATACAGTGATCTAAGTTTTTTAGTCTTCTTACATTTTTATTCTGGTATAGTAAGAGAACAAAACTTGTGTCGTTGTATCCGCCATAATGAAAAAGTAATAGAAAATAATAAAAAGTAACTGACTACTCATCCAATATGAATGGAGTTGAAGAAATGAATACTGAAATCTCCTCACCTCTTTAGCCCACTTGTGTTGTGTGATGAAACCATGAGAAGCCGGCATGAAGTTTTCCTCGCCACCATTAAATAAAAATATTATATTATGCCTCAATATTTTGTCTGATTTTGAGATTACTCTTAGGATTTCCATCATCACTGCACATCCGGCACCATCATCACTAGCACCTAGAGAAAAAAATGATTAGATTGAAACTTTTATAAGATGTCTAAGTGTATCGAACGAACTTTTTTTGGAATCAGTTACTTGTTGGTTTCAACTTTTCTGTAGATAGCGTGGTAAAAATTAACGGCGAAATTATTTTTTATATTTGAAATTTGTCCCTTTACTTCTTGTTTGTTGGTATTATATTATCAAGTGAATTTTTTTGGAACTGACTGAAATAATTTATTATCAAGAGACAGAAAGCATCCACTAACTTCCATATGTATATAATGGAATTCATTATATTTTTATACTCGATATCACTATCAAAACATGTATTAATTTTTACTACACTAAAAATTGAGGTGGACAGAACTACAAATAAACTACAAGAAAGACAACAAAATAACGTCTTTCAATGCGGACTTCCGAACTTGACAGTTCATAGCGGCCATATTGTTGAAGCCTATCTTTCTCAGTCAGTTTTGCCAAATTACCATGGACAGATATAGCATTCAACAATACGTGCAAATGATTAAATTGTTTTATTAAAATGAATGTTCTGTTTCCGCGCTCTCCGCCCATTTTACGGTCGCCATATCGTCCTACCGAGAATAGTCCTAAAAATAGCGATAAGTTACACAAGTTCCCATAGAACTCTGAATTGGTAAGAATTTGCATAATACTATTATGAATTAATTGTGAAAAATCCTCATCGATCCCCTCGTACAAATAATTTTATAGATGGGGAAAGTTTCTAAAAATGGTTTTTTGAGTTTTCCAGCTAAACGGTGAGTTTTACAGCAAAACTAGATCAAACAAAAATTGTAGATTATCCAATTCTCAACAAAAAATGTTCTCACACTTTTTTTCGTAAGTATCGCAATTTTCATGATATGGCGATTCAAAGAACTGAAAAAATTATTTTCATCGTAATATTCACGTTAATGTACTTCAATATACATTCATAAACCGTTATGTGAGTAAAATATGAGTCCCTGTGACTTATAAATACAAATTGTAGGATTCTTATAATATAAATGAACGTCGAAAACTAGGTTCCTATTTTATTTAGCCGTATGGCCTTGAGAAACATCCGTCTTCCATTCAATTTTCACATAGCGATGCTCGTATACCAGCTCCGTTTCAAAGGCGTCATACTCAACAAAATACTGTTAGCCTTAAACATTCAGGAGGTATTCAGTTGAGAAATACTAGAGCATGCGGTTTATTCTCCAGACTTGGCTCCGCCTGATTATAATCTATTTGGGACATGCTTTAGCAAAATAAAACTGTATTGGTTCCCTTCAAAAGAACATCTGTTTTTTTTTGGCGTGGCAATCATAAATTTTCCGAAAAAGTGGGAAAAATGTACAGCAAGGAAGATTATGTTGAATAAAATATTTTTTATTATTTTCACACAAACTCCGGTTTCATACTTCTACATCTGGTAAATATTCCGTATTTAGTAGTGAAATGAGCGAAAAAACAGCTGTGAATATCTAGAAGTTCCTTAGAAAAACGGTGCGAATTTTACACAAAGGTTCATTGTTTTATAGTTAAAAAATTGCGACAGTAAATTTTTGATAGCAGCCCTTACTTTCGAACTCTTGGAATGAATTGTTTCAGCTGACAACCTAGGATGATTATTCTTGCAGGGCACCCAATTTTGTTCCCAGTTTTATGATTTTCTGTCAAATAGTTTCGGAGAAAAGAAGAGGCAGACGACGTTTGGCGGATAGACTGATATTTTAACTATGAAATTTGAAAATAAAAATTCAGGTGAAAGTTATAAAATATCCTCTCCAGGGTACAGAATATTTTGTTTCCCATTTTAGTACTTTTTGCCATGTTTTTCGGTTATCAGTATAGAGAGTGACAGTTTTCGACATACCGTGCTACTGTTTAATGGAACTAAGGATGCCAAAAACAGATTTCCTATAGCTGTCATAGTTTTTGTGCTACAGGGTGATTTTGAAATATCATTTGCATACACCGTCTGACTTGGTCAATTAATGCAAAGTATCACCTGAGATGCACTGACAAAATGGGACATTGTAAACAAACTAAACGATAGATAATGCTCAAACTCCGCGTGAGTATAGAGGACAATGTGTCAACTCAGAGGCAAAAAGAATTTTGACAATCTAGCAGGATTTTTTGACGATCGATTCCCAGTAAAGGCTTAGAAAAAGGTATATAGAAATATTATTTTTTTCCTGGTAATCCAGTGGGTATTCAATTTTTTTTGTGTATCACCTTTTTCAGATATTGACATAACTTGGCCTTTTTAAATGGAACATCCTACATATCTTCCTTCATTTTGTTCAACTCACTGAGAGCTTTCTATAAATATATTATACTATTCCTCCTTACTTTATTAGACTTACTCAAAAGAATACTGTTTTTCCGTATTTGAGGATGCATAAACAGTTGATATCATGCCTTAAGGGTATGCAAATGTTGATACATTAGTATAGTTTATATATGCATAGCCATATTTATTTACGTGGGTTCATTATTCAGTTTGCAAAAGGGGATATTATTCGGTCAATTTCTGGAGCTGGTATTTTTGTAGTGAATTATTAAGCGACAGAAACTGTCAGATTTTAAATTCAATGTTTGATATTTGATCACAAAGAGCTTTAAGATAGCGCAAATTCAGGTTTGGAATATTTCAAATTTTCGTTATCTTCTTAATCATCATATTATGACAGAGGACAAGCAGCTAGCACAAAAGTTGATATGTCATACGAAAGCACACTAAATGAGGTACTTTTTGCTGAAGAAAAAATATGTCCATAATTATTAATTTTTCATCGATAAAATCATTGGAGAAATTTGACTGATTGCAGGCTAATATCCATTATTATCATTATCCTGATACTCCTAGATCTTCTGTGAAGATCCTTCCGAAGTTTTTTCAGCTTGTGCGAGTTAGGAGTTCAGTTGTGTTCTGGGTAGGTTTTGTTACTGCGATCTTGCGCCACTTTAATTTTTGACCCAACAGTGAAATGGTGGCCGACATCTGTCCAACTAGAAAATTTCTTTTCCACCTGAACAGAATTCGATCCTGTACCTTCCGGTCACGAGCCCAATGCTCCCCCACTGATGTTACTAATAGTAGTTTGCAACTGTTTTCCTTCAGCCTTCCGATAATAATTCTTCCTTTAGATTGTGAAGAGCAAAAGGCTTCTTCAGAAGAAAAATCGTCCGCTATTGCGCTATTATGTAATACAACATTCACTCAAAGACATATTGCAAATTTGTATGGAGTATCTCAATCGACAGTTCAGCGGTTGGGCATAAAACTGCAATGAAGAATCTTGCTATGAAATTCAGGAAGGCCACTGTAAAATTCAAAACAAATTTCAAGATGCAGGCCATTCTGTATCTGTGGCTTCAATAGATTCAAATTTGTGATACCAGTCATGACCAAAAAACGGTTGAATGAGGCCAATTTGTACAAAACACTTTCTTTTGAAAACTGGCAGACAGTAAGTGAAAATTTTTTTTGATACTTTACAATGGTTATCGATCATTCTCTGGTTTGCTTTAGTGACGAAGCAACTTTTCAAATAATAGATGATAGATCGGAGGTCGCTACAAGAATAATACCATACAGACTATGTGATGAAAAAAGTTAAGCATATATCTGATATGGGATGATATGGTCGGTAATCAATGGGAAGGATTTGGGATGGCTTCAAGTGGAGGGAACCATGCGGACTTTCACAGATTTTAACTTAGCGAATATTGCATCGGGTTTTGAGCCCACACTCTTACAAGATCCAACTGACCCAGGAGCTCAATGCTGACGCATTAAAACATTTGTAGATATAGGCGAAATTTTATTTCTGATAAGTTGCATCTTTGAATGAATGGCTATGTTAACACAAGCACAATTGCCGTATCGTGAATTCTACCAGTTAGTGTATTAGCGTGGGAGCATAGCTCTTTCAGAAGCTCAATGCTGACGCATTAAAACATTTGTAGATATAGGCGAAATATCATTTCTGATATGTTGCATCTTTGAATGAATGGCTATTTAAACACAATGGGAGCATAGCTTTTTCACTAGTCTCCACAATCTGCTCCTAGAAGCAAAAAGCGTGATAAGGGTTACGCCTTATCTTCACGCATAGCGAGAACTACTCCGAAGAACTGAACCCACCAGCTTCCAGCTTAGGCTTCAGTTCGAAAATCTACAACCGTATGACTGGTAGCGGAGAGGCAATATTCAATATCTACCGGCTCTGCATGGTCAGAACCCGAGTTTTTTGGGTCGCAACTCACACGCCGAAGGGGCTTCTTATCCAACCACCCGAACGCAGTCCCATGAACCAAGATAGTCTAAAGATTGATGCTTCAATTGATCCTGGTACGAGCACTGTCAATCTGGCCTGTACGTCAAGACCAATGAGCCCTCATGAAGTCCTTCAATTGATCGTGGCTTCAAACACCAACGGTCAAGCCGTATCGTCAAAATCCACAAAACCCCGAAAAGTCTCGCAATCGATGCTGGTTCAGAACGTTGTATAGTGCGTCGCATGGTCGAACTGTTGACATAATTTTATCCGGTCAGGATACTATAAGTTCTTGATTTAAAAATGGTTCTGACATCCTCACAATGATCGTACGTTCGTAATATTATCAAGAAGATGTTATCCAATGAAATCCTCTTATCTAATGCCGCTGAATATGTAGCGAATAAAGTAATTGAAAAACTTGATACGCTTTCAATTGAAAAATGTTTAATTGATAAGATGAAGTAGTCTAATTACAAATATCACACTGAAAAATGTCATATAATAAATTCAGCTGAAAACAAGAAGGCAAACTTCGGGTTTAGGAATGTATGGACATCCAATGGTAGAATTTTGGACGACATAACTATATGGATGATTTGCAATGTTGGGGGGATGCTGTGGCTGGAGGTCGCGATAAGAGAAGGCCAGTCTTCATCATTTGTGGTTTGATAAGCAGGTTTATTTTTTGTTGACTTGAATTAAAAATAGAATACTTTTCTTTTTCTTAATTTTGAGCCCGGGACGGTAATGTCTGAGTTCAAGTGTGCTCTTTTAAATACAAGATCTCTTCCTTCATCTGAATCTTCAAAAATGTTTTAAGATCACATTCACGAGAAATACTAATACTATCCACTCTAACTACTATATTAACGATATCACTATTGTTGGAGTGAATAATATTTGTGATCTGAGTGTAACACTTGATGCCAATTTAATTTTTGATCAACACATTAACAACATTCCTTCAATAAGGTTTTAGGCTTCCTGTTTAGCAATAGCCGCCATTTCAGTAAGCAGAAAACTCTTCTTTCGCTTTATTATTCCTTCAGTAGCACTAAGTTGAATTTTGCTTTTGAGTCTCAGGTATGAATGCCACATTAAACGTTCAGAAAGAGTACATACATATTTATAAGATTCTTAGCCTATAAAGGCAGAGTGGATAAACGAGATCATGATTATACAGATATTATGAGGAGTTGTAATATTTTAAGTTTATATAACCATAGAATAACTGCAGATGTGATGGTTTATAAGATTATGAGTGGAGTGTTGTCGGTGCCCAATGTGTTGCAATGCATTTCTTTTAAAGTTCTTAATTCAAATCCAAGATCTAAGGAGACACTTAATGCACTGTTTAAAAACATAAACTCATCACAGAATTTACCGCTCTGCAGTATGATGGTCATCTGCAATTCGCTTGTGATCGGCTTGGACTATTTTCATCAATCATTGTCGTCAATAAAGAGAACTTTGAAACAAAGACTTAACTAGGTGATTCTTGAAGCTCTGATTCTGAAGGTTCATCGTTTTAGGACTCTTAAGATATGTTGAAATTTGTTTTTATTATTTTTTATTTCTTGATAGCTAATAAGTGTGTTATTTCGTGTTAATATATGGATACTTTATTTGGGCTTACAGCCTGTTAGTATTCCTTCCTTGTAAATAAATAAATTTCAAAAATAAATGAAGATATTTGATTTCAAATTTTGTGGAATTACGATATTCCCTCAAAATGATTGACTTATATATTAGGATTAACTTAAACTTGGTTAAATAATGATTCAGATGAATCTATTTTTATTAAAGGATATAATTTCATAACCAATGATAGGTTAACCAGAGGAGGGGGTACATGATTATATCTGGGGGTGAAAACAGATTACGAGGTTTTGAATTTAAACTTAATATTGGAAAATATTATACATCTATTTCAGTTTCCACAAACAAAAAAATTTATTATTTTCCATGATTTACAGACCATGAAAAATTGACAAGAAAGTTAATATGTTTCTTTTGGATGATATTGAGGACTTAATGCTGAAATCTGTATTAATTGATAGGGTAGTCATCTTTGGGTAGAACTTACCAAAAAAACTATTGCCCAAAAATCGGTTATACCATAGTTTCAGAATGGAGTCAATATATCATTTTGAATATGGCATATCGTTTTGTGCAGTGTAGACTTCTCGAATCAAATGTTTCAGATAAGTTAGCGTGAAACATACGTTTGTTCACACTTTCTTCATTATTGAAACAAGAAATAACTATGTTTACCACCAAAACATCTGAAATTTACACATTTTTTTGTGAGTATGGTTTCATCAGATGTATCTTCTTCAAGAAGATATTCAGAGATTTGAAAGTTTCAGGGGAAATGGGGTGTTGAACGAGCGCGAAAAAGCTTCCGACTTCATGCCAGTAATTTTCTGGATTTTTAATTCGATCAATTACGGCAAAATCATCGCATAAAGTTAGTAAACTATGTTACAACCGAAACTTAATGTAAATTATGGGATGAACCAAATTTTATGTTATCATTAAATAAGACCAATATTATAAATTTCCAGCCTATAAAGAGAGATTATCGTCTCTTTGAAACGCTTTTTTAGGATTAAATAAACATAGTTCTCTAAATATAGAAATAATCACCTGGGCTGCTTATAACAGTATCGAAGTGGCAGTTGATAAGTAAACTAAAGGGCGATTTGATACGAGATCCAACTTTAACGATCACATTCTGCATATCCCTGTAAACATTTGTCATTCCGTCCAAAAATTCCAAATTGAAGTCGCCGCTGGTTTTTTGAACATCCAACTCTATCACGTGCTTATCATGCGTCTCTTCAAGTATTTTCTTCGTTTGATTAACCAGGTAATTAACCGCCAGGACCTCATTTTCGTAGCTTCCCGCTATCCTTGGTCCTATGCTGGTCAATCCCTTCAGAATATTGTGTGCCCTTTCCGCTATGAATTTGTTAGGATATTCCTTTTCATCACCGATGGTCAGTCCTTTCGGTAATCGTTTTTCTACTATTATCACTAGAATGCATACTATCACTAATAATAGCAAGAATTGGATGAAATGGCGTAAGGATAACGGCTTGTAAGATTTAACTTTCTCTTCTTTGTTGTCTAAAAGTATGTACGGTTTTTCTTTGGCGATCCTGTTCCTCAGAGAAGATGTCTGAAAAACAGAGAAAAAACATTTTTAAAACCAACAAACTATAACTAACTAACTTACATAGCTTACATTTTTGAATCAATAAATATTAGCAAATTTGGAAAAAAATAATGAGATCTATGGAAATTTTTCGATGAAATCTTTATATTTTAATTTCTATTAATACAATTGGTGACAATAGAAGTTTTATACCCAAAAGGAATAACTATACATAACAATAATTATTACCACGGTTAGTTTACCGCAGTATTTTGCCTATTATATTCGTATTTTGAAATAACAGGGAATTGCAATTTAATTGATCTCGATGATTAATTACGATAAGTTTGTGGACTGTATCTTTGTTGAATAGCGGTGATTTTAATTCCAAAGAACATTTTGGAACATTGGTTTCCAACTTTCTTCATCTAATAATGATAAAACACAACGACGATGAGGAATTGAAAAAAAAACCACTAATAACAAAAAATAATTCTATTTTGGTATCACTGTATATGATACCAAGATAAAGTAATGACAATTACACTACGAACAAGTAAGGTGGATTGCTACGTTTACTGCAATCGCGATAATCTTGTACCAACGACCAATTTGACTATTACGAGAATAATAATGCTTAACGTAGCAAAAGCTACATACGGCAAATCGAGAATCAACAACTCATTGAGTCTCGGTCAAAACGCAACAATATTCCAAGCAGAACTATTTGCCATTGAGATCGCGGCAGAACTGCTGATAAAACGGCAAATCCACCACGGCAAAATCAAAATATTTACTGATAGTCAGTCAGTACCAAAAGCTCTGGAATCTAGCTGTTATACCTCGAAAACAGTCTGAAGTTTCCGCTTTAAAGAGGCTCGGTATATATAACAGAATCACTCTTGTTTGGATACCGAGCCACTCGAACAATTTGGGTAACGAAAAGGCAGATCGGCTGGCGTTTGCTGGAGCTGCGCTGTCTCTGGTAGGACTGGAACCATTCCTGGTAATACCACATGATGTGGCTAAGCGGGCGATAACAGGCAGAATAAACTCAAGACTAGAGTCTTTTTGGCGAAGCTATTCTGACCTGAAACATTCGAAAGTCTTCCTTGGAACAGTTTCAAACAAAAAGATGGCGAACCTAGCGCTAGGTCTGGATAGGGCCAAACTCAGAACACTTGTCGGAATTATGACAGGCCACTGCAGATTGAAAGCGCATTTGCACAAAATCGGTCTGGCTGAAGACAATGAATGCAGGCTGTGTCTTGAGGACACTAAAACGGCCATGCACATCGTCTCAGAAGGCCCAGCGGTGAGTCGCATCAGATTCGAGGTCTTTGGTCAGGCTTTTATAGCCCAATGCGAACTGCAAAAATTACCCCCGAACAAGATTACCGGTTTTATCCAAAAACTGGATCTCGTCGGGGAGATATAAATTAGGGGTGAATTACAATAGTTCGTGCGGACGCAGTGGTAGGATGGACAGACGCCCGCTCACCATAAAATAAGAATAATAATAATACATACGACAAGTTTGACTACCCGAACGATAATAATTTTAGAGTCTTAACATTAGAGGTACTCGATGCATTTCTTCTAACAAAAAGAGGAGAAATTAACGTAATTGATTAGAAAGACTGTTTTTGGGTGGACCGAATTTAAGAAATAAACCTTCTTATTGGTTATAGAAAAATAATGAGATCAATGTTAGTAGTTTTGGTAAATGTATTTGCGACATTCTCTTATGAAGTTGATGCTTTACGAAAAACGGGCTAGGAGAATCTCTACTTATCACTTCATACAATTATGGAAAAGACAGTCGGAAACACAGGAAATTCAAATTTACTGTAGAGAAACAGAAATGTCCAGTGGAGCAATGGAAGAATCAAAACCTCAGCGCGATGCGATGACTAACAAACGACTGTTCTCTCTCAATGGAAGTGGTGGGGATGCTTCGATCCAAAGGAGCAGTACAGAGTCTCGAGGCATCCCCACATTGGGACACATATAGAGTTTTCCAGATTTCTGATATTAATTTATAATTTCAAAGGGAATAATTTCTTCAACATGATTTTTGGAAATGTTGAAAGAAGTATTATATCAAGAATCAAACGACAACATTTACAAGAAAATGTATTAACATGTAATCCGAAAAAAATTGCCTTTGACGACGCCAATTAAAAATGAGTACACTCCTGTATCTGCCTAGGTATCAACAGAATGAGATGGTCGATGTTTGCTTGTGGAATCTCGCATTTTGAATTTCCTGCATTAACTATGTCAGTGCTCGTGAAGGATGCTGCTTCTTACAGAAAGTCCAATAGTTTGACGAGTAATATGGGGACGTTGCTTTATTCTGCTGAAAAAAAAATCGATAAAAACACTGCCGTGAATTCAGGAGTGCCAAAAAAAAACCAGAAACTGTCAAGTCCGTAGCTCTTCACGTTTCAAAGTTAAAGTTCTCACGGACGGATCTGCCGGACATAATTACTATTGACCTCGGATTCTTCATCAATGAGTCCAAGCTAGTCGGGCCTTATGAAAAAAGCCTAAAGTCTCGAAAACGACGATATAGTCAGCCTTCTTTTTTTTGCTCTTCACGCTCTGCGGTACGGCTTAGTTGACCAATTAACTCTTTTCGTGTACCTTTACCTCCTTCTGTCCACACAAGACACACACACTACCCTCATTATAGTATAATTAACAAGGCAGCCAATTAAAACAAATTGTAGAAATCACTATGTTTTACTACCAAAAAAAAATATATATATATACATTCTGTCAAGAAAGTACCGGGAATTATCGATTTAAATCTGGCGGGGCAATGAGGCAGGTAAAATTTTTTTTCCTAGGTTGGTACCACTGTCCTTAATTACTATGCCAAGCTTGAGCGGGATCTGTCAACTAGTGTGTTTGCAACAGCTGATTAAGTCAGTCGATGTCAGAGTGCGTGCCGATTTTTACTATAGGTGATTACGTTAAGCAAAGAATTTGTTTAAAGTTTTGTGTTGCAAATGAATTTTCGTGTGCCGATGCATTGAAAATGTTGCAAAAGGCCTTTGGTGATAATGCTCTATCGAAAACTCGTGCATATCAGTGGTACAGAGCCTTCAAGGACGGTCGTGAAGTGGTCGAAGACTTGCCTCGGAAAAGGTGCTGGAAAACCGTCGTACCAGCTTGAGAGAGATAGCACATGATCTTAAGATATCCCACGAGTCCGCACGTACGATTTTGATTGATATTTTGGGCATGAGAAAGGTGGCCGCACGACTCGTACCGAAAGACCTGAATTTTCTTCAAAAACGTCATCGCGAACAGGTTGCTTCAGACATGCTGGATCGCTGTAATTCCGATTCTACATTCATGGAACGCATTATAACTGGTGATGAGACCTGGGTCTACGAGTACGATATGCAAACAAGCCAGCAATCATCGGAATGGGTGGCAAAAAATGGGCCGAAACCGAAAAAACCACGCCAAAGCCGCTCGAAAATGAAGGTGATGCTCATTGTTTTCTTCGATATCCGTGGCGTGGTGCACTACGAATTCGTTCCAGAGGGTCAGACGGTAAACAAGGAGTATTACCTAGGCGTTATGAAACGTTTGCGTGAGCGTATCCGTAAGAAGCGGCCAAATTTGTGGGCGAACAACTCATGGATTTTGCATGACGATAACGCGCCTTCTCACCGAGCTACGATTGTGACTGACTTTCTCGCCAAAAACTCAACAAACGTGCTTCAGCAACCACCGTATTCGCCGGATTTGGCTCCCTGCGACTTTTTCCTCTTCCCAAAACTAAAATTGCCCCTTCGTGGCACCCGTTTTGAGTCGATTGAAGCCATAAAACAAAATTCGGCGCGAGAGCTAAAGTCCATCCCGGAAAGCGCCTATAAAAAATGTTTCGATAATTGGAAGTGCCGTTGGCATAGATGTATTGGAGCAAATGGAGCCCATTTTGAAGGCGACCCAATAAATTTTGACGATTAAATGTAAAAATGTTGTTTTAATTGAAAATTCCCGGTACTTTCTTGACAGAGTAGTAACTCAGTCCTTAAAATTACCTTAGAGTTTGTGTAATTTCTGTAACGAACATAGAATACGTAGGGTTTTGAAATTTAAAAATTCACTATATTGTAAATTTGTTGATAGAAAGACGTGGTTGATAGAAAGATGTGGTTATAGTCGGGTGAGATATGATTTTATTACTTTTATTTCATGGATACGAAGTTGGACTGACGAGCGATCGATATGGTAATTTCAAATGGCCTTTTTGAAGATATGCTGCTTGTTTTTGGAATTTTTTTTTAAAGAACTTTCTCAAAGAGAGTTATTTTTGGAGAAATACTTGAGGCTATGTTGTGCATTTTTTAAAAAGAATCTGGTTTTCATAATACATTGATACGAAACCAAATTATGTAACCTTTAAGTATTTATATGATATTTTTAATTAATAATTTATATTTTCTTTGTATTATTTTATTCCTTTTGGTGATGTGTAATGAGTGTTAATTCTATATGTCTACTAAATCGAAGCTGTGTTTTCGGAGACATCTATTTAATTTTAAATAATTTTCTAGTAAAAATGTTTACAAAACTAAAATTAATATTTGAAGAAGGTTGGCAGAATGAATCTGTATGTTATTTAAGATATTGTGATAAAGCTTTTATCAAGTAAAAAAACCCCTTTTTATTATTTACTTTTCATACCGTTTGTCGAAATCGAATGATAAAAATTTTATAATTCTCGAAGTTTATTTTCACATAGCTGAGCTTTCGTGTCCTTATTTCGCATTCAAATACAAAATTTGAACTCGATCGTATTCCAACTTTCGAAAAGTTTCGCAAAATGAAGTTTCAAATAAGAATAATTCAGGAAGCACCAGCCGATTCTGTTCATTTTCGAGAACAATAACAGGTATATTTATACTCCAATCCCATCTTGAACATATCAAGTCTCTAGGTACGTTGAATGTTTGCGTCTAAATTGTAATATTAACTTAGCGTTTGAATTGAAAATAGGGGTCAATCGAGGCCGCATGCTCGCTGGCCTTAAATTCATCGATGTAGAATTCGACTAAAAGGGATTCTAGCTATGTCTCCTATGAACTATTTTTGTTGAAATGATACATTTTGATAATAAAAATAATAACTTCATTTAAACAGAATTGACCCTAGTTACATAATTTATATCACAGGCCGCAAGGTAGGAATAAAATAGTTCTCCCGCAAATATATCGTACAATGAAAGGAAACTCTGTGTGTGATGAGTTCTACCTTCTGTTAAAAACATTCCAAACTTGAAAACACACTATATACATGACACTATTCAGCTTCGCTCCATATAATCCTCAATTTGGTTTTACGGCTCATGAATTTTCGGAATATTCTATTGTCGATTGATATGAAACAAACAGACGTCAACGGATTGTGGGATATAGAATAAATAAAATACTAGTTATGCATTAACAATGAATGAGGTTGAAACACTGGAAATCAATTAGCTATATTCAAGGAACACGGAAACGTTGGAATAAATAAAACCGCGAAAATATACTCTTACTCACTGATGAATAAAGAATTGTTCTCAAATGGTTAAAAGCAAAAGCAAGTTATGCGTTTATTCAATCACCCACGATCCTCAGGAAATTTTGCATTAGCCTTCTAGTTGTTATTATTATGATTTCGGTCTTTGCCTGAATTATTTCGGTATACAATGTTCCTTTGTGGACAAAAAACTTGAAACATAAATCTTCAAAGAAAAAGGGATACAAAAATACGAAATGGGATACAAAATGTTAAAATATATCCTGAGATAGAAACAATTAGTATGGATTGAATGTAATAACACAAGGAATAGTTTCAATCAATGCTTTTTAATATCATTATTATTTTTTCATATTATTATTTCTTTTTGAATATTAATTAGAATAAAAAATATATTGTTTAGGTAAGCTCGTAAGAGAGATTGTCAAAAAAAAAGGAATCGTATTGCACAGTATTTACTTCAAAATGGTGAGAGATTCGTAATTGACCGAAACGTCCTGAAACGCACCATACAATTACTTTTTTCAACCTCTATTACGAACTTACCAAAACAATATATTTATTTTTTTAGGAAATATAAGATATTTGAAAAAAAATTATAATAGTATTAAAAAATCGATTGAAACTATTCCTTGTCTGATCGCATTGAATGTATAATATTTTAAATATTTAACAGATTAATTCTATTAATCTCTTATATATTTAATAAAGGAAAATTTTATTCAAAAACTTTTTAGAATTAAATTAAATTAAATAATAAATATGAAAAATAACTAAATAAATACTTGAAGGAGACAAAATTTTGTTTCTGATTTTTCAAAAATGCAAAACATAATTTTAAGAACTTCTCCAGAACTTATTTATTTGAAATTCTCAATATATTTGAATTAGTTACTTCAAAAATCTCTCAAAACATGTAGTACATCCTCAAAAAAAAATTGGAATTAAATAAGATCTTCATCAGTCCTACTTCACAATTAAGAAATGAAATCAATTAACAAATAATATCGTACCAGACGGACCTCGTGGTATCCATATTAAACAACACTAAAATTAGAGAATTTTTAGAATCCTACGTATTCTATATTCATTACAAAAATCAAACAAAGCTTGTAAAGTATTTTATTGCTTTAGTTAAAACCAAATGACATTTATTTAATGAGTCAGGAAAACCAAAATATAATTATATATTATATATACAATAAAATAATAAAAAGAGGTTTTTTACTTGATAGAAGGATTATTACAAAATTTAAATAACATTTATTCTGTTAACCTCCCACAAATTTCAATTTCAAAAAATTTTATTCAAAAGCTTTTAGAATTAAATTAATGTCTTATAAGCACTGCTAATAGAAATATAAAATCAAAACTCATTACAAAATATCAAATGGAATAAAAAAGACCCAAAGAAACATAAATTATCAATTAAAATTACTAAATAAATGCTACAGCCAATGCTAGTGTTTTAAATACTACACTAAATTTTAGTGTTTGTTCAATAAGGATAGCGCGAGGTCTGTCTGGTACGATATTTTCTGTCAATTGATTTTATTTTTTAATTGTGAAGTAGGACTGATGAAGATCTTATTCAATTTCAAATTATTTTTTGAGGATGTGCAAGATGTTTTGTGGGATTTTTGGGGTAACTTATTTAAATATTCTTTGAATATTTTAATATTAGCCTCCTACATATTTAATTTCGAAAAATTATATTTAATGATTATAACTTCTGAAAATAAATTAAAATAATGTCATATAAGTACCACTTATATCAAATGACATATAGAATAAACATTCATTATAAGACACCCAAATGGTATAACAAAATCCAATAAATAAAAATTGTTAACCAAAATCCTATAAATTAAATATTTTGAATAGACAAAATTTTTGTTTCTGCTGATCAATCTTATGAAAACAAATATCTTTTAAAAATGTCTTAATGTTTTCATAAGATTGATCAGCAGTAACAAAAATTTTGTCTATTCAAAATATTTAATTTATAGGATTTTGGTTAACAATTTTTATTTATTGGATTTTGTTATACCATTTGGATGTCTTATAATGAATGATTATTTTATATGTTATTTGATATAAGTGGTCCTTATATGACATTATTTTCAGAAGTTATAAGCATTAAATATAATTTTTTGAAATTAAATATGTAGAAGGCTAATATTAAAATATTTAAATAATTTTATATATTATACCTTCTATCAAGAATTAACCTCTATTTATGTTATTTTATTCAAGTATATTAAATATTCCAAATAAATAAGTTTTGGAGAAGTTTTTAAAATTATGGTTTCATTTTTGAAAAAGATTTGGTTTTCATAAGTATAAGATCAGAAACAAAATTTCTTCAAGTATTTATTTAGTAATTGTTTCGTACCACGGTTAGTTTACCGCAGTTTTTGCCCATTATTTCAGTATTATGAAATAAAAGGCAATTGCAATTTAATTAATCTCGTTGAGTAATTTCGAAAGGTTTAGTGGACTGTATTTTTGATGTAGTTAGCGAATAGTTTTACTTCAAGGGCACTTGAATGTAGTTATCTCGATGATGAACTAGCTTTGGTTATCCAATAAGATAAACCAAGGAAAATGATAAGGAATTAAGGTAAAACACTTGTATTACACGATGATAAGAGCGAACGATAATTCTTGATTTACTGTATATAAACCAAGTTAAAGGAATGATTATTACACAAAAACCAAATGTAATTAATTTGCAATGCTTTGGCAACCGACTGAATTACTATATTACCAATAATAACCGCGATAGCTTGGACCGAAATGTCACAAGCTACGTACAACAAATTTGACTATGCTTAATGTAGCTAAAGCTACATGCGACAACTTTGACTATTACTCGAATAATAATGCATGATGTAGCAAAGGCTACATGCGACCACTTTGACTATTACGAATAATAATAATGCATGATGTAGCAAGGGCTACATGCGAACAACTTTGACTATAGGAATAATAATGCTTTTACAGTCTTTTCAAAGACTGAACATTAGAGGTGCTCGATGCATCCCTTCTAACAAAATGAGGGAAATTAATTAAATTCGAAGGTCCATTTTGAGGTGAATTCAATGGACGAAATAAACCTTATTGGTTACAGAAAAATTATGAAATTAATGCAAGTAAAGAAGGATAGAGTCAGTTTGTAATTCCGAATGCTGCATCATGTGAAATTAACAGGCATAAATATATCAAAATCTCTAAATGATTTTTCATGTTTTCTAATGCCATATATAACTATTAGAAAACCAATAAACTGAAGTGTAAACAGTTCCAACGGCAATTCTCGAAACTGCTATATCGAAGTATCAACTTAAAAGACATAAGTATCGAATGACAAACTAATTTCGAACGGCAGGGCCGTCTCTAATGAGACGGAACAGTAATTTTAATTGATAATTTATATTTCATTGATTTTTTTTTATTCCATTTGATATTATATAATGAGTTTTGGTTTTATATGTCTATTACATTTAAGCAGATTTTATAAGACATTAATTTAACTCTAAATTTTTTTTAAATTAAAATTTGTGGGAGGCTAACAGAATAAATCTGTTCTGATATTTAAATTTTGTAATAATCCTTTCATCAAGTAAAAAACCTCTTCTTATTATTTTATTATAAAAAGTAGATTGTAAATTTCAATAAATGTCACAAAAAAACTTAAATATCCACTGCAAGCTATCGATTACAGTTTCTGAGAATACTCTAATGGTAGAATTGCAACAGAATTGAATTTTCCCAAATTTATATATATATATATATATATATATATATATATATATATATATATATAAACTTTATTTCGCGTGCTCCTTAAAGTATATTATAATTCCTTTTAAATCACTGTGTTTTCAAATTTTTGGCTTAAAATAGTATCAGAGGATAAAAATAACTTCACAAAAAGAAAATTTATTGTCAAACTCAATTGGATGCTTTAACTTTGCAGGATTTATTTCAAACTGGAAAGATCAAGTTCGTGAATTGAGAAAATCCACCGCTAGGGTGTGAAAAGAGGACCATGTTTTCCACAATACTTCAAGGATATGAAATCAAATTGAGTACTAGGTATAGAAGTATGAAACCGGATTTTTTTGGAAATTAAACGTATGTTAATTGAAAACGGTAAGCAATATTTCATTCGAAACAATCTCTATTGCTGTTTATGCTTTTTTCCCATCTTTTCGGAAATTTAGGAAGGCCATTGGTGATTTGTTATATCTTAATATCCAAATGAAACAAATTTATCTTAAGTGATGGATTTAGATAATTTTTGATAGAGTAGTCCGTTACTTTGTGATAGTTCATTTTAATTGATACTACATTTTCAAATTGAATGAAAATGCAGTACCACTACGAAACTCGAGTCACTGTGAATAAAGGTGAAAGAAAACAAAGTAATTTCTCATTTCATTACAATTAGATAATTTTGGTCAGTACCTTTGTTCTCTTTTGATTCTTTAACAGTTAGCTATCGCTCACATGTGTTGATAATCTAAATTTATATATCTATAAAGTGAAACAGTGTTTTCTAAGGCATTTTATTAAATTTACTTCTAAAAAGTTTTCAAGAGATTTTTAAGATTAAATCTGCAGAGGTTTCGGAGAACCAATCCAACAGTTATCTGTAACAATAGTATTTGTGTAAACGCTAAATATTGTACATATTTTTTCTCGGTTAATACTCATAATAACAAATAATCACGAAAATAAATGCCAACTCAACTTATGTATGACACACACCCAGAGTGTGACACTTTACTGATTACTTTAATATGACGTCACAAACACCATGTAGGGCACAATGCTTTTTTAATCGCTAATTTTTGGAGGAATCATAAGAGTTAAAAAAATCTTTCTGTTAGCTTCAAAACATCACTATATATTTTGAGATGGTTTTCAGAAACATCTTAAATAGCCTCTTGAATTACTGTGGGTATATGATGAAAAATGATTACAATAGTGAATGTCGAAAGAAAAAACGGAATAATCTACACTTATACACAATTCTGAATTCCAAACAACCCCTAATAATTATAATTGCTTGAGGGACATCAATCAGCGTGCATGCTTGTTTAGATTCTTATTTGTTTTTCATCAGTACTAGCCACAATGTCTGATAATTCAGTTAAAATGATTTTTTATCAAGTGAGGACCGATTCAATAAAATTCATGCAATTCATTGAACTTTATTAAGCGGTGATTTTACATTTTTTGTTCGATATTTGAATCCCGTTCACTTTTCAATTTTAACTTTATAGTTCTGCATGTGAAAGGTTTTCATTCCATACATGATTTCTCCAGGTTTATTATCATTAACTCCTCAAACGTTGAGGAACAGAAAGATACGATCATCATAGTCATACGCACAACTCGGAACCCTTTGTCGTAAATAAGCTGATAAGAAATATAATTGGAAAGTTGTATATAGGAAGGTGGATTTTCATTATGAGCGATAAAAACGAAATTAAAAAATAACGCAAACAAATGTAGGAAATATTGTTTTAGAAAATTTCTTTATCATAAATTATGAGTAACCTCTAGACAGTTCCTAAAGAAAGCAAATTATTCATTCAGTTTAATATAGTTGTTATTTTTCCAGAGACGTGAAGAGTAGATAGAATTGTAGGCTGTTTATGATTTTTTTTTTTCAATAAAATAACTTATACAGGTCCTGCAATAGTGCGAAAACAGATTTCTTCTCTTTCTATTTCTGCATATCAAGAAATTATTTTCGAATATACAGGATGTTCCCGAAAAAAGATATAAAACAAACGGGTGAATTTTTAAATGGATTGCCCTGTATATTTTCATGTATTTTCAATGACTTCATCATCTCTATTGAAACGCAAAATCTTTATATATTTTTCTAACGGTACAGATCTTATTCAGAGAAAACTGGAAAAAGTTGAGCGCACAGCACTCCGGTTGCAAGAACAAGACATAACACGAATGTCATACGAATTCTTGGTTACTGAAAGATTCATAGAGTCATCATAACAAAAAGATTAATCTGCCATACACAGGATGTCCGTTATTGATTGCCAAATATGATGAACTTGAAATTGATATTTATCGATTTTTTCAGATGGATCAGCCTATTCATTTTTTACTATAATGCAGAGAATTAAAAGCTCCACATTTTTTCAGAAGCAACCTCGAGGTCATTTTCACTCCTGTAGGCATAAAACTGCCAACAGGACATTGAAACAACTGACAATATCATTTGAGTATTGGACTGATTATTACGGACGTTAAGATAGTCAAAACGATGAACCCTGTAGTAAAAATTATTCAAGGTTTACTTTGTAGAGCATCATTCCATCACTCTAATATACCCGCCACCCATGGCATTAGTGCTTGGCGCGCTTGGCAAGACTAGGATCCTTTACATCCCGGTGAAATGGAGGGTCAAGTCTTGGTGCCTAACGTGATGCCATTCGCGCCAGTCACAGGACCTGTATGGTGGAAGATCCCCGAATGGGGCCCTAGTTTTGCCGTTCTGGTGAAAAGGTTGGTAGTCAGCATGCTGGACTAGGCGGGTATTTTGCTTATTTGTTCGCAGAAACTCATGTTCGGGATATTCTCATGAAATGTCTCAGGGTTTAGCGGGACTTGACGGTTCGACCGGCCTCGTCCTGAACCTGGATCTATTGTGAGACGTTTCTGGGTTTGTGGATCTCTACGAAATGGCTAGTCCGTTGGACCTTGACTCTAGGATCAATTGAAAGACTTCATATGGGTTCGTGAGTCTTGACGTACAGCCGGATTGACGGTGCTCGTACCAGGATAATTGAGGCATCTTGGGATTATCTCAGTTCATGAGACTGCGTTCGGATGGATGGATAGGAAGCCCTTCCGGCGTGTGAGTTACGTCCCAAACAACTCGGGTACTGACAATGCAGAGCCAGTAGAGGTTGGATAGTGCTTCGCTGCTTCCAGTCCGACGGTTGTAGGTTTTCGAACTGAAACCCAAACTGGAAGCTGGTGGGTTCATCTCTTCGGAGTCACTTGGTGAAAGAGCTGCGCTCACATGCCAATACAACTAACTGGTAGAATTCACTCCAATATACCAGCTGTCCAAAAATTTAATGCAAAATGGGTTGAATTTTGCATTGATATTTGCCGACCTAACATTCGGTTCTTTTATGCCGAACTAAATATTGAAAAGCTTGTTAGGTACTGAAAATAGTATGGCAATTTTTTTTACCCCAGGTCTCGCCCGTCATAAATCCTCAATGGTGGCGTGGGCTTCAGTGCAACCGAATCAGACATTTGAGAAATTCGTTTGAGAACTGGGCTTCAATCCTTGTACTTCTGGAAAATATTTCAACAGACGAAGTAAGAAAGTGTTTAAAGAAATCACCGATTTGAATACTTCACGTGTAGTTAAAAAAGTCATAAGTTAAAAAGGGGTACCTACCTGTAATGAGCGGGGTATCTAAATCTCAAGAAAACTATTTGAGATCACTAAATGATGTTTATTGAGTAAAAAAATGAATAAAGTAATGAAATAAATTTTAAGGCTTGATCAGATATGAGAAGTGTCGTCCGCCTTCTCTCGAACATGAAACAATCCGATCCTGAAACGATCTACTAACCCTCTTTAGCATGGCTGGAAAATGCTTCGAAAAGCATTAACTATTCTCTCCCGCATATTGAGAGCTGTGGTTGGAGGATCTTCGTCTACGATTCCCTTTATGTATCTCCACAGGAAAAAATCCAATTTGTTGAGATCTGGTGATCTAGCAGGCCATCTTGTCGGTTCGCCCCTATCAATCCATCTATTGGGAAACTGGTTATCCAGAAATTCTCTCACAGGACGAGAATAATGAGCGGGTACTCCACCATGTTGCAACCACATTCCGTTCCTTATTTGCGAAGCAAATATTAGCAGTGCTAATAATCCTGGCAGAATGTCCTGAAGGAAATCCAAATAAGCACCACCGTTGAAAAAATGAGGATCTATCACATGATTGTCGATAACTCCTCCCCAAACATCTAATGACCACTTCTGTTGTTGGTTAACTTCTCTTATTATTCTCTTATTTGGAAACTATGCCTATTGACAAAACCAGAATTGTGGAAAGTCGCTTCATCACGGAATAAAACTGAATCAAAAAATGATGAATTCTGTTCAATTTGTGAACTTAACCAGTTGCAGAAACTCAGATGGTTTTCAAAATCATCATCCAAAAGCGCTTGGTGCATCTACATGTGGTAGTCGCGAACCTTATGTGCTTTGAGGATTCTTTGAACCGCAGGCGGCTTCACCAAGCTTCCCCTGGCTTGTGTGTGAATCTTCTGGTACGGTCAGTAATAATTCAAGCTCTTTGTCTTCGCTTGTGGCCGATTTTGTCCTTTCTTGATTTTCGTAGTCCACGTTTCCTGTCTAACAAATCTGTTTTAAAGCCTCCGAAAACTCGATTCTTTTGGATGTCTTCTCTCAGGATATTCTGCAGTATAAGTTCTACTTGCTAATTAACAGTTTCTGTGGTACTGCTCCAACATGAAAATCATATCAATCATCTCATTTTCATTAAAATTCATCCTGACTTATCCAACGAGACATTGAAATATATTTTATATTGATTATATATAAGGATATCAATTTGATAGTTTTTGTATATAGTTCCAATATACTACTCTGTCAAGAAAGTACCGGGAATTTTCAATTAAAACAACATTTTTACATTTAATCGTCAAAATTTATTGGGTCGCCTTCAAAATAGGCTCCATTTGCTCCAATACATCTATGCCAACGGCACTTCCAATTATCGAAACATTTTTTATAGGCGCTTTCCGGGATGGATTTTAGCTCTCGCGCCGAATTTTGTTTTATGGCTTCAATCGACTCAAAACGGGTGCCACGAAGGGGCAATTTTAGTTTTGGGAAGAGGAAAAAGTCGCAGAAAGCCAAATCCGGCGAATACGGTGGTTGATGAAGCACGTTTGTTGAGTTTTTGGCGAGAAAGTCAGTCACAATCGTAGCTCGGTGAGAAGGCGCGTTATCGTCATGCAAAATCCATGAGTTTTTCGCCCACAAATTTGGCCGCTTCTTACGGATACGCTCACGCAAACGTTTCATAACGCCTATGTAATACTCCTTGTTTACCGTCTGACCCTCTGGAACGAATTCGTAGTGCACCACGCCACGGATATCGAAGAAAACAATGAGCATCACCTTCATTTTCGAGCGGCTTTGGCGTGGTTTTTTCGGTTTCGGCTCATTTTTTGCCACCCATTCAGATGATTGCTGGCTTGTTTGCATATCGTACTCGTAGACCCAGGTCTCATCACCAGTTATAATGCGTTCCATGAATGTAGAATCGGAATTACAGCGATCCAGCATGTCTGAAGCAACCTGTTCGCGATGACGTTTTTGAAGAAAATTCAGGTCTTTCGGTACGAGTCGTGCGGCCACCTTTTTCATGCCCAAAATATCAATCAAAATCGTACGTGCGGACTCGTGGGATATCTTAAGATCATGTGCTATCTCTCTCAAGCTGGTTCGACGGTTTCCTAGCACCCTTTCCTTAATTTTATCGACGTTATCTTCGATCGAAGCCGTCGATGGGCGACCACTTCACAACCGTCCTTGAAGGCTCTGTACCACTGATATGCACGAGTTTTCGATAGAGCATTATCACCAAAGGCCTTTTGCAACATTTTCAATGCATCGGCACACGAAAATTCATTTGCAACACAAAACTTTAAACAAATTCTTTGCTCAACGTAATCACCCATAGTAAAAATCGGCACGCACTCTGGCACACACTATCGGCACGCACTCTGACATCGACAGACTTAAACACAAATATTTACAGATATATTCTGTTAGCCTTCTAAATATTTAATTTCAAGAAATTATATTTATTATTATAACTTCTGGAATTAAATTAAAGTCATATGAGTACTACTCATATTAAACGACATATAAAATAAACATTCATTATAAGACATCCAAATGATATAACAAAATCCAATAAATATAGATTGTTAACAGAAATCCTATAAATTAAATATTTTGAATAGTCAAAATTTGGTTTCCGCTCATCCCTCTTATGAAAGCAAATATCTTTCAAAAATGTTTAACATAATCTTAAGAATTTCATCATAAAACTATCTTACTTAGAATATTCAATATTATTGGATATCCATTATACTTTTCAGAAAATCTCTAGATATGTAAAAACATTATCAAAAAACAAGTTTTAAGAGAGACTTTGCTTCGTCAGTACTCAATCGTATTCAATAAAATATAACATAAATTGCCTTTCAATCTTTAAGATCAATGGTAAACCACAGAAACATTTATTTCGAGCCATATTAGACTCCATTTAAATGTTCAATATTCATTTACCAAGAAGCTTTCTGAATGATTAAAGGTAAGTAAATACTTTTTGTTGATTGATGTCATATTTTATTGAATACTATTGAGTACTGACGAAGCAAAGTCTCTCTTAAAACTTGTTTTTTAGTAATGTTTTTACATATCTGGAGATTTTCTAAAAAGTAACTCAGTTAGATATCCAATAATATTGAATATTCTAAGTAAGATAGTTTTATGACCCAGGTCTCATCACCAGTTATAATGCGTTCCATGAATGTAGAATCGGAATTACAGCGATCCAGCATGTCTGAAGCAACCTGTTCGCGATGACGTTTTTGAAGAAAATTCAGGTCTTTCGGTACGAGTCGTGCGGCCACCTTTTTCATGCCCAAAATATCAATCAAAATCGTACGTGCGGACTCGTGGGATATCTTAAGATCATGTGCTATCTCTCTCAAGCTGGTTCGACGGTTTTCTAGCACCCTTTCCTTAATTTTATCGACGTTATCTTCGATCGAAGCCGTCGATGGGCGACCACTTCACAACCGTCCTTGAAGGCTCTGTACCACTGATATGCACGAGTTTTCGATAGAGCATTATCACCAAAGGCCTTTTGCAACATTTTCAATGCATCGGCACACGAAAATTCATTTGCAACACAAAACTTTAAACAAATTCTTTGCTCAACGTAATCACCCATAGTAAAAATCGGCACGCACTCTGACACACACTATCGGCACGCACTCTGACATCGACAGACTTAAACACACTAGTTGATAGATCCCGCTCAAGCTTGGCATAGTAATTAAGGACAGTGGTACCAACCTAGGAAAAAAAATTTTACCTGCCTCATTGCCCCGCCAGATTTAAATCGATAATTCCCGGTTCTTTCTTGACAGAATGTATATTCTAGAAGTTAGAATATATAATTCTAAATTTCAAAGTCATTTAAATTTAACTTCTATCAAGTATTGAATCTTATTTAAATTGTTTTTTAACTGAATTATGTTTTGCGTTCATAATAACATTTAATGAAAATCATTTGGTTCTTCAGAATACATTTTTCATTTTACCAGCTATGTTGAAAAAAAAATTTAGAATCAAAAGGAAGTGCCCGTTTGAAAGTCTTGGCAACGTTTTATGAAAAGAACATCCCCGGCAGTTGCATTTTATTGTTGTTCTACATAAGTTAACGCTTTCTCCAAGGCTTCTCGTCCTTCTGAATGTGACATTTTTACTGGAATATTGTCAGTGCATTCTACTTCGTCATCGTCATCAATGCTTATTTCATTAGCATTTTTGCAAACACTTTCAATTAATTCTTGGTCAGTCATTTCATCTTCTACATTATCACTGTTTAACCATTCATTAACTTCTGTTTCCGAAACATTTTCACATCCTGGTATTTTCGTAAAAATTTGCTGTAAACTTTCTTCATGGTCGAATTCTGCTTTTGTGATACGTCCATCCTCGTGTTGAATCAATTTTGACCAAGATTTTTCCAGGGTTCTACCTTACTTGATTCCAAGCTGAAGCTATCTAATAAAAAACATTTTTCAAGTTTAACTTCTTTAGACATTCAATGAGATTAGCACCCTAATCTACTTCTTCCAAAATATGCTCCAATAGCAAACGCCTGTATTCACGTTTTAAATTTTCCAGCACACCCTAATCCATGGGCTGAATTTGAGAAGTAAGTTACAGCAGGAGGCAAAAACATTGCTTTTATTTCCCCAATTTCAAGTTGCTCCGTACTTGGGAGCATTGTCTAGTAACAAAACACATTTTTTGGGGTATCCGTGCTCTTTTAAAAAAAGACCCTACTTTTGGTACGAAATCTTCAAGAAACGGATTGCCGAAAAGCGGGAATTGCCGAATACCGCATGTCTGTTCCCGGCTTTATAGTCCCGATCAGTAAATGTGTTGAACAAGGTGGAAGACATTTTGAACATGTATTATAAGTGTAAATATTGCCTTTCCTAGTTTTACATTTGAAAAATCAAACAGATATTTCTTCTATTGTGTAAGAATAATTTGAAAAACACAAATAAACAAAAAACTGTTAGGAATAACATGTTGGTATCCTCAGATAGGTAATTTCATGTAGAATGCGAACACAAACTAATATACAGGTGTTCCATTTGAAAAAATCGCATATACTTAAATTAAAGTGGACGAAAATGAACGTAACATTTGAGGTACCCTGTATGAACATACATACAGCTGATACATGATGATCAGAACAATACCGGCTCCTTTAGTATTTTCTACGTCACTTCACCAGACAAAATTCAGATCCTTGAAGAAACAACTTAATTACAATTATTTCATTCAGAACCTGCATCACTCCCCATTTTGTCGAAAAAATAAATAACTTGGTACCGGCGCATTTTGGCTGAAAAAAAATCAGTGCTGAATAGGGAACGAAGGGACCATTTCAATGACAAAAAAATTAACTGGTTGTTCCATTTAAAAAATTAAAAATTTTTTTGTTTTTGCTATTACGGAAAAATGCAACACCCTGTGCATCTGGAACTATTTTCAAAACATGGCCCCTTTGGTGCCGTGTAACTTTTATATAAGACTTTTTTTCATATAAATCAGCCTTATCGATATATCGAGTAACTGCGCACTTTGGGATATCCTGTATATTTAGGAAATTTTAACACCGTTGTAGTGTATACAGAACAAGTTTAATAGAGATATTTTTGGCACACATGTCAAAAGTTTTCACAGTACATATTATTTACAGCTTTTTCTTTTTCATTAACCTTCATAAAATAAACATCAAATAATTGTGACAAAAATCACTTGGCAATTCGAATCATTGTTGTTTTGCTCACATGAAAACGTAGTTAACGCGATAAACGCACATTGTAATGGAACAAGTCAATGTATCCTACAGGTAGATTCCAGTTAACCTTGATGAGAAAATAACATCGTTTTACATGGAAACATCCACGCTATTAATTAAATCCTCAATAAAAGAACACAAAAAACAATTCCCACTTTTGTTTATTCAGATCCCCATATTCATAAGTTTTTGCGCCAAAATATTATCGTTGAATTTATTCTGTGAATTGTTTTCGTCAAATTCTTTTTTCTTGAAATTAAACATAACAGACGATAGTTATCTCAATTCTTTAGATTCTGGTAATCTCAATTTCTCATTCAAAATTAACTGAACTAACCATCTTCGCGTTCAATTCGATAAGTAAAAACTGCATATATTCAGTTGATAAATTACAAAATATAAAGAATTTAAATAATTTCAAATTATTTAAATATTTACAGATATATTCTGTTAGCCTTCTAAATATTTAATTTCAAGAAATTATATTTATTATTATAACTTCAGGAATTAAATTAAAGTCATATGAGTACTACTCATATCAAACGACATATAAAATAAACATTCATTATAAGACATCCAACTGATATAACAAAATCCAATAAATATAGATTGTTAACAGAAATCCTATAAATTAAATATTTTGAGTAGTCAAAATTTGGTTTCCGCTCATCCCTCTTATGAAAGCAAATATCTTTCAAAAATGTTTAACATAATCTTAAGAATTTCAACATAAAACTATTTTACTTAGAATATTCAATATTATTGGATATCCATTATATTTTTCAGAAAATCTCTAGATATGTAAAAACATTATCAAAAAACAAGTTTTAAGAGAGACTTTGCTTCGTCAGTACTCAATCGTATTCAATAAAGTATAACATAAATTGCCTTTCAATCTTTAAGATCAATGGTAAACCACAGAAACATTTATTTCGAGCCATATTAGACTCCATTTAAATGTTCAGTATTCATTTACCAAGAAGCTTTCTGAATTATTAAAGGTAAGTATATACTTGTTGTTGATTGATGTCATATTTTATTGAATACTATTGAGTTGTCATTATAAAATAAAACACTTGTTTACATTTTCTACTTTATTTTTGGTATTGACGTACGTTTCGTCTTTGCTAGAAAGACTTCATCAGAATAACAATGAATGTTGTACAATGAATTTATAAGATTTTTTACAGAAGGTGTACATGTGTTTTTAATTGTTCGTCGGGTTGGTTTTCTCAAAGAATATTCCCTTCAGAATCGTGTTCACTCGATCCCTTGTAAATATTGAATAGAGGGGTGTAATAAAAATCTATTTGTTCATTTACTAGGTTATTGCTGTTTTTATGTTTATTTATTTCGTAAATTTCCCATAAGTTCAATTTTAGACCTCTATTTTCAACATGTAGAATTTCTATTTCTTTTGTGAAAGAATGGTTATTTTCAAGAAGGTGTTTAGCATAATGTGAATCTTTTTTATTTTTATCGAAACTTCTTTTATGTTCTGTTAGGCGTGTACCGAAATTTCTACCTGTTCTACCAATATAAATCTTTGGGCAATCTGGGCAAGTGAGTTTGTATACACCTGATAATTGAAGTTTATCCATACTGTTTTTATTGTTTTTGATGTATTTGCTAATAGGATTGTTTGTCTTGAAAGAGACTTTAATATTTTCTTTTTTGAGTAGTTGAATACTAATGTTTCCGAGATATGTGAGGCTAACGTATTTGTGTTCAGATAGATCAGATGTTACTGGATAAATTTCTTTTATTGTGTTTTTGTGTATACGTTGGTTAATTAAATTATCTATTAGAGATGTATTATATCCATTGTTGTAAGCTATTTGTTTAATTAAACAAATAGCTTACAACAATTAGTATTCAACTAAAAAACCTACTCAAAAAAGAAAATATTAAAGTCTCTTTCAAGACAAACAATCCTATTAGCAAATACATCAAAAACAATAAAAACAGTATGGATAAACTTCAATTATCAGGTGTATACAAACTCACTTGCCCAGATTGCCCAAAGATTTATATTGGTAGAACAGGTAGAAATTTCGGTACACGCCTAACAGAACATAAAAGAAGTTTCGATAAAAATAAAAAAGATTCACATTATGCTAAACACCTTCTTGAAAATAACCATTCTTTCACAAAAGAAATAGAAATTCTACATGTTGAAAATAGAGGTCTAAAATTGAACTTATGGGAAATTTACGAAATAAATAAACATAAAAACAGCAATAACCTAGTAAATGAACAAATAGATTTTTATTACACCCCTCTATTCAATATTTACAAGGGATAGAGTGAACACGATTCTGAAGGGAATATTCTTTGAGAAAACCAACCCGACGAACAATTAAAAACACATGTACACCTTCTGTAAAAAATCTTATAAATTCATTGTACAACAACTGTTACTTCGTATTCTGATGAAGTCTTTCTAGCAAAGACGAAACGTACGTCAATACCAAAAATAAAGTAGAAAATGTAAACAAGTGTTTTATTTTATAATGACAATTACAACTGATTACAACAAAAATAGCGTTAAAGAACAAATTCCCAAATAACAATGAAAAATGCGAAGAAATTATCAGACTGTTACATCCTAACAAAGAGAAACTTTCAAATAATGTAAAGTTATTTCGAAAAAAGGTGAAAAACATTGACGTGAAGGCAGAAGCTTTTCCGCACTAGTTCATATCACCCAGGATCCTCACAAACTTTTTTGCAGTCTTCTAATTATACAATTGTCACGAACATGTGCGTTATTATTTTACTTCTAAATGTTGAATTTCATATGAATCGAATCCTTATTTTTGAATGAATTGGAAAGAAATGGAAGTGAATAAATGCAAAACTATTGAACCAATTTCGTCTATTAACGAAACATCCGATGCATTTCGATCCCAAATGTTCCCTGAAAGTTTCAAGGCTCTAGCTCCTTGCGTTCGAAAGTTAGCAGATGGAGAACTGAAGGCCCTCATATAATTCTCGAATTTGACACATCGCTCAAAAGTATAAATAAATCTTTGCAAAATATAGAATACTGACCGAAAATACCTAGGAAATTTGAGCCCATTTAAGCCAACTTCTCCAGAACAGCTTTTGAAACTCTCATCCATCATCGTCAGTCGGACTTTTTTCAATGATAAATAAAGACAATCCGTAATAATATAGTCCGTCTAGAAAGTATCCGGAATGTGTTATTTTTCATTATTTTAATACACTTCTTTTTTGGGAAATTCTAAGACAAAAGTAATGTACAAAATAGGTTGTGCAGATAGTCGGCTATGGCCAAAGTTGCATGGCGACACCATCTGTCAAATATTGTTAATTGTCAACAGGTATACAATTCATGAAATAATGTCGCAACTAGAAAAAAGCAAATATTTGAATAGGAAAGGTTTTCGGAACATTAAAAAATTAGTTCAATTGACTGAACTCGGAAAAAGTGCTGTATATTACAATAAAGAGGATAAAAATTGCATAGACCATTTTCAGGAAGACCGCATAAGATTGAAGAAAACAATTTAAATGCTTTATTGGCCTTGGGACGACACAATCCGCGCCTGGGGTTTCGGAAATTGGCTAACAGATTTGGAAATCAATGAAATATGAAAGTATGTCCAGAAACCGTCCGTATGTCACTGAAAAGACAAGGCTACATATCAAACAAACCATAAAATCTCTATAATGACACCTTTACAAGAAGATAGTTTTAATAATGTATTTATATCTGATGAAAGTAGTTTCCAATTCGGTGTAAATCACTTAAAAATCCTATCAAAACAACCTGTTAACGTTCAGAATTTCAAATTTCCCAACGATGGCTTGGGGAGCAATACCTCGGCGTGGTACTATGCCTCTCTCTATAGTTGATGGTACCATTAATAGTGAAAAGTATTGGGACATTCTAAACGATTTTCTCCTTGAAACGAAGCATGCTTTATATCCATAGGGGTGGCTTTTTCAGCAGGATAATGCAAGATGGCATATTTCGGCCTATACTCAACCTTGAATGCAAGAACACCATGTGACAACCATTTCATGGCCAGCAGCTTCACCAGATCTTAGTCCCATTGAAAACATATGGGGACTAATGAAGATTGAAGTTCAACAAGCAGCGCCACGAAATAAAGATGATTTAATCCAGTCAGTTTTACAGTCCTGGACTACCATCACCGAAAATTATGGAGGTGAACTAGTTTCTGGTGTACCTTGACGTTTAGTCAAGTGTTTACAGTTAAATGGAGGTTGTATATGTGAATAAGATGAATATTTTGTCATAATGCTCTAATTAACCTCGAAAGAAATGAAGCGGTGACCTACCAAATCGTGATGCTTCCGTCGAAATAGATAGCAGTCAAAAGGAGAATACGAAGGGTGCGGTAAGATATCCCATTCGATCGTTTCTAAGTATTTTTTGACAATTTTTGCGACGTGAGGCCAAAGAATAACTTTATATCCTTATAGTGCGGCCGTTAATCTCGTAATGTACGGTTCAAACGAAGTAATTGCACTCTGTACTGATCGCTCATAATGGAGTCACCACGTTTTAGCAGGTCGTAGTAGACAACGCCCCCTTGGTCCCACTAAATAAAACAGCATAATTTTCGAACCAGGAATGTTCCGCTTTGATATTCATGTTGAGGTCGATGGCAACGATTGACCGGGAAAAGAGTAGAATTTTCATCACTACCCGGTGTAAAAAACCCTTTCTTTTTCGTCTTTGAAATAGCTGCTCACAAGAAAGTAATCGCTTCTCTAGATCTCTTGGAATTGCCTTATCTTTTAATCAGGCTCATAGATTTCAAACGTACCAACACTGCTTGTTGGGTCACCCCCAACGTAAGTGCAAACTCACCTTGGTTTAAACTCAGATATTAATCGAGTAATGTATGTAATTCATACCCTTCGAATTTTTTTTGGCTGTCCCGAGCAATCATTTTCTACATGACTTGTCAGTTGGGGCATTATTACCGTAAACTTCCACAAGCATACGATGAGCTTCCAGCGCACTTTTTTCCGATAAAAAAAAAATTTAACTTCCCGGAAATGCTGTTAAGTTATCAAAAAATTTTACATTTTCAACAAAGTATCAAAAAAGTTTTGTATTATATGAAACTCCAAACAATTCAAACTGGGGGCTGAAGTTGTCCATAGAGACTATTTCCAAATAATTTTTAAAAATAGCGACGCAGTTTAATTTTTCTGATTACCAGAAAAATTACCTATTTTGTTAAAAATACTAGTCTTTCTGCAGCTCTGCAGCAGAAGGGTAGAATACCTTATAAAACAATACACTTACACAAACCAATAATAATGGGTTTCATTTTGAATAACCCGCTATCTGGGCAGCTGTGACTTTTGAAGCTGTCATCTTTTGACATTTGACAAGTAAAAACTACGCCATTACTAAAAATGGAACGATAACGCTTCAACAATGCACTGAAATTGTTGAAATTCACTACAAAAATAGTGAAAAATTTGCAGTCATAGTTCGAAAAACTAAGGCACTTTTGGGTTTGAAGCAAGGCAATAGTGAAACTGGTGGAAAAATTTGAGCTGTTGCGACAAGTTTGTGAAGAACAACAGAGAATATTGCTGCTTTAGCCCTTAGTGTTGACGAAAATCCAGGTTTGTCGATTCCCCATCGATTTTTGTAATTCAGCATTCCACAAACATTACACCGCATTTTCCATAAAGACTTAGGTCTTCAGGCTTTTAAAGTATAGTTAACACAAAAACTCAAGCCGGTCAATCACAAGCAACGTCGTATCTTCACTGATTGGGTCCTTGAAATGCATCAAAATGATCCTGATTTTCATCGAAAATTCATATTCAGTGATGAGACCCATTTTCACCTCAGTGTCTACGTTAATGAGCTGAATTCTCGCATTCGGGACTAGGAAAATCCAAGACTGATTGTTGAAAAGCCCCTTCATCCTCAACGTATCACTGTTTGGTGCGGTATGATTGGACCTTACTTATTCGAAAATGAGGCTGCTGCAACTGATACGGTGAATGAATCGCGCTACCGAGCTACGATTAATGATTTTTTATGGCCGAAATTGGCAGATATTGAAGTGGACGACGTTTATTTTCAACAAGACGGTGCCACACAAGCAACGCAATAATCGCAATTTTGCTAGAATAGTTGGTTTTCTGTTTTAACACTTTTATACTTTTTTCTCTGGGGCCACGTGAAAGATTAGGTCTATGTCAATGCTCCACAATCTAGACCTTAACTATGAAATTCGTGAAGTTATCGAGAACATACAGCTGCAAATATGCGAATTGGTCATGGAAAATTTCATGGAAAGGATATGGTGCTGCAACCATAGACATGGCCATTTGGTTGATATCGTTTTCCATTGTTAATAACATTACTTCCTTCTCAAAACGAAATAAACATCCATTGATTTCTCGTAAAATATACTCGTTTTTTATATAAAAATGAGACCTCTTATTGGAAAACCCTTTATAGCCATCAAGTCATTTTTTAAACTTTTTTTTCGAGAA
This sequence comes from Megalocaria dilatata, assembly GCA_034642435.1. Classification (NCBI taxonomy): domain Eukaryota; kingdom Metazoa; phylum Arthropoda; class Insecta; order Coleoptera; family Coccinellidae; genus Megalocaria; species Megalocaria dilatata. The sequence continues at coordinate 63,812,192 of CM067856.1, read as the reverse complement.
TCGATTGTCTTATATATTTTTTCGACTGGAAATTAGGACCCGAAGTGATAATTTGAGGTTTTAAAAAAGAAAAAGGTCGGCCAAAGCAATATCAGTGGTAATCTGGTCAATTTTTTCGAGTTTTTGGTCCGAATTTCTTTCACAATAATAACCGTTATCGTGATGCAAAACTCGCGGGATTTTTGCCTACAAATCTGGTCTTATTCGACAAACTTAATCTCTCAAATGCCACACAGGACTTTGATGATATTTTTTATGTACTGTCTCTCCTTATGTCAATAATTCCGAGTACACAACACCGCAATATTCGAAGAAAACTGTCACCATCACCTTCACTTTTAATCGCCATCGACCTGGTTTTTTACACTCATATAGCATGTCTTTTACCAGCGTTCTCAAGAATTTTTGAATTGGTCATGAACTCTAGAATACTGTGCTTCATGAATCAAAATAACATTTTTTCTAAATTCCAACATGGGTACTTGAGAGGCAGATCAACCAATACTGCAATTTATCAGTTCATCAATGCAATTCTAAACAACTTAGAAAATAAAAATATGTCTCTTGGTCTTTTTATAGATCTGACTAGAGCATATGACTGTGTAGATCATGATATCCTTTTGTTCAAACTGGAAAAGTATGGTATAAGAGGTAATGCTAATGCTTGGGTCCGATCGTATCTTTCAGGAAGACAGCAGCAAGTTATGGTTAAAAATAGCATAAAATCTGATATATGTAACACTGATGTTGGTATTGCACAGGGAAGTATTGTGGGACCGCTACTTTTTATTATATATATATAAATGACCTACCATTGTCATTAACTAATTATGCAATCACAAATTTTGTCGATGACACCAATATATTGATTTCGGGACCAAACTCAGCGGATATTGTTGATAGCACAAAGAACTGCTTTAAAAAAACTAACGATTGGTTCGCCATGAATAAGCTTACTTTAAATGAGTCAAAAACAAATTTAATATTTTTTCGTACTAAGCAATGTCGAATATATGCGCCAAGCAACATTAATCTCGGAAATAACAGCATAAAACCAGTGACAAGCGCAAAGTTCTTGGGTGTCACTGTAGATGAATTTCTTAGTTGGGATACGCACATTGAAAACATATGTTTGAGGTTGTCTAGTATTGGGTACGGAATCAGGATTGTAGCCAAATATATGAATATTGATACACTCAAAATTTTATATCATGCTAATTTTGAGTCGGTTCTCAGGTTTGGGATAATTTTCTGGGGTAGCAAAGCGGGAGTGGAATCAGTATTTGTGGTTCAGAAAAGAATAATGAGAACCTTGAGCAATATGAGGGTAAGGGATTCTTGTAGAGGAAAATTTAAGGGCATGAATATCATGACTATATATGCCTTGTACATTTTTGAATGTCTTTTATTTGTTTTCAAGAATAGAGACAAATTCCAAAACAATACCAATCACTATTATTCCACGAGAAACAAAGAACTTTTATATCCTTATCATAGACTAACGCTGAGTGAGAAGGGACCAGACTATATGTGTATTCGAGCCTTTAATAAATTGCCACATCAGATTAAGTGTGTTGAAGGTTTATTTAGATTTAAGAAATTAATTAAGAAAATGTTGATACAATTAGAACCTTATAGTCTTAACGATTATTTTTGTTCTGACAATTTGTACTGAACTGTAAGTGTTCATTTCTGACGTCATTTCATCTTTTATGTAATTTTTATATGAAACTTGAAATAAAGAAGGTTATCTAAAGGACTTCTCAAAGAATATAATTTATTTGAAATATTTAATATATTTAAATATTCGAATAAGTTAATTCAAAAATCTCTAAAAAAATGTGCACTATATCTTCAAGAAACAAATATAATTCTAAGCAATCCCGTCTTCAGCCCTCATTTAATATTCCAAATATCAAAATCAAAAAACTAACCTATATCTCTCCAGGTGTTAAAAGACTAAAACTTCGAAACACAGATCAACTATATATAGTAATTCAAGATTGATCTATGTTCTAACAAAATCAAAGAACAGTGTGAGTTATTTTAAGGTTTATTTAAATTCATTGACATTCCCTAATGAGATTTATTGAAGCCAAAATATAATTATATATTATATATAAAATAAAATAGAAAGGCCTTTTACTTGATAGAAGAAATATAACAAAATTTGAATATTAAAACAAATTGAAATATGTTTATCTTCTACAATTTTAATTTCAAAAAATTATCTATTATTGGTCTTAAAGGTAAGACCAGAAACAAAATTTTGTCTCCTTTAAATATTTATTTATTAATTTTAATTACTTTCGTATATCTGTTGGGTTATTTATTCCATTTGACATTATATATTGAGTTTTGATTATATACGTCTATTAAATGTAAGCGGTGCTTGTTATAGACATAAATTTAATTCTAAAAGTTTTTTGAATAAAAAATTTTTTGAAATTAAAATTGTAGAAGATAAACACATTTTAATTTGTTTTGATATTGAAATTTTGTTATATTTCTTCTATCAAGTAAAAGGCCTTTCTATTTTATTTTATATATAATATATAATTATATTTTGGCTTCAATAAATGTCATTATGGAATGTCAATGAATTTAAATAAACCTTAAAATAACTCACACTGTTCTTTGATTTTGTTAGAACATAGATCAATCTTGAATTATATAGTTGATCTGTGTTTCGAAGCTTTAGTCTTTTAACACGTGGAGAGATATAGGTTAGTTTTTTATTTTGATATTTGGAATATTAAATGAGGGCTGAAGACGGGATTGCTTAGAATTATATTTGTTTTTTGAAGATATAGTGCACATTTTTTTAGAGATTTTTGAATTAACTTATTCGAATATCTAAATATATTAAATATTTCAAATAAATTATATTCTTTGAGAAGTCCTTTAAGTGTGTTCATGTTTTTAAAAGGCAATTGGTGTTCTTGAAGGTAAGACCAGAAACAAAATTTTGTCTCCTTTAAATATTTATTTATTAATTTCAATTACTTACGTATATCTGTTGGGTTATTTATACCATTTGACATTATATATTGAGTTTTGATTATATACGTCTATTAAATGTAAGCGGTGCTTGTTTTAGACATAAATTTAATTCTAAAAGTTTTTTGTATAAAAAATTTTTTGAAATTAAAATTGTAGAAGATAAACATATTTCAATTTGTTTCAATATTCAAATTCTATTCGAAAATTATTGAAATTTTCTTTTCATTATAAAGCACAATGGATACCATTGGTTATGAAACGAAACATAATTTAATATCCACCACGGAAAAGTTGGTAGGAATGAAGTCGTTGAACCCTATTTTCCATTACTTCCATCACACAAATCAGGTCGTACGTTAGCAATTACTCTGTGAATATTGATCTGTAAATCGTCTAAATCTGCTGCTTATAAACCACTGACTCAATGTAACCCCAAAGAAAGAAGTCCAATTGAGTTAAATTGCAGGATAGAGTCCGATAATTTATCGGTCTTGAAATAATCGAATCACCGAATTTTGTTTTCAATAAAATCATTGTGTCACTGACAGTATGACAAGTGGTTTGAGTTCTTGGGTTGAAATTTTTTTGTATGGATGTAAACCAAGATCTTTTCGTAAAATTCGCCACAAAGAACGTCGAGAAATCGATAAATTTTGGTCTTCTCGAACACTTTCACGTACGGCAGCAATATTCTCTTCACTTCTTGCATTATTGTGTCTAACTGGCACTGTAACATTATGAAGTGTAAAATTTGTTTCAAACTTCTTCACTGAACGTTCAAATGCTCTTTTATCCGGAAGATTATTAGGACCAAAAATTGAAGTTAAAGCACGTAAAATTAGAGTAACAGATCGTGATTTTTCATAATGAATTTGGCTTATTTGTAAACGTTGTTGGAGTGTGTACCTTTCCATGATTAATTGGGAGACATTGACAAATACAACTGTCAATGTCACGAATAAACAATGGCTGCCATGCGTGAGGAATGTCAATTTAAAAATGGGGCATTCCCATTAAAAGTCCCTTTATTTCTTACATTACTTCATTTCCAAAAAAACTGAAGTAATACATCGAAACTGTAGTAACACAAAAATGTGAACTTCTCAATTTTCAAAATTTTGTTTTAAATCATACCCAACCTGATAAATATTTTTTATTTCCTTATGATTAATTAACTGACATCAATGATAATTTTCAGTATCATTTTTCAACAATATTCAATTTTATCATCTGCAAATAATATATCTGAGCAATTTATTTACGTTTTACATGGACACATTCCAGAATAGAATGAAAGATCAGTCCGTTTGCCCTCCTGTGCTTCTCAAGGAAACTACTGGAAGGAAATTACTGAAAAATGGCATAAAAGAATTTCATTTTCATCCCAATCTTAAAGATATCCCACCTATTTCCCATGTAATTTTTTTTGTCCCCATTCAATTCAAAGATTCGTCATTAGAGAGAAAATCAAAAGTAGTTTGAGAGAAAACCAAACGATCATTAAAATTGAATTATTACAACAATAAGTTGGCGCGAAATTATAAGGTAATGAAATCAAATCAATTTTCATACAATAAAATCCACAACACACAATTACTTCCTCATCAAAATTTAGGGTTCCTTTCGCAAACAAAAGTACTATAACGAACAGAAATTGGCTTGTTAGTTAACGAACCAGCTACTCATTCTCTCGCAATTTATGCAACAATTCTTCAGACTTTGTCGATTGAACAAGCGGTTAAATTTCCTAAAATCAACATTTTGGAGAGTCATCTTCCAATAATTTCCTGGATCAAAAGACTGCAATACATTTGTCAACTTTGAGCGAAAACCTAACCTAAAAGCAAGACGTCAAAAACAAACCATTTCAAGCTTACCTTGTGCATGTTTATGCGAATGTTTCCAACTGCCTAAAGATATCAGAATAACATTTTCGTACAAAATGACCGTTCTCTTAACTCTGTTTATTTTCGCCAATTCTTTTCATGCCGAGCTCACAAAATAATTTTCATTTCCCGCACACAACGATGAAATATGAATGAAACACGGTAGAATTTATTTGTTTCCTTGTCAGGCGGTGTCCGTGATACTGCAATGCGATCGCTGGGGTAACCTAAATGACTGGGTACTTTTAAAATGAAAGTTCTAGGGATAAAGTATAAAAAGATGCATTCAATTATTGTTCTTCTGACTTGAATTAATGGGATTTTTAATGAAATTATTACTCATGTTTAATTCTGTTTAATTATCTTGCAAAATATCGATTCATTTTAAGATAGTGGGAGCAACCAGTGATACACCTTTTCAGTATGTGCGGTTGACTGGAAGAGAAATTCTCCACACTCGGGGACTTTTTCATCAATACACCAATATCTCTTTCACTGGCGGCGCTACATTGCCAAAAGAATTTTAAACACGAAATAATCACCAAGAATTGGAAAAACTAGGGGGTGCGCCAATTTGAAATTTGCAATTTTGATCGGCTATAAATGAAAAATTAATGAATTTTCTTTCCATGTTTTAAGTTTATTAGGACAATAAACAATATCACTGACCGCCATGACTGGCTACAGCACCCCATCCGATCAACCCAGTTTGTCAGTATATTGTCAATAAAAAAAAATGAACAAAGAAGAGTTTTTTCGTGATAGAAGGATTATTACAAAATTTGAAGTTTCATACAGATTTCTTCTATAAACCTTCTACAAATTTTAATTTCAAAAAAAATTTTTAACCAAAAATTTTTAGAATTAAATTAAATGAATGTCTTTAGAACAGACCGTGTCAATTTAGTAAACATATAGATTTAAAACTTATTACACAGTACCAAAGGGAATGAAAGAAATTCAGAGAAATATAAATTATCAACTAAAAATTATCAAACTTGAAGAGTACAAAATTTTGTTTCATTCCTTCTTTTATGAAAACAAAATTCCCTTTCAAAAATGTAAAACATAACCTTAAGAACTTCTTCAAAAAGAACTTGCTCAAAATAAATTCCTTTAAAATAATTCCTAAAACATGTAGAACATCCCTAAAATACAATTCAGAATTATAACAACGGAAATCATCAGCTCGGCTTCATATTTAAAAAATAAAAAGAATTAAGAAAGATATCTTACCGAACCGACTGCTGTATGCTGTTTACTGCACAAACATTAGAATACAGTGAATTTATAAACATCCTAAATATTCTATGTTCGTCACAGAAATAACATAAATTTTGCAAGGTATTTCATGTTTTACATTTTTGAAAGGGAATTAATTTTTCATAAAACAAGGAACGAAACAAAATTTTGTACTCTTCAATTATTTATTTAATAATTTTTAGTTGACAATTTATATTTCTTTGAATTTCTTTCATTCCCTTTGGTAATAGGTATGAATTCTATATGTCTATTAAATCGACAGTGTGTTAATAAAGACAGATAATTGAATTAATTCTGAAAATTTTCGAATAAAAAATTTTTTTTCAACTTAAAATTTCTAGAAGGTTTACAGAAAAAATCTGTATTATATTTTAAATTTTGTAATAATCCCTCTATGAAAAAAACCTCTCTTTTATTTATTTTATTGTATATATAATAATTATATATATAATAATTATATATTTTGGTTTACGCTTATTACATATTATCATTTGGTTTTAAAGGAGTCCATAAAATACCTTCGAAACTTTATGTTATTTGTATGACGAACATAGAATATTTAGGATGTTTATAAGTTCACTGTATTCTATATACGTATGTTTCTGCAGTAAACATCGGTTCGGTAAGATATGTTTGTTAATTACTTATATTTTTTTAAATATTTAGTCGAGCTGATGATTTCCGTTATTATAATTCTGAATTGTCTTTTAGGGATGTTCTACATGTTTTAGGAATTTTTTTAAACGATCTTATTTTGAGCAAGTTATTTTTGAACAATGTTTTACATTTTTGAAAGGGAATTTAGTTTTCATGAAACAAGGAGAGAAACAACATTTCTCTTTTTTTTCTTTTTTTTTTATTTAATAATTTTCAGTTGACAATTTATATTTCTTTGAATTTCTCTCATTCCCTTTAGTACTGTGTAATAAGAAGTAATGCTATATGTCTACTAAATTGACACGGTGTGTTCTGAAGACCTTTATTTAATTCAATTCTGAAAATTTTTGAATGAAAAATTTTTTTGGAATTAAAATTTCTAAAAGGTTTACAACAGTGGCGGCTCGTGGTACTCAAAACAGGTGAAGCCCGAAGAAGGAATAAATTTCTACGCCACCTTGGTGCTTAGACACCTCAGGTATTATTGCTTGACACGTTGACCTTTTATATCGTCAATAGCCCTGCTAAAACCATAAAAAACTTTCAAACTCTATAACTCATTAACAAGAACTAATAATTAAAATACCTAACATTGTGTATATATAAAATTAACAAATATAACGTTTTCTGCTTCTTTGGAGTGGAATGAAAAGTTAAAAACACAAAATAATTTTCTTATTATAAATACATATTATGTACATATATACAAAAAATAATAAGTAATAAATAAGGGGGCCAAAATGATAAACACATTGCTGCTTATTTGTTATTTAATTGAATAAAATACAAACCAATTTAACAACATGTTTCATCATTTTTTACTTTTTGTACATCAAGTCTATTTGACGGAGGGACTGGTTCCCAAATAGCAATGCAATATTTATGCAAGACTGCACCATGCCATTAGGTTAAGAGAGTGAAAAAATTTCTTGAGGACAAGAAAATTCCACTGCTTCGATGGCCTGGAAATTTGCCCGACCTGAAACCTATCGGAAATGTTTGGAAGTGCTTGAAAATGTAATTGGGAAAGGAAAAATTCACAGCAAGGCTTCAACTGAGAGAAAGAATCATTTATCATTAGAACTACAATGATAATTTAAGAAAATAGCAGAAAACTGCATCAAAGCATGCAAGTAAGAGAAATAAGAGATTTTTTCGAGATGTCAATGGGCGGTATGTCTGAGTAGTGCTTGCATATTCATAACGCATGCCGATTCCTATAGTGATAGTGCTGATGAGTGTAACAATTCCGTACTAGCAGGTTTCAGCAAGACCTAGATTCTAAGATCCTATATCTGCAAGGCATACAGCAGCATATTCCAGCAATGGTGATATGTTTTATAAGGAAAACCTATGACGCAGCACCATTTTCGAACCTATGAAATTGTGAATGTAATACATGCTACGACCATAAAATACCAGGAAATTGTTTTCATGTATTATCGTGGTCTGGCACTGAGTACCTGCCGCCGGATCAAACCGCTAATAAGGAATATTATCTAAGGCTCTCAATGCCAGTAGGGGGCACTGCTTTCAGTTCAGCAATCAGAATCATTCGCACTTCAAACGCGAGATTCGTTTGTCCATATCGGTTGAAAACAAAGTAAATCGAAATTTTCAGTGAAGAAGATAATATTCAGATCATAAAATAGTACTTTGGTGGTCAATCAATTCAAGAGACAATAAATTCATTTATTGTTGCCTTTGAAGGCCGGTTCCTTCAAGATCAGCTATTTCAAAAATAATTGAAAAATTCAAGAAATGAGGGCGCTTACGAACATGCAGGCATTGCAAGATTGATGAACCACCAAAAACCGTAGTCTGAAAAAAGAAGTAGATGTGTGTGCTGTTGATGAAACCGGTGCACTTTGTTCGAGAAAACAAATTGCTGATCAAGTCGATATGAGCGATGAAAGTGTTCGGAATATTTTGAAAAAGGAATGGAAGACGAATAACATGTTGTCAACAAAGTCAGACGTTGTTAATATCGGCTCCCGTATTTATCCATCCAAATGCGGCGGATGTAAAAATTCTGTCGCAAAAAGTGGAGTGAAATGCAAGATTTGCAACAAAATGTACCACCGAAGCTGTGCTCAAAAAGCGAAAAAATGTTGTAATGAGGAACTATCAATTATAAGTGTCAATTTTAAATCAAGTGTAGATGATACACTTGAGGATGAAAATTGTGATTCAAACATCGATATCACGGAAAATTCCTCTCAATGTGATCTTCTGTTAAAAATAATTCAAGAACTTGAAGACAAAAATCGTCTCTTAGAGGAAAACACAGTATTGTTGAAGTTCAAAATTTCAGTTCTTGAAAATAAAACAGCAAATAAAATATGTATTCGATGTGATAAGCCGAATGATAACATCGATGAAAACAAAGATGTTCCGCCAGATTGTAATGTTACTCATACAGTGGTAACAAAAGATAATATGGTATCTACAGGAGCACCTAAACCCCTATTAAAACCACCGAATCAGCGTGGGAAAATTAATCGTGAAAAGTTGAATATTACTGCTTCAAATCCTGAAGATAACAGTGAAAGTACAGACTTCAATATGCCAGGTGGATCGAAAATAAATGAATGGAAAACCGTTCCCCCTAGAAAATCCTCGAAAAGAACTCGCTCGGCCTTGGTTGTTGGAAGTTGTGATTCCTCCTCAGTCCAGGGAATTGAAAGAATGAAGGCCCTTCATGTGTCTAGGCTTAAACCCAATACTTCGGCAGATGATCTTAAGAACTTCCTGAGTAAAAACTTTTCAAATGTGGAATGTGAACGGGTACAGGCTAAATATCCTGAATCGTATTCATCATTTAAAGTACTCATACCAAATACGGACTTTGAGAAAGTAAAAAATGCTGCCTACTGGCCCAATAATGCTAGTGTCAATTATTTTTTCGACAACCGAAACCGGAAATACAAAGATATGAACAATCTGAATCGACATCAGAATCATTCCGAGTAATGCATGTGAATGTCCAATGCCTAAGTAACAAAATTGTCAACTTGGAGTTACTCCTGGCCGATGAGCGACCATCTATAGTGAGTATTGTGGAGCATTGGTGTAGTGCGGAGAAGCTGAATTCTTTTGGTGTCAGTGGTTATGTGCAGGCATCATCCTTTTGTCGTCTTACATACGGACACGGGGGTACTGTTCTGCTTGTGAGAGATGACTGGGCGGCAAGTGATATTGGAATCTCGAAAATGTCCATAGAAAAGCAAATCGAGTTCTGTGGCGTTAAAGTAAATTTCCGCGGTACAAAGTATTGTTTCATTAGTGGTTATAGAGTACCAGATGGTGATTTCGACCTTTTCCTTGACAGGCTCTCCTATGTCTTAGAGCACTGTTTCAAGCTATCTGATATCATATTTCTATGCGGTGATCTCAATGTCAACTACCTCCAGCTGAATTGTCCACGTAAGCAACTACTTGATGATTTATTGCGATGCTTTAATTTGGAAGTTTCTTCCTTGGGTCCTACTAGAGTTTATATCAATGTGAACAATGTTAAATCAGTATCCAAAATTGACTATATTTTGACTAATGCTCCTTCGAGCAATTATAACACTAGAATATTTGAAGGTCATTTAGGTGATCACAAGACTATGACCTTGGATTATGTCATTAATGAATCAAATGTAAGCAGGAAATCAGTGCATGACAGGACATTTGTCAGAAATTTGTCTCCACATTCACTGAATGAATTTGCTTTGTTCACTGCAACTGTGTCATTTGAAAATGTATGTATGAGTTCTGATATTGATATATGCTTCGGAGCTTTTTTCGAACTTTTTGAGTATTGTTTAGATGTGAGTTGTCCCTTAAGGCCCTCAAGATCCCTCAATAATGGCATGAATAAACATTGGGTAAACGATGAAATTAAGAGAATAAGCATACATTTGAAGAACCTGAATTGGATCCACAAGAACTTGAAATCTCAGGAATCACTTCAAGTTTACAAACAAGCAAAGGTTGATTTCAGGAAATTGTTGGAAAAAACTAAATCCGAATACTATCAAAATGCTATAAGTTCTTCTTCAAATAGAAACAAAATGGTTTGGAACATTGTAAATAATGAATTATGTAGAAAAGTTACTTCAAATAACAGTATTTGCCTGAACATAGATGGTGAATTCTATACTGAACCGGCTGTTGTTGCCAATGTTTTTGCAAGTTACTTCAGTTCAATAGCTGAAGTTAGCGTGTTGAATTATTTTGGTAATACTGTGTCGCAGACTTGCACCACATCTGCTTTATCTACTAACACTTTTTTCTTCTATCCGGTCCTGAGAGAAGAGGTCATTCAAATCGTGAAATCCTTAAAGAATAAGAAAAGTACAGGAATTGATCATGTTTCGGTCGGTATATTGAGGGCGGTGGCAGATATCATCGCCGATCCCCTAGCTAAACTTATTAACCTGTCAGTCAATACAGGCAAATTTCCTTCCAAGTTAAAAATTGCTACTGTTATTCCCATTCTAAAGAAAAACGATCCGAGCAATATTGTCAATTATCGTCCCATCTCACTCCTGAGTGTTTTCTCGAAGGTGTTTGAGAAGATTGCGTATGGCCGTATGATTTCATTTTTGAATCGATTCCGTGTGATAAGTGACTGCCAACATGGCTTTAGAGAAGGTAGATCTACTGAAACTGCAGCATTCTCATTTACTGAATATGTCTATAAGAACCTAGACAAGGGACTTTATGTCGCTGGACTTTTTTTCGACCTCTCGCGTGCTTTCGATGTTCTTCCCGGGAAACTCATTGAGAGTAAATTATTTAACATTGGCTTTCGCGGTGTTTTTCTTCGGTGGCTTGTGAGTTACATCACCGATCGCCATATGACGGTTAAGGTGGGTAACTGCTGGTCGGAGAAACATAGTGTCGGATTGGGGGTGCCCCAGGGCTCGATCCTTGGTCCGCTACTTTTCCTCCTTTTCATAAACGATTTACCTGATCACTTAGTTGTTGAATTGATGATTATTTTTGCCGACGATAAATCGGTGGCGGTCTCAGCGCGCAGCCGTCAGGAGCTTACTGAGATTTGTGATCAGTTGGTTCTCAATTTCTTGAAGTGGTGTCACTCGAATGCGCTTATTGTCAATGTGGGTAAAACTGAATGCATTTATTTTAGTAATAGGAATGTAAATAACGATCGACTCGTTATTAAATGTCTCAACCAGAATATCGTTTCCAAGGATATTATAAAGTTTTTGGGTATACATCTTGATAGCTTTCTCAGGTGGAATTTTCATGTAGAGGCTGTTTGTAAAAAAATGGGTAGTTCTTACTATGCGATTAGTAGGATAATTAAATCATTACCACTGCAGTCTGTTATGGCTGTATATTATAGCTTAGTGTTTAGTTATATGAATTATAATGTGATGTTATGGGTAACTCTGTTGAATCCAAGAGAGTATTTATCATTCAAAAGAGGATTATACGTTTAATTTTTAACTTGAATGTACGTGATTCTTGTAGGCCATTTTTTATTAAATATGAGATTTTTTCACTTCCCTGTTTATTTATGTATAGATGTCTAGTGAATGTTAAAGAGCATGAGTGCTCGATGGTAAAATTATCAAGTTTCCATAATTACTCCACCAGGAATGAAACAATACTGACCATACCATCTCATGTAACATCTAAGTATGAGACTTCCCCAGTCTATCAGGCCAACCATTTGCCAAACAATGTCAAGTTACTCAATAAAATAAATTTTAGGAAAGCTGTTAAATGTCTTCTACTTAAAAAAAGTTATTATAGTATAAAGGAATATTTAGATGATAGGTTTATTGTTGTAGAGTAAGTTAGGAAATTTCTTTCTTTTTTTTGTATTTGACTTGTCCTATGCATTTTGAATGTCTCAAGAGATAAATAAAGATATTATTATTATTATTATTATTATTATTAACCCATCAGTAGTAAGATATTGGTCTAGGAAGAATAAGCATTTGAGTATTCCTGTGCGTACCCAGTATCCCGAAAAACTTAATGTTTGGACTAGGACTCTGGGGAATTAATGATACGGCCGTTTTTTATTGATGGCAACCTTAATGCTGCCAAATAGCTGGAGCTGTTACAGAACCAAATTATTTCGACAATTCGACAACTCCTAATCAATTTCGATGATATCTGGTTTCAACAGGATATTTGTTTAAGTCACAACGCACGAGCAGTCGCAAAATATCTCAGGACGACATTTTCGGACCGTGTCATTTCTACAAATGGCACGATCAAATGCCCCCCCAGATCACCAGATATACTACTCTGTCAAGAAAGTACCGGGAATTTTCAATTAAAACAACATTTTTACATTTAATCTTCAAAATTTATTGGGTCGCCTTCAAAATAGGCTCCATTTGCTCCAATACATCTATGCCAACGGCACTTCCAATTATCGAAACATTTTTTATAGGCGCTTTCCGGGATGGACTTTAGCTCTCGCGCCGAATTTTGTTTTATGGCTTCAATAGACTCAAAACGGGTGCCACGAAGGGGCAATTTTAGTTTTGGGAAGAGGAAAAAGTCGCAGGGAGCCAAATCCGGCGAATACGGTGGTTGCTGAAGCACGTTTGTTGAGTTTTTGGCGAGAAAGTCAGTCACAATCGTAGCTCGATGAGAAGGCGCGTTATCGTCATGCAAAATCCATGAGTTGTTCGCCCACAAATTTGGCCGCTTCTTACGGATACGCTCACGCAAACGTTTCATAACGCCTAGGTAATACTCCTTGTTTACCGTCTGACCCTCTGGAACGAATTCGTAGTGCACCACGCCACGGATATCGAAGAAAACAATGAGCATCACCTTCATTTTCGAGCGGCTTTGGCGTGGTTTTTTCGGTTTCAGCTCATTTTTTGCCACCCATTCCGGTGATTGCTGGCTTGTTTGCATATCGTACTCGTAGACCCAGGTCTCATCGCCAGTTATAATGCGTTCCATGAATGTAGAATCGGAATTACAGCGATCCAGCATGTCTGAAGCAACCTGTTCGCGATGACGTTTTTGAAGAAAATTCAGGTCTTTCGGTACGAGTCGTGCGGCCACCTTTCTCATGCCCAAAATATCAATCAAAATCGTACGTGCGGACTCGTGGCATATCTTAAGATCATGTGCTATCTCTCTCAAGCTGGTACGACGGTTTTCCAGCACCCTTTGCTTAATTTTATCGACGTTATCTTCGATCGAAGCCGTCGATGGGCGACCACTTCACGACCGTCCTTGAAGGCTCTGTACCACTGATATGCACGAGTTTTCGATAGAGCATTATCACCGAAGGCCTTTTGCAACATTTTCAATGCATCGGCACACGAAAATTCATTTGCAACACAAAACTTTAAACAAATTCTTTGCTCAACGTAATCACCCATAGTAAAAATCGGCACGTACTCTGACATCGACTGACTTAATCAGCTGTTGCAAACACACTAGTTGACAGATCCCGCTCAAGCTTGGCATAGTAATTAAGGACAGTGGTACCAACCTAGGAAAAAAAAATTTTACCTGCCTCATTGCCCCGCCAGATTTAAATCGATAATTCCTGGTACTTTCTTGACAGAATGTATCTCCCAATGATTTTTTTCTTTAGGAATATCTGAAAAATTTGAATTATGAATTGATAGAGCGACGAATATTTATGAATTGAGATTCAAAATAATCCAACTTTGTACCAAAATAGCAACTATGTCGAATCTGCTCACATATATGAGATTATCTCTTTATGATAGATTTGGCTACTGTTTGGCTCAACAAGTTGGATTATTTGAACATTTTCTTTAAATTTGTCGACCTTCGATTTCGCCTATTTTAGGATTTGTTTTTGTTTTCGAATTTTTGTTTTCGTAGAATTTATTTTATTTTAAGCCAATTATGGCGTAAAGAAACAAAGTACTTATTTTCACAGAGGAAATTATTTGTGCCATTAATCGTGGCAAATAAATTCCATACATACATTGGAATAAGATTGTCGTATTCATCTTCAACCGATATGGTCTAACGAATCCCACGTTTGAAATACGAATGATTTTGATTGCTGAACTGAAAGCAGTGCAGAGCCTCGTTTAGATCGAAGCGCCCTCTTACTGCCATTGAGAGAAAACAGTTGTTTATTCGTCAATACATCGCGCTAAGGTTTTGATTCCTCCACTGCTTTGATTCGTGGTTCTCTAGACTAACATTGAATTTCCTATATTTCCGACTGTCTTTTCCATACCTGTATTGAGTCACCATTTAAAATCGATTAAAATATTATTGTCTTTGATTATTCCTTCTGTTTAAAATGAAAAAAGAAAACAAAATTTTGAATGATGAATTTGCAACAAAAATTATATTTAAGATGATGATAATGACAATTTTAAAATTAGACTATTGAGGAAGTTGTTCACTCATACGAAAAATTACTCGTTTATCCAGATAATGGAAATATACTGCTTGGCATCTGCATTGAATTATCCAAAACGGAAATTAATGATCGTATATCTACCAATTTCAAGACAGCTAACATACAGTCACATTCTGAACATCAATCAAATATATACGCCAGTTCTTCATGAAAGGTTTCAAATTGATATTCAAATCGCTTTTCATTTATTGATAAAAGTGTCACATTTTGAATACAGATTTGCAGGATATTCAGATTCCCTGAATTTGATGAATAGAGCGAAGAGAGTGTCGGCGAAAGCAACAGAGCGGAAATATTCAAGGGCTGAATTCCGTGAATGTGTTGCTTTATGAGGATTCCAGAGCATACATATGAAAATCATTTATTCAACGCGAAAATTTTTAAATCCCGTGTATATGGTGTTTATTAAACATACCCCACAACTTAAGTATTCATTCCTGGAGTATTTCAAGAATTATTTGTACCTATTTTACAGAAATTTATAAATAAAAAAAATGATTTTGATATTATCAAAATTATTATTCCAGCTGAAACAAAAAATGGCGAAAATCACTGACGTAAAGCTGCAAGCTTTGCGCGCTTTTTCAACAGTGCATTTTCACCAAAATTTAAAATCTGTGAATTACTTCTCAAAGAATCTGCATATGATGGATCAAAACACAGAATTCCGTGTTCTGTCATCCGAAAGTCAAATTAAGATCATTTTCTACAATTATTGAACTGTTCTTCCGAAGAAACGGAAAAAGTCGTGAATAAGAAAAATACATGATTGAAAGGCTTCTTTCTCCCTTCAATCTGCATTGTTACATATTGAAAAGAAAGAGTGCGAAAAAAATAATCTGACGTCCGTCCAGATATTTGGCATAATTCTTTGTGTCATTATTATACACCTAAATACCAAACTTCATTTCGATCGGATGAGTAGTTTCAGAACTATTGTGAAAAATAAGAAAAAAACTCAGTAATAATTGCGAAAATCATTCTACTGATTTTGCTTATTAACGAACTTAAGCGAGATATTTAGTCAAAAATTTAGCCTGAAAGTTTCAAGTCCTGTTCGAAAGTTGGGATGTTCAGGGTAGCGCCCAACGCTGTTCCGCTCACAGAATATATTTTTTTGAACTTCTTATAATGAGAATCTCACGAAGTTGTGCATGAAGATTTGGGTTATTATTCTATTTCTAAATAAGAAATTTCAAATTGAACGGACTTGTAGAGAAATAAAAGAAAATTCATGATGTGTATAACTGCGAAACCCTTGAACCGATTCTACTTATTGAAGAACATGTACGTTTGCACATTTTGTGCAATTTTTACAAAAAACAAATAAAATAACAAATTAAGATTATCTGCCTAAAAATTTTGCATTGCAAATGGAAATTCATGTGCTTATATTGTAAAAATATTACATCAGAATCACTTACGTATAGTAATAAAATAATAAGAAATTTTTCCAAAAATTAATCCAAAATTTTAAATATCGTAGAGATTTATTCTGTCAACCTCTTACAAATTTAAATCTAAAAAAAATTTTATTAAAAAAATTTTCAAAACATGTAAAACATAACTTCAAGAACTTCTCTAAAAACAACTTGCTCCAAAATAAGTCTTTTAAAAAAATTCCTAAAAAATGCATTTTTAAAATTTTATTGTATATATAGTAATTATATATTTTGGTTTACACTTACTATATATTATCATTTGGTTTTAAAGGAGTCCATAAAATACCTTGGAAACTTTATGTAATTTCTGTAACGAACATAGAATACGTAGGATGAAGTTAACTTCATTCTAGTGTTTGTCCAGTAAACAGATTCAGTTGGTTTGGTAAGATATCTTTTGTTAATTGTTTTTATTTTTTAAATATCAAGTTGAGCTGATGAGTTACCGTTGTAACAATTCTTAATTGTTTTTTAAAGATGTTTTGCATTTTTTAGGAATTTTCTTAAGGGAACTCATAACTCGCACAAGCTGAAAAAGCTTCTAAGGGAACTTTACAGAAGATCTAGAAGTATCAGGATAATAATAATAATAATAATAATAATGATCATTTATTTTGAGCAAGTTGTTTTTGAAGAAATTCTTGAGGTTATGTTTTGCATTTCTGGAAATGAATTTAATTTCTGTAAAACAAAGAACAAAACAAAATTTTATACTCTTCATGTATTTATTTAATAATTTTTAGTTGACAATTTCTATTTCTTTGAATTCCTTTCATTTCCCTTAGTACTGTGTAATAAGTATAAATTCTTTGTCTACTAAATTGACACAGTGTGTTCTTAAGACATTTATTTGATTTAATTCTAAAAGTATCTGAATATTTTTTTAAAAATTAAAATTGGTAGGAGGTTAACATAATAAATATGTAACATAAAAAGAGGTCAATTCTTGATAGAAGGTATATAAAATAATATAAATATTTAAAAAAAATTTTTTAAACAATTTTAAAAAATTAGCCTTCTACATATTTAATTCCAAAAGATTATATTCAATGATTATAACTTCTGAAAATAAATTAAAATAATGTCGTATAAGTACCACTTATATCATGACATAAAATAAACATTCATTATAAGACATCCGAATGGTATAACAAAATCCAATAAATAAAAATCATTAACTAAAATCCCATAAATTAAACATTTTGAATAGACAAAATTTTGTTTCTGCTTATCAATCTTATGAAAACCAATATCTTTCAAGAATATCCAACATAATCTTAAGAATTTTATCACAAAACTATCTTACTTAGACTATTCAATATTATTGGATATCTAACCAAGGTACTTTATATAAAAACTCAAGATATGCAAAACATTACTGAAAAACAAGTTTTAAAATCGACTTTGCTCATCAGTATTCAAATATTCATATTCAATAAATATAACATCAATTAATAACATATATTCAAACTCACCTTTCACTCTCCAGAAAAAGTTCTGCTTAAATGAGAACTTTAAATAGGTATTCACTACACACAGAAATATCTCTGTGGTTTAACCTGATCTAGAAGATTGAAAGACAAATTTAACGGCCTCTGCTATAGCACAAGGACTATCTGTATAAAGAATGTTTGAGGAAACCAAATAATTATATATTATGAATAAAATAACATAAAAAGAGGTCAATTCTTGATAGAAGGTATATAAAATAATATAAATATTTTAAAAAATTTTTAAACAATTTTAAAAAATTAGCCTTCTACATATTTAATTCCAAAAGATTATATTCAATGATTATAACTTCTGAAAATAAATTAAAATAATGTCGTATAAGTACCACTTATATCATGACATAAAATAAACATTGTTTAAAAATTTTTTAAAATATTTATATTATTTTATATACCTTCTATCAAGAATTGACCTCTTTTTATGTTATTTTATTCATAATATATAATTATTTGGTTTCCTCAAACATTCTTTATACAGATAGTCCTTGTGCTATAGCAGAGGCCGTTAAATTTGTCTTTCAATCTTCTAGATCAGGTTAAACCACAGAGATATTTCTGTGTGTAGTGAATACCTATTTAAAGTTCTCATTTAAGCAGAACTTTTTCTGGAGAGTGAAAGGTGAGTTTGAATATATGTTATTAATTGATGTTATATTTATTGAATATGAATATTTGAATACTGATGAGCAAAGTCGATTTTAAAACTTGTTTTTCAGTAATGTTTTGCATATCTTGAGTTTTTATATAAAGTACCTTGGTTAGATATCCAATAATATTGAATAGTCTAAGTGAGATAGTTTTGTGATAAAATTCTTAAGATTATGTTGGATATTCTTGAAAGATATTGGTTTTCATAAGATTGATAAGCAGAAACAAAATTTTGTCTATTCAAAATGTTTAATTTATAGGATTTTAGTTAATGATTTTTATTTATTGGATTTTGTTATACCATTCGGATGTCTTATAATGAATGTTTATTTTATGTCATGATATAAGTGGTACTTATACGACATTATTTTAATTTATTTTCAGAAGTTATAATCATTGAATATAATCTTTTGGAATTAAATATGTAGAAGGCTAATTTTTTAAAATTGTTTAAAAATTTTTTAAAATATTTATATTATTTAATAAATATGTATGATATTTGAAACTAACGTATAGTATCGTGCAATCAACATCGCTAAAGTAGAGGATATTGTAACTAAAAGACGTTGAAGAAGTTGTAGCGTCGTTTGAGCCTGGGAGAAATAATCTCTGCAATTTCTGTGTCTCATGAATAAATTCGCACCATTGCAAAACGATTGAGTGGGCAGGTGTTACAGCTCGGCTTGTTTCGAAAGACTTGAGGAATAAATGAATGTATAGCCAAACACTTCACAAATCTCATCGAACGACTATCTGATTTACTGATGATCTGTAAAAGAAAAGATGAAAGATTACTGGCAGCAGAATTACATAAGCTGTTGAAAGGTCTTGAAAGCATATTATCTTTGTGAATTATGAACAAATCATATAGATGACGCGGGAGTCCGAGTGTTGTTCAGGTATGTTTTTCTTGTATTTTTTTCAGTGGGTAATGTATTTTCGTCCCAATTGAAGTTGTTGGGTACTTGGTAAGTGTGGTAAGCTTCCGTAGTAAAATACTACACATGTACCCTCGGTAAATCTAAATGAGCTAGCAAAACTGGCAATCAGATAATCCTAGAATCTCTGACTATATGATACATTTTTGCATTTTTTCCACAGTTTATAGTTGTTTGCAAGCTGTTTGCCTGTTTCATTGTCTTCATCTTCATTAGTATAATAAATTTTGGAATAAAAACGCCTAGTTGAAATAATTTTAGTACTTCTAGAGACAGACAGTTCTCTAAGTCATTCATTACAGAATCTAGAAGAGGGATGTATCCAGTCCTGCGGAAATACTCTTCAGCAGTTTGAGTAAGATGGTTATTGGCTCTGTTTGTTTGTCGTTACTATTCTGAGGCATTTAATTTCTGCATATAGTTGCTCAGCTACTTCTTTTGTCTCTTCAAAAGTCTGTCGGAAAATTGTATCAGCCTTTTCCTTTTCATTTAGTAGGACAGTCATTGTACCATTTGTAGCGTCCGTAGCACCTTTTTAAATCAATTGAACTCGTTTGCAATACTTTGCTTAAGGCTACTGTTGTACCCGAAAAATATTAAGTTATATTTAAACTGCAGTTTGACTCTTAACGTGATATAAACGTTAATTTGAACTGCCTTTGCTGAAATGCTCAAATTTCACTAATAAAATAAATTATTCAGATCTTACATTCATTTATTAGTATCTAGGAGTAAAAAAATATATTAAGGTACCTAAAACATCACTCAAGCAGATAGGTCAAATGATAAAGTCCGAACTGCCCAATGTTTGCATTAGGCAATGCGTGTCATTGGCAGTTTTGTAGTCTTGCCAAGTAGAAATATTTCCCAGAGCGCTACAAATTTTCACTAGGTTGTCTCCTTGAAATTTTAGATGCCCATCATGCATCTCGACCCAGCTCGTCTCACAGATACTTCGCATTGTAATTCCAAGTTCTTTTTTGAAACTTTGATGTCTCCTAGCGGATGCATGGGCAAATGCCACACTTTTTCTCATCTTGCCCGAGGTGTTGCCGCAAGAAATAACTTTGGATGACGTAGCTAATGTATTATTAAGAACATGATTGCTACGCGGGCAACATTTGGCATACACAGCTGTTTTTTACAAGTCCGGTACAGCACCCCTTGTATCTGAGGTCATAACAGAACAGCTGTCACTCCCAATACCCACACACCATGTTAAATCTATATTAAATTCGAGACAGAGATTTTCGCCAGTGCTACATCTGTCAACTGAGGCTCTATAACGTATTTATTGTTATCCACTTCACCACATCTAAGAATATCGTATGTATCACGGAAAGTCACGAAATCTTCCTTAATGATACTATTGTGAAGATATCTAAATGATAGGCTCAGCTGTGAGATGTGTGATATATCTGTTATTTCATCGAATAAGATTGAAAAGTATTTAGTTTCCTTCACTTTCTGTAATATTGTTTCCTGACTGATTTCTTTGCAAACATCAATCAACTTGCACAGTTTTGCTGATGTATGTTGCGTTAGATTCATAAGACTTTAAAAGATGATGCAATTTTGTGTCACCAGGTTCTATACGGAATTTAGAAACGGCTCTGAAATTTCCTTCATCAGTTACCATGCTGCTATCATCTGATTCTTTGGCCAACAATATACCATAGGCGATGGCCACGGAGTGATATATTTTGATGACCACTTGATGAATTGGCATACATATTGATGAAGTAAAGTGTAATTGACGAAATAGTTGTTGTGTGAACATAAAATATTAGCGGATTTAAAGTGTTTTACTCTTAATCATATCAGTTTAAACAGGTTTATTCATCTACTGAATTGAAACTTGAGTTACAAGAAAATGTGTAATATATCTTTTTTGGTAATTAAACATAGTAATCTCTGCAATTTGTTTTAATTAGGTTTATTCATGCTAGCCTAACTCGATAACGACATTAACTATTATAATTTATTACTCACCATCTCATGCAAGTTAATTTGCAACCACTTTCAAGAACTCTGCTACTGACTGGTAACATTTTAGGTATTTGCGCAAAGCAAGCAAGCGAAGCGGTACGACTGGCGCGTAAGGGACAGAGAACTACACGAATTGACAAACTACATAAGGATCGTCCCAGGCCAGTGTGCAGGCACAGAGTAGACAAGAAGAGAAGAAATACTTATCTATTCTGTGGTGCAGGGGTGCCCAGCGCGTGTGTTTGCCACATATGTGTTTAATCAATAAGAATAGAAAAATTATCACTAGTCAACCTAGACCCAGCCCAGGGGGGTCATGACCCCCATGACACCTTCCCCTGGATCCGTGCTTGAGACCTGGGGCGCTATTGACTTCACTGTGTAGCTTTATGAACCACTTAGTAGGGTTGATTTAATAGCAGGGTGATAAATGTTTGTTTCCATTTATTAAGGGTTGTTGCTGCTCTTCAATATCACTAATATAAAATATATTATTCTGAATTTACTGCGTTTTGAATATTTAAACCTCCCGTCACTATTTTTTTGCTCTCGTTGGGTGTAATTTGGGTTGTTTGCACCACGTAACGTCCTACTCTCCTGCCACTCTCCCCCCCTGTCTCTGTACCTTGTCGTGATGGGGGAGCTTGTCATAATGAGTGTCCTAGTTTCATTTATGAAATGGAGGATATGGTAATGATGCCTAAAGCAGATGACTCGCAATCCAAACTTCCTTACTTTCTTTCTTTTCTGCATAATACCATTCCATCATGTTGTCCCAATCCATCCTTTCCTCACGTGACTCTGCGATAGATTAGAGTTTTGTAATCCTTTCATTGGCGAAGGCGATACGCTTCTGAATCTCATCGTGGGTTTTTCAAACTTCGTCCTCTTATCCGCTGAAGGATCCTAAAAGATTGCTGAAGGAAAAAGGGAGACTACGACGTTTCGAACAAGTTGCTGGACTTGGAAGATTCCCTCTGCTCGCCCCCAAATTTGGCCCCATTTTTAGATCCTGAAGCTCCCGCTGCGGTGTCCTTATTGGTCCGTTGGAGGTCAAAGGGAGGCTACGACGTTTTGAACAAGTTGGTTGGCCTTGGGAAAATTGCTCTGCTCGCCCCTAACTTCGGCCCCATTCGTGGATACTTGAGATTATCTTATCCGCTGCGGTGTCGGAAGTGGTCCATTAGAGGAAAAGGGAGACTATGACGTTTCGACCGGGAATAGAGGCCCGGAAATTGTGCTGGCGCAAAGTTCTCTATAAATCTTCCTTCAAAATTCCTATCTTTCTCTTTCAGCTTATCGGGGGTCTGCTGGAGTGTCAAAACTTGAGCAGAAACGCGGGACAACTGTGATGACAATGGTACTTTAATGTTATTCGAGAGCTCTGCTCACAAGTTAACTTGTACAATTCTGAGTATGTTTCCCGCCACTACATGATAACGATAAAAAGCGTTCTGCAGAGTATTCCGTATTAGTACGAGATATTATCACAGATATCTTAGAGTACTCCGTACAATCTTAGAGTACTATGTACTACTCTGTCAAGGAAGTACCGGGAATTTTCAATTAAAACAACGTTTTTACATTTAATCGTCAAAATTTATTGGATCGCCTTCAAAATAGGCTCCATTTGCTCCAACACATCTATGCCAACGGCACTTCCAATTATCGAAACATTTTTTATAGGCGCTTTCCGGGATGGACTTTAGCTCTCGCGCCGAATTTTGTTTTATGGCTTCAATCGACTCAAAACGGGTGCCACGAAGGGGCAATTTTAGTTTTGGGAAGAGGAAAAAGTCGCAGAGAGCCAAATCCGGCGAATACGGTGGTTGCTGAAGCACGTTTGTTGAGTTTTTGGCGAGAAAGTCAGTCACAATCGTAGCTCGGTGAGAAGACGTGTTATCGTCATGCAAAATTCATGAGTTGTTCGCCCACAAATTTGGCCGCTTCTTACGGATACGCTCACGCAAACGTTTCATAACGCCTAGGTAATACTCCTTGTTTACCGTCTGACCCTCTGGAACGAATTCGTAGTGCACCACGCCACGGATATCGAAGAAAACAATGAGCATCACCTTCATTTTCGAGCGGCTTTGGCGTGGTTTTTTCGGTTTCGGCTCATTTTTTGTCACCCATTCCGATGATTGCTGGCTTGTTTGCATATCGTACTCGTAGACCCAGGTCTCATCACCAGTTATAATGCGTTCCATGAATGTAGAATCGGAATAACAGCGATCCAGCATGTCTGAAGCAACCTGTTCGCGATGACGTTTTTGAAGAAAATTCAGGTCTTTCGGTACGAGTCGTGCGGCCACCTTTCTCATGCCCAAAATATCAATCGAAATCGTACGTGCGGACTCGTGGGATATCTTAAGATCATGTGCTATCTCTCTTAAGCTGGTACGACGGTTTTCCAGCACCCTTTCCTTAATTTTATCGACGTTATCTTCGATCGAAGCCGTCGATGGGCGACCACTTCACGACCGTCCTTGAAGGCTCTGTACCACTGATATGCACGAGTTTTCGATAGAGCATTATCACCAAAGGCCTTTTGCAACATTTTCAATGCATCGGCACACGAAAATTCATTTGCAACACAAAACTTTAAACAAATTCTTTGCTCAACGTAATCACCCATAGTAAAAATCGGCACGCACTTTGACATCGACTGACTTAATCAGCTGTTGCAAACACACTAGTTGACAGATCCCCTCTCAAGCTTGGCATAGTAATAATAATAATAATAATAATAATAGATATTAATAGATAGTAATTAAGGTAGATAGTAATTAAGGTACCAACCTAGCCTCATTACCCCGCCAGATTTAAATCGATAATTCCTGGTACTTTCTTGACAGAATGTATAATATAATACGGGATAGCTCACTTACTTGTGAAACCTTCAAGTAAAATTGAATTTTTCATCTCTAGCTCCAAAATAATAATCAAGATCCATTCTGGCTAAAAATTTAAAAAATACATACAATGTGAAGAAACAATCAGCACTCTATATCGAGCGTGCAAAAATATATAATGAAATATTGTTAATTTGATTTTTATTCCCCAAATATGAATTTCCGCTCATATTTCTTGTTTGACAAGATCTCTTATCCTATTCTATGACATGAAAGATGTCACTTTAAAAAAAAAATTAATTCAGTTTAAATACAAATACTACTAGTACTTCAAACATGATAAGACAGAAAAATGTGAAGAATATCACATCTGAACCCAGCACATTCGGCTCAATCGATTCTCTCTCATCCGTAGTATGCACCTGGGATAAGATTTGTACTACAAGATCTACAAGACCTCTACAAGTACCCAGTTGTCAGTCTGGAAGAGAAGTACAGATCAAATCATTTTCCATTTTTTTCATAGCATTCTTGCTATTGTCTTCAGGTGTCGCATTATCCATCGCTTCAGTGTGGTCTATCGTTTACAAGATGGATTATAAATACATTTTTAATTACTACATAAACGTGGGATATTATAGCTTCGCGGCGGGATTATTATGCATACCTTGCTTTCTAGTGGCTTTAGGCATGCACTACGACGATAAAAATGCTACTTTTTTGCCGGTGTTAATAGGTCTGCTTGTTTTATCGATGGGTTTACTGGTATTTGGCACAGTGGCTGGATTGAAACACAAAGAACCTTTATATTTCAAGAAAGAATATGACGGCGAAAAAATTTTGATAAACAATACGATTAAAGAGAATACAGAAAAAGAAATGTCGTACTCTATACATCAAGCAAATTCGAATGATTCTGATCATATGCGAGCTTGGGATGTCATACAGTCACGTTTCGAATGCTGTGGAGTTAGAAGTTTCAAAGAATGGAACAACACTTCTCTGCCATCTTCCTGCTGTTTGAACGCACCATGCTCTGCAATAAACTATCATAAGAATGGATGTATAAATAAACTAATCTATAGTGTGTACTGGGACGTAATTTTCTTCATTGGTCTGAACTGTATCCTGTTCTCTTTGGAAGTTGCTTCTGTTTTATACCTTACCTCATTTTTTTTCCTAAATTGAGTTTATGCTATTGACAATATAGTTCACTGTTTGCTTGAATTCATTGGCTATTGAAGGGTTTTCCAATAAGAGGTTTCATATTGATATTTAAAAAAACGAGTACATTTTCAGAGAAATCAATGGATGTTTATTTCATTATCAAGAGAAAGGTATGCCATCAATAATGGAAAATGATATCAGACACATGGCCGCCACGGTTGCAGCACCATATCCTTTTCATGTTATTTTCCATGACCAATTCGAACATTTGCGGCTGTATGTCCTTGATAACTTCACAAATGTCATCTTTAAGGTGTTGCATGGATTTTGAAGCATTGGCATAGACCTTATCTTTTACGTGTCTCTAAAGAATAAAGTCTTATGATGTTTAATCACAAGATCTCGGTGACTAATTGTGATCTCCCTTTCGAGAAATACGAGGGGTGTTCAATTATTCTCGGTATAGGCATGAAAGAGAACTCAGAGAATTTTGGAAAAATTCTATTTTTCAATTTAGTCTCCTTGCACTTCAATTCATTTGTTAGATCGAGAAAAAAGCTTCTCTGAACCTTGTGAAAATATTCTTTCTCAAAGTAGGTATTGAATGCTACCTTCAGTTTTTTATCGTCGGAAAATCGCTTTCCACGAAGATATTTTTCACATTTGGGAATAGGTAGTAATTATTGAAGGACAAGTCTGGACTTTAAGGAGCTTGAGTAATTTCTTCGATGCCACATTCCCACACAGCAGCCTTCGCCACGCGGGCCTTGTGAAGCAGCAACACCCCCGCTGTAAGTTTTCCTCGCCTTTTTCCTTCAATTGGATTTCTTAAATCACGCAAACTGGTTGCGTATAATGCTGCTGTTATGCTTTCACCCTTTTTAGTGTATTCTATCAATAAAATACCTTTAGAATCCCAAAAGACCGTATTTTTCCAGTGGATGGGGTGACTTTAAACTTAAAATAAGAAGGAACGGTTTTTCACTTGATAGAAGGATTATTACAAAATTTGAATATCAAAACAGATTTAATCTGTTAGTCTTCTACAATTTTAATTTCAAAAAAATTTTTTTAAGAAACTTTAAGAATTAAATTAATGTCTTTATAAGCACTGCTCATATTAAATAGACTTATAAAATCAAAATTCATCATACGATATCAAATGGTATTAAGAAAAACCAACGAATATAAATTGTCAATTGAAATTAAAATATAAATAAACAAACATTTTTTGTTTCGTTCCAGGCATGCGTACTGAACTCTTCAGACAAACGTACGAAGCCCTGTTTGTTACAAAATGTATTCTTTTCTGATCCTATATCAATGAAAAATAACTCTTTCTCAAAAATATAAAACATAATTTCAAGAACTTCTCAAAAACTAATTTTTTTGAAATATTCAATATATTCAAATAAATTACTTCAAAAAATCTCAAAACATGTAGCACATCCTCAAGAAATAATTAAAATTACGATAAGATTAGTTCAACTTTATATATAAAATATAATAAAATCAATTAAACAATATATAGACTTACCGAGTGCAATCTTCAGAAATATATGATCTTCAAAAATATGCACATATGTAGGTACATTTATATACAAGGTACTCTATGTTCCATGTTCACAAAAAATCATACAAAGCTTATAAGGCACTTGGTCTTAGTTAAAATCATTCAACACTGTATAATGAATTTCTTTATTTAAAAAACCTAATATAATTATATATTATATATAAAATGAAATATGAAGGAACGGTTTTTTACTTGATAGAAGGATTATTACAAAATTTTGAATATCAAAACAGATTTAATCTGTAAGTCTTCTATAATTTTAATTTCAAAAAAATTTTTTTAAGAAACTTTAAGAATTAAATTAATGTCTCTATAAGCACTGCTCATATTTAATAGACATATAAATCAAAATTCATCATACAATATCAAATGGAATTATTAAATATTAAATAAAAATGTACCTATGTGCATGTTTTTGAAGATCATATATTTCTGAAGATTGCACTCGGTAAGTCTATATATTGTTTAATTGATTTTATTATTTTTTATATGTAAAGTTGAACTGATCTTTTCGTAATTTTAGTTATTTCTTGAGGATGCACTACATGTTTTGAGATTTTTTGAAGTAATTTATTGAAATATATTGAATATTTCAAATAAATTAGTTTTTGAGAAGTTCTTGAAATTATGTTTTATATTTTTGAGAAAGAGTTATTTTTCATTAATATAGGATCAGAAAACAATACATTTTGTAACAAACAGGGCTTCGTACGTTTGTCTGAAGAGTTCAGTACGCATGCCTGGAACGAAACAAAAATGTTTGTTCATTTATATTTTAATTTCAATTGACAATTTATATTCGTTGGTTTTTCTTAATTCCATTTGATATTGTATGATGAATTTTGATTTTATATGTCTATTAAATATGAGCAGTGCTTATAAAGACATTAATTTAATTCTTAAAGTTTCTCAAAAAAAATTTTTTGAAATTAAAATTGTAGAAGACTAACAGATTAAATCTGTTTTGATATTCAAATTTTGACTTTAAACTTGTTTGGGGGGTGTGCACTCTTTTTCAATCTACTGCTTGAACTCTTGTTTACTGTCAGGGACGTAGTGATGAACCCACGTCTCATCCCCAGTAATCAGCCGGGTGAAAAAAGTCGATGGCTCTTCTCCACAGAGCTCTAAAACCTCCTTCCAGCACTCGACTTCTGAGGTGCGGTGAGCACTTTTCGTATCCACCTTGCACTGACCTTGGAGAGGGTAAGATAATCATGAAGGATAGCTGATAATGTACCCACAGATAAGTTGGTGATCTCAGCTAACAACTTAATTTATATTCTAACATCTTCAACTAACACCGTTTCTACTTTTTTCACTTTTTCTTCAGTGGTTCCGCTAATGGGCCCGCCCGAGCGAGGATCGTTTTCATTGTTTTCTCTGTCTCTTTTGAATTCACTTAACCACAATTGAACAGTGGATAACGACGGGGCATAGTCTTGGTAAGCAGGAACCATTTCTTCATGAATGATTTTTCGACATCTTCCCTGCTCAATGAGGAACTTTATAACGGTGCGATGCTCGATTTTCGTCATTATTATGGCATCATTAGGTCTGGTCGTCTTTCAGTGAGGATACCTAAAAACTAATGATCGTTAATTAGTGAAATTTTATATTTATACCCTCAGATAGTGTCATTAGTAGGTAAATGATATTATTAAATTACTCACATTATTAGAAAATCACCCCGATACCGAGAATATATTGAACACTCGTAACACGGCCAGGAAACTTTTCTCGCAAAATTGCGATTGTTTCGTTTCTTGTGTGGCACGTAGAGCAGTCGTCCAATCAATATCTTTCAATTTCGGTTATGAAAAATAGTGAATCATAGCTCGGTTTTGCAATGCATTCACCGTAACAGTTGCACTAGACTCATTTTCGAATAAGTAAGGTCCAATCACACCGCCCGCCCAGAAATCTGACCAAACAGTGACAAACTGAGGATGTAGAGGCATTTCAACAATCATTCTTGGATTTTCCGAGCCCCAATGCGACAATTCTCTACATGTCACAGAATTGATGAATGACAAGAATATAGATATCAAAAAATTAAATGAGACAATTTTAATAGCAACTACAAATTAATAAATGTTGCTCAACTTAAAATGATTAGAACCAGAAGAGAATTTAAAGACAGATATTGCGAGAACTTGATGAAATCGAGAAAATTAAACAAATAAATTACAAGATAAATTATATTGTTCGGAGACAAAATACGGAAACAATTTCGGGGACAATAAGATTATGAAGTTGCTGGGAAAAGAAAATATCTACAGGTGAAAAACATGTGTCAACTAAAGTATAAAGATGGAAATATTACTTATAATAGGGATAATAAAATTGAAATAGTGAAGAAATTTTACACTGAGTTAATAACAATGAATAAAATTGAAAATGCTCTCTCAAGAATGAAAAAAAAAACAAATCCACTGTGGAATATGCAGTAAGGTCAATTTAACTAATGAAGATGGTTTTGTTTTTGTTATGCATGTCATTGAAAACAAGTCTTTTATCTTCAAGTTTGGTATTTTCCATTAGAATGGTTCTGGGTTAGTACTCATGTTACTAAGACTATCATTTATTATATATAAAATAAAATAATAGAACGAGGTTTTTTACATGATAGAAGGATAATTCAGAAATTTTTAAATATCATACAGATTCATTCTATTAACCTCCTACAAATTTTAATATCAAGAAATTTTTATTCAAAAACTTTTAGAATTAAATGTCTAAGATCACACTGTGTCAATTTAGTAGACATAGAAATGAACACTTATTACACAGTACCAAAGGGAATAAAAGAATTCAATGAAATATAAATTATCAATTAAATCTACTGAATAAATACTTGAAGGCGACAAAATTTTGTTTCGTTTCTTGTTTTATTAAAACCAAATTACTTTCCAAAAATGCAAAACATAACCACAATAACTTCTTCAAAAACAACTTGCTCAAAATAATTTCCTTCAAAAAAATTCCCAAAACAAGCAGCACATCTTCAAAGAGCAATTTAGAATCATTACAACGGAAACTCATCAACCCTACTTTACATTTAAAAAATAAAAATAACTAACGAATTATATCTGACCATACAAAGTGAATAATGATTTCTGAACAAACACTAGAATGAAAATTAAAATTTGTATAAGGTTAACAGAATAAATCTGTATGATATTTAAAAACTATCATTTGTAGTTGTATTTGCAATTGTTTACCAAAAAAATCGTTCTTTCAGTCATATTTTTTTTTCAGATAGGGAAGAGTAAACATGTTTCTTTAGAAAAAAAAAATGGTTGGCAATTTTGCCTTACTCAATCAAAGACATCGAAAATCTGTATCTCAATTGATAGTTTGACCTGTTGAAACTGGTAGTGATAGAAAACCTTCAATAACTGCTAAAATACAGAAGGGCAAGAAGCCACTGTGAGGTTGAAAGCAAATTTGAAGAGGCAGGCTGTTCTGTATTTGTGACTACGATACGATGAAATTTCTATGTCATGGGGTTCAATTAAAAGGCCAAAATTGACACCAGTCATAGAAAAGCGGCAGAGTTGGGCAAATTGGATCAAAATGCTTGTTCTTGAAGACAGGCTTACGGGTTGAAAATATTTTTTTTCTCTTTGCAATGGTTATTGAATATTTAGGCGAAACGATAGCACGCTGTTCCCTGGAACTGGGGCGCTTAAAGGAATTGACTTTTCTTCAGAATCTCTATAAAATTGTAAATGTTTGAAATGTTGGACAGTTGTTCTGTAATAATATGAATATTCATGAATTTTACAGAATATATAATTGTTATCTTGAAATATATATATATATATATATATATATATATATATATATATATATATATATCATCACATGTGGTGGAAATTAACTAATAAAGAATCAAAAGAAGTATAAAATAATGACTAAATTATTTAGACATGACCTTATACATATATGTTTCGATTGGATGTTAAAGAATCACAAGTTCCTTCACCAAAAAATGTCCAACATATAATTCAAAAAGGGCTTTTTATTTTCCTTTTTTGAAGAATATATAGCACATTCTCCAGAAAAATAACCTGATAAATTCGGACTCAAAATCTCTTCAGTAAGTAGTTATTTGAATAAACAAAATAATCATTTAAAAATATATAAAAATACCTTTTCTATCACTAGACCTTTCTGCAACAACTAACCAATTTTGGGATAGGCATGGCCTATAAAAATTTATCAGGTTCTTTCTCTACAGAATGTGCAATATATTGTTGAAAAAAATTGAAAAAGGAAAAAAGAGGCCTTTTTGAATTACATGGTGAACATTTTTTGGTGATTTGTGATTCCTTAACATCCAATCGAAACATATATGTATAAGGTGATGTCTAAATAATTTGGTCCTTATTTCCACCACATGTGATGATAATATATCGGGTGTTTTTTTCAGAGTGATAGAACTTTCGATAGGGATAACTGTGATTTGACAGAAGGTAGAAGCCATGTTGTTTTGATATTTTTGTTCAGTAAGCATTGACAAATAATCATGCAAAGACTCATGCCGCAACAACGTTTACAAATTGTTAAAATTTATTTTAAAAATCAGTGTTCTATTCGCCAAACTTATAGAGCACTTCATGAAATTTATGGTTTACATAATCGTCCATCAGAGCAGCTTATTCGTCGAATTATCGATAGATTTCGGACAACATTTTGTCTACTCGATGCAACAACAACAACAAGACAAAGAACTGTACGTGCAGAAGAAAATATCGCTTCTGTAAGTCATAGTGGTAATGATGATCCAGATTTGTCTATTCGTCGACGTTCACAATAAGTTGGACTCTGTGCATCCACCACATGGAAAATTTTGCGTAAACATCTTGGTCTACACCCATACAAGATCTAACTGGTTCAAGAACTAAAGCCACTTGACCATAATAAGCGTCGTTTGTCTGCTGATTGGGCTCTAGAGCAGCTTGAAGTTAATCCACTTTTTTATCTTAAAATTGTTTAGTGATGAAGCTCATTTCTGATTGAACGGCTATGTAAACAAGCAAAATTGCCATATATGGAGTGAAAACAATCCTCAAGAAGTTCTGCAGGTTCCATTGCACCCTGAAAATGCACTGTATGGTGTGCATTACAAGCTGGAGGCATCATCGGTCCATATTTCTTCAAAAACGATACCTGAGCTAATGTTACAGTGAATGGTGCTCGTTATAGATCGATGATCAATGATTATTTGTTTCAAATTTTGAATGGTATCGACCCAGAAGTGATTTGGCGATTATATTATTTCGAGAAATGGTCCAATTAATTGGCCTCCAAGATCATGCAACATAACTCCAGTGGATTATGTTCTTTGGGGTTATGTGAAGTCATTGGTTTATGCTGATAAATCAGAAACAATAGACGCTTTGGAAGCCAACATAACATAACTCGTGTTATTGATGAAATAAGGCCTGAAATACTCGAAAAAGTGGTCTAAAATTGGTCTGGTCGAATGCGGTTCCTCAGAGCTAGTCGTGGTGGACATATGCCGGAAATTATTTTTAAGGCATAAATGTCATAAAATTATCTTTCAAGTAAAAAAAAATTGGCTTCAGTCTTAATTTAAATGTTTTATTTCAATTTAAAGTTCTATCACTCTAAAAAAAAACCCGACATATGCATATAAATTGATACAGTGTATTCAGGACATGTTTTAAAATTTAATTCTAAATGCTTTCATGAAACTTATTTAGATTAAAATCTGTAGAGTTTCTAGTAATTCATTCCAACTATTTTTCTGTAATATGCAAATACTTCATAGAATTTTCCAATTTATATATCTTAATTATTCATAAATTGTTCAAAAATGAAGTGACGAAATTGCTACTGAATAGAGACCAGCTTTATGTATAAAAAATTATTGATTTATTATGTCAGAAAATAATATAAATTTTGAAATAAAAAAAACATATTTCGTCTGAATCAAACTAAGGAAGTTTGTTGCGGACCATTGATGTGGATCGAAAAAAAGGCGTTTGCTGTACGACGGCTTTACTATTACAGTTTTTATGTCGAAGCCTTCATCTTTCTGTATCCAGCAACCCAGTGATGAAAAATTACGTTTTTTCAACAAATTAACCACCAAAATCTTATAATTATTTTCAATTTCTCAGTGCGTTTTCTCCACCAAAGTTCTATCGTCTTTTGCACGTTTTCTTGCACTCTTTAATGTTATCCTCGATTTCTTCCGAAGTTTACGTAGAGTATATTATGTCTCTAGCTGAACCATGGATCAAATTGTTACTCTTCGTGGGAGCAAATCCTAAACAAGCCGATGTTTTCCCATTTTTATATCGTAAAGTTCGCTAAGACTAAAGGCACAGAAATGGCCAATAGAATATATGACTCAATCATTCATATTTTATGTTCGGCAATTTTCCCTGTACGCAGAGGTAAAACTAACCTAACTTGTATGTATGGCCATACAACTAGAGAAAATTGGATACTTATAAGTGGTCGTAAATTGATGTCCATCGAGATAAATTTTATGACAGAGAGATGAGATAAATGATCTCATGAAATTGTTCCGCATAAACTCACTATTGCGCCGTCATCAAGGTTTTTTGATCGAGCAAACTCGACAGAATTATTGAACAGCCCACTGACTCAAAGAATTACAGGGGTAAAGAAAATAAACGGACTTTATTGGAAATCTCAAGCTCCAAACAATTTTTTTCTGATTAAAAATATATGAGAGACAATATTATAATTTCCTCAAAAATGTTTAATACAACAATTGTTTCACCACGATGTGGCTTCTTCGAGTATCTACATTCTGTTGGCTGATGGTGTCCAGTATAATTGAGTTTAAATATAGTTGAATACGTGACGAAATAATGGAACAACAAGTTATAAAACTTAGGGTGTTTGCCGCTAAAAAATGCATGTAATGGAGATTTGTCAAAATCTGTTTGTTTATTCAAAAGGATAAAGTGCATTGTACCTGTTGATTTCAAGAAATTCTGAATTGTTAATTTAGTCCTTTTGCTTTCGACGTGGATAATTTTATGAAATTATGGCTGACTTGGTTGACAATTCCCCATTACTGAATATCTTTCCCTAATGGCATTTTTTAGCGGCAAACTCCAATAAACACCCTGAGTTTTTATGACTTGTTTTTTCATTATTTTGTCACGTACTCAACTGTATTAAAACTCTAATACACCGGACATCATCAGCCAGTAGAATGTAGATACCTGAAGAAGCCACATCGTGGTGAAACAATTGTAGTAATATAAAAATTTTTGCGGGGAATAAAATACTGTCTCTTATATTTATTTTTAATTAAAATGAGTTTTCACCAAGTGAAATGAATCAATAAAAAAAAATTTTTGTTTACATGAACCGTTCTATTTCTCTCAATTCAGTTCTAGTCTAGTCGTTCTCTGGCGCTTGGGTCTAGTTTGTACTAGGCTAATATTGCAGTCGAGTTGGGGAAGTATTTTTGTAACTAATCCACTCGCTTCTGCTCAAAAATTATTCGCACTTTGTTCTCGACAGTAATTCACAAGTGAGTTTTTTCTTGCAAGATGAAGATGAAGAGCCTGCGACGCGATGAACTAAATATACTGAGTGAGCTTATCGTTATGGCTACTTTAGAAGAGATGGATACAGGGCCGGTTCTAGCGTTTTTTCTGGAACATGCTTGATCAAGATTGGCCCCCCCGTTTTATGAAAAAAACTTTTTAATTTGTTGAAATTTCTTTGAACAAATTATTTTCCATTTCGATACATTTTAAAATATTGGAATTAGCATCAATTTGATTCTTTAATAAACAAAGAAAGAAAATAAAAATAATCCCATCAACGTTTTTTATATTGAGATTAATAATTCAATGTGACCTATAGAGTAATCAGCATCATAAAAGACTTTTTATTGGTATAGTATAATAATATAGTATATAGCACATAAATATAGTATATGTTTTGAGACATATTCAAAAACAAACTTTTCTTGCCTTATGTTTAGCAAAGTCTTTCAAAAATGAATCTGTTTCAATTGTACTAAGAATCTGGTTTTCAATTGCCAATGTAGCCATCTCACTTAGGCGATCCTGAGGAAGGGTCGATCGAAGGTAGTTTTTGATATTCTTCAATTTAGAAAAACCCTTTTTTTTTTTTGGTTGTGAATTCTTCCATAAGTGTGTGAAAATTATAATAAGGGTCAATATAGAAAAACACACTTTTTTGTTGAATAGTATTGGCGATCGATTTCAGCACTAAGCCATCATCAGGCCAGCTGAAATAAACACATATATAAAAATAAAAATGTACACTTTATAGTAAAAACACAGATAATCATTGTTAAAAATATTTTGGGGGGTATTTTTAAGGAATTTATTTATTGTTGTTATTTTGTCATTCATTAGAAAAACTCCTTCCTCCGCTGGTCACTGATACCAGGAGGGTAAGCAGAATTCTCAATGCTCCATATATATTGGGAAAGATATCAATCAAACGGTTTGTTGTAATATAAGACAGTGTTGTTTCGGAACACAGTTGAGCTTAGATTATAATTTCGTCCAACAGTTCATTTCCATTGATGTCACTCATACCATCAGCTGATTGCAGGTTTTTTTACTTCTCTTTAATTGCATCTTTTTCGCATTTTTCCAACTATTTCATTCCATAAAGAAATTCGAAATGTTTGCTGTAATTTTCCATCTGTTCAAACATTTCTGATAATGAATTGATTGCAGTGTCGAGAATTACAAAAAAAAGTTTACTCTGAAAGATTCCTTTTCCGTCTTCACAGGTTGATCTTTACCTTCATAGCAAAATTGCTCTTTGATTTTTCTTGACCTAACCACAACTTCTTCAGAGAACTCTGCATCGATTTCCAGTTTTTCGGCAAGTTCTTTTGCGTCTGTAATAACACTATTCCGTCCGTTTTCCGACCTCATGTTCTCCAAAAATTTCTTGACACTTTCAATTAGTTTCGAAGCACCCTGCAGATCCACTGTTTTGTTCTGTGATGTTTTGCTTATTAAATTCATTTTGAACAGAACATCATACCAAGTGACCAAACAGCAAAGGAATTTGAAATTTGTGATTTTCTTGGTTCTTCCCATAGCGGTAATTTTCCCAAAAGCATCAATCTTGGAATCCGAAGTTGCTTTATAGACAGCGTCATAAACGTCATCAATGTGGTATCGCAAAGGTTCAAGAGCGTCAATCCTGCTCTCTCAACGATTTTCACTGAGAGGTTTTATTGTCATTTTTTATTTGTTTTGTTAATATACTTCTTCTATGGGCAGATCCAGAAAAAAAGTTATACATTTCCTGAATATTGCTGAAGAAGCTCACAGCTATAGTGCAGGGAAGTGCTGCTGGAGGCTTTTCCGTGAGCGATTGACCTTTCATGTGTGCATAAAAAGTTTGACATGTTTTGCCAATCAGAATACCCCTTTGTTCCAGAAAGAGATCTGCCATCATCAGTAAACAGCTTGCAAATAAAACAAAATGTTGGATTTTTTTATATTGAATACATTAGCCCATCCCTATTAATTTCTTCTCCATTTGGCACTTAAGTTTTGTAATTGACAACAGTGAATCGTCTGCCTGAGCTACTGTCAATAGGAAAGTAGAAAATTTTAACCTGTATTCCTGACCTTTCGATTTTGTTTGATGAAGACTGTTTGATTCCATTGGATATTATGGTGCTCGTCCCAGGTATGCTCTGCTGTTTCTGATTTGGTCGTTTATCCTCTGATTGTATGATTTTTGTGTTCTTTGACCCTGACCCCAAAGGATCGTTTCGTTTCTCCTACATAGGTCGCTCCTATATGGGTCAACCTTTGGAGGTCACGGGAGCCATCCTTGGACAGGCTCCGGTACGACTCCGTGCGGAAAATCTTACGCTACCTCACGCTGAGATCTCAAGAGATGGAACAATTAAATCACCAAGGAGAAAACGACGAGTTTCAAGCGCCCGAAAAGAAGACAAAGGTCTACAATACCCCAACGCCGACTCAAACCACAATATCAAACCGGTACACCTCACTATATAATGATATGGACATCGACGACGTTGCAAAATGCACCTGACGGCGAAATCACTGATAGCGAAGATGAAGTAACCAGACCCAGTGAAAATAGTGTAGTGCGAAAAAGAGGAAACCGTGAAGTTCGTGAAAGTGAAGTGACACCAGAGAAGAGAAAACGCAAGTTATCCAGCGGTGAATGGTCCAAAGAACAACAGGAAAAACTTGCCCACACCCCAATAACCATCAAGAAAAAAGAAGACTGGGCAAAAGTGGAACTAATCATGAAACACAGGAAGATAAATTACACAAGAGCGACATCGATCCCTTACGGTATAAGAGTGTAACCCCAAACTATCGAAGACTACCGAAATCTCCGAAAACGGTTAAAAAACGACAACATCCCTATGACTACACACACCCTGAGAGAAGAGCGACCTCTAAAAATCGTCGCAAAAGGCGCACCAACAGAATTCACCATCGACGAAATAGAAAATGACCTTATAGAACAAGGATACCCCACCAGAAATATAACCAGAATGATAGGAAGAACCAAGAGAGAACTTCCAATGATATTGATTGACATAGAAAGGAAATATAAATATAAAACTATCTATGAAATCACCAAAATTAGAGGAATCCACGTAGAAATGGAGGAACTGCGCAGAAGAAGCATAGTACAGTGTCACCGTTGTCAAGAATATGGTCACGTTCACAGGAACTGCACCGCCGAATACCGCTGCCTTAAATGCAGTGAAAACTATTCCACTCACTTATATGAGAAGGAAAGAACCACCCCAGCCAAATGCGCCAACTGTGGCGGACCACACCCAGCATGTTCAAACAAATGCCCCAAAAAACCCCTGAGAAAAGTGGCTGAGAAAATACATCAATGGAGAACGGAACAAGTACAATCAAAACCGTTCAACGAAATACAGAGAGAACAGCGTGAAGAATATAAAAGCCTCCCAAAGAAGGCAACAGAACGAAAATTGTCAACGAATTGGTAGAGCTACTTCTGCAAATCTCCGAATTAAAACCAACCGAAGAACAACACCAGAAAATCACCTCTAAAATCGTCCACATTACAAAATTTTCATAAGCATGAATAACAAGATGAGAAGAAAACTTAACAAAATAACCCTAATATCCAGTAACTGTAACGGAATCAGTACCAAAAAAGACGAACTATAAAAAATTATCCAAGAACACAACCCAGACGTGATTTTACTAAAAGAAACCATGCTCAAAAAAGAAAAAACACTCCACATTAGCAACTACAACATATACAGAAACGACAGAATAAACAGGCAAGGAGGGGGAGTGGCCATAGTGGTTAAAAGAGACATTATGCACCACCCACTTCTATCAAACGACAAAAATCCCACCATAGAATCAATAGGAATTGAAGTGACGAGGATCCACAAAAAAACCATAACAATCCACTCAATCTATATACCACCCGAAGCAACCTATATGAAGAAGAGCTGGACCAAATAATAAAAAACAGAAAACCAACAATTACCGCCGGCGACCTGAAAGCCAAAAACAAAAAATGGAACAGCAAAAAGACCACCCAAGAGGAACCACCCTTAAAAGATAGACAGAAAATAGAAACCTACAAATAATAGCACCAACAGAGGAAACCCACCACTGCAGAGGAAACGCAGACTTACTCGACATAGCCCTGAACAAAAACATCACCGAAACCATCACAGCAGAAGTTATTAACAACACCACCTCCGACCATCACCCAGTCAAATTCACCATTGACGGTGAAGAAAACAACATAAAGAAAATTACCCGAAACTGGAAAAAATTTCAAGAAATTGTGGAAAATTTGACAGTTATACGAACCACCCACAACAAAGAACAGCTCGAGCAAGAAGTAATCGCCATAACAAAAACAACCACCATAACTGAAATCCCAGAGAAAAGAACAAATCTACCCGACGAAATTCAAAACATAATAAACCTGAAGAAAACGGCCCGAAAAGAGCATCGAAGAACTCTGGACCCAAGACATAAAACCATAATGAATAAACTCAACAACATGATAAGAAAAGAACTAAGAGAATACTACAATAAAACAATGGAACGACAAACTGGACTATATCACAGAAGAAAACCAACCACCATGGAAAATAGCAAAATCCCTCATCAGAGAGAAAAGAACCAATTAAACACTTTTACAAAACAATCTCACCATCACCACCGTTAAAGAAAAAGCCGAAGTATCTGCAAACCTACTAGAAAACCAATACAAACCAAACGAAGCAGAATGCAAAAAATCATAGAAAACCATAACAAAAATAAACTGAACATCACAGAGAACTACAAATTAGAAGAAATTACCACAAAAGAAATCCAAGCAATAATAAAAAACCTTAACCTAAAAAAGACCCAGGAATAGACAAAATCAACAACAGAACTTTGAAGAACCTACCGGACCGAACAATAGAAACGCATTTGCAACGGAATTCTGACCACTCGTCCCATCCCAACCAGGTGGAAGATAGCGAAACCACAATGATACCAAAACCAGGAAAACCCAAAACCGACCCGAAAAACTACAGGCCAATTAGCTTACTTACAAACCTAAGCAAATTGGCCGAAAAAACAATACTAGAATGGCTGAAAAAGTAATAGAAATCAATCAGATAATACCGGAAGAACAACATGGATTCAAAAAAGAACACGGTAAAGGTACACAAATAAGCAGAATTACAGAAACAATCCTAAAAGAAAAACAAAAAGGAAACAAAACAGCAGCGATACTACTAGATGTTTCACAAGCATTTGACAAAGTTTGGCACCAGGGCCTACTATACAAAATGATCAACTTTGAAATCCGCATTGCATACGTGAAGTTAATCCATTCCTACCTGGACAAAAGGCGTTTTTATGTGAAAGTAAATGAAGAAATTTCAAAAAGAAAAGAAATAAATGCAGGATTCCCACAAGGCTTACTGCTGGGACCAATCTTATTCTCAATATTACAAGTGACATGCCAAAAAATCCGGGCATAACACTCGGATTATATGCAGACGACGCCGCAGCCCTCGCATCAGGAAAAACGGAAGAAATCGCCTCAAGAACATTGCAAAAACAAATTGATATAATGATAAAATGGTACCACAAATGGAGGATTAAGATAAACGAAGTCAAAAGCCAGGCAATAATATTTAGATACAAAAGAAGAAAAAGCAAACCGACCGTCAAAATCAAAATTCACAACCACACTATAGACTGGAAAAATTACATCAAATACTTGGGAATGATGCTTGGACAAAGATCTCAACTTCAAAAACATTTCAGAGAAGCAGCACAAAAAGCAAAGAGGATAAAGGGCTACCTTTATACACTCAATCACAGAAAAAAAAACTTGACAAGAAAATCAAAGTAAAACTATACAAATCAATAATAAGACCCACAATGACCTACGGCAGCGAGATATTAGTAATGAACAAAAACAAAATCAGGGGCCCAGAACAAAACACTCAGAGAGGCGGACTGGTACACGAGAAACACTGAAATCAGAGAAATGACGAAAACACCAATATTAGAAGAACATATGAAAAAACTGGCAGAAAACGCATACGAAAAAATGAAGATTCACAACAACAGTGGAATAAGAGAATCACTCAACTACGACGAAAAAGAAGACAGGAGAGTCAAGAGACTTAAAACAATCCTGACCAAACTATAAAAAATGGCAGATTCACCCAAAAGGAAAAACGACCAAGAAACCTAAAACATGATGACAGCAGACAAAGAATTTACTTATTCTAAAACTGCAAACGCACAGTCATACTGGAAACAGAAAACAGGACCATTTTCAGTTGACACTTGTTACGATCAGACATACTTTACTGACCTAAAAGTCTTGTTATACATAACACAATTTTTAACTTTATTTTTTGACGAGATTTGTAATTGTTTATATATTTTTAAATTTAATTCAACTTGATTTTTAAAAGAGACAAGTATTAATTTCGTGAAGTTTTCTGTTTTTAAGATCACTTCACGTTAGAATATATTGTGTATATGAAGAAATTGTGAATTTAGATTCAATCCATGATTATTGTCTCTGTTTCACAGTATATAGTAAGTTAGACATTTGTTACATTTATTTTTGTATTAATTTTCAAGTTAAAATATATTGTGTATGTAAAGAGTTCAGGCAATGGATGTCCGAAATCAAAATTATATACACGTATCTTTCAACCCTATAATAATGGCACATGTCAAGTAACTGTGATGAGCGTTGTTCGCTATTGTGTCGCTATTATTTTAGCATGTCGTACTTGTGAATTTGAAGTAAGGGAAAACGCGTTTGTTTTCAACGATTTTTATAATTAGTTCGTTAATAGTTACAACTGCTATAGTTAGATATAGCGAATAATGAATAAAATTTCTTCTGAAATTATAATAAAATATCAGTTTGTTCTAACTGGGTTGTGTTGTTCGAATAGAAGGAATATATATAATAATAAATATATGACGATACTTGTTTATTGAACTACACCGTAAAAAATGAAATATATTATTTTCTCATAGATAATTACCATTTTAAACTACACTAAACAATGCACACCATGCATCAGCCTCCAGAATAATTTGTTACAATATTAATCTTTGAACGGAAATTTTACCAATTGCAGGTAGGTGTGTTATTATCATGGCAATCGTGAAAATCCTTTTCATGAGTTAGCGCCATAAGGTAACCCCTCATACATTTTTTATAACCTTTTAAATTTATTACCTTTTACTTTCGTGGCAAGCTTAACGAGTTCGTTATGCCAAAAAAAGGGTAGGATGCCGATGATTCACGTCAAGTCGGAAATAACCCTCTAAATATCATAAAAGGATTCATTGTTTTGTTTCCGAAATTCACTTTGAATTTTGACTACTCGTATACCTATAAATGAATTATTTTCACATTTGTCATATCATTTGTAATCATTAGAATAGGACCACTAGAGAAGCACCTGAAAAATCATTTCAAAAAGATATAAATCTTGACCACTATTCATTAGAATTAGCTGCGAATTTACTTGAATGTGAGAGTTTTTGAATCAATTTAAGAAGCATCAGAATAAGTAAGATAAGAAAATAATGCAAAGTTAAAATTTTGGAAATCAAAATAGAAAAATCAATAAAATGGGAAAAGCTGATGATAAGAACAAAGTAATATGGAAGATGAAAAATAATTCAGTGAAAATCAAAAATTTACGTACATCAGTAATGGACTCTGAAATTTTTAATATTTAGTTCGTCTAGAGAAACT
This sequence comes from Megalocaria dilatata, assembly GCA_034642435.1. Lineage (NCBI taxonomy): Eukaryota > Metazoa > Arthropoda > Insecta > Coleoptera > Coccinellidae > Megalocaria > Megalocaria dilatata. Next base: position 63,769,535 of record CM067856.1, on the reverse strand, counting down.
AGATTAACCCCATAATTTTCGGTGATGGTAGTCCAGGGCTGTAAAACTGACTGAATTAAATCATCTTTATTTCGTGGCGCTGCTCGCTCAACTTCAATCTTCAATAGACCTCATATATTTTCAATGGGACTAAGATCTGGTGAAGTGCCGGCCATGAAATGGTTGTCAGTTCTTGCATCCAAGGTTGAGTATAGGCCGAAGTATGGCATCTTGCATTATCCTGCTGAAAACGCCAGCCCTGATGGATATAAATCATGTGCCGTTTCAAAGAGAAAATCGTTTAGAATGCCTTTTCACTATTAATGGTACAATCAACTATACAGAGAGATGTAGCATCACGCTGAGATATTGCTCCCCGAACCATTATTTTGATGGGAAATTTGAACGATAACAGGTTGTTTTGATTTGATTTTTAAGTTATTTCCACTAAGTAGGAAACAACTTTCATCAGATATAAAGCCATTATTAAAATTATCAATTATCTTCTTGAAAACGTTGACAATATTCTATACTTCATTCCTTTTGTAAAGGTGTCATTATAGAAATTTTTTTGGTTTCCTTGACTTGTAGCCTTATCTTTTCAGTGACATACGGACGGTTTCTGGACATACTTTTATATGTCGTTGATTTCAAAATCTATTAGCCAATTTGCGAAACCCCAGACGCGGCTTGTGTCGTCCTAAGGCCAATAAAGCGTTTTAATTGTTTCCTTTAATCTTGCGTGGTCTTTCTGGAAATGGTCTATGCCTCATATCCATGAGATTTTCATCCTCTTTATTGTCTCATATACAGCAATTTGTCCCAGTTCAGTCAATTGCACAAATTTTTTAACGTTTTGAAAACATTTTCTATACAAATATTCTACCTGTTTTCTTTTTTCTAATTGTGACATTATTTCATAAATCGTTTACCTGTTGTCAATCAATAATATTTGACAAATAGTGTTGCCTTGCAACTTTGGCCATAGCCGACTAACTGTACAACCTTTTTTATACATTACTTTTGTCTTAGAATTTTACAAAAAAGAAATATATTAAATAACGTAAATAGAGGTCATTCTTGATAGAAGGTATATAAAATAATATAAATATTTTAAAAAATTTTTAAACAATTTTAAAAAATTAGCCTTCTACATATTTAATTCCAAAAGATTATATTCAATGATTATAACTTCTGAAACTAAATTAAAATAATGTCGTATAAGTACCACTTATATCATGACATAAAATAAACATTCATTATAAGACATCCAAATGGTATAACAAAATCCAATAAATAAAAATTATTAACTAAAATCCTATAAATTAAACATGTTGAATAGACAAAATTTTGTTTCTGCTTATCAATCCTATGAAAACCTATATCTTTCAAGAATATCCAACATAATCTTAAGAATTTTATCACAAAACTATCTTACTTAGACTATTCAATATTATTGGATATCTAACCAAGGTACTTTATATAAAAACTCAAGATATGCAAAACATTACTGAAAAACAAGTTTTAAAATCGACTTCTCATTTAAATAGAACTTTTTCTCGAAGTCGAAGGGTGAGTTTGAATATATGTTATTAATTGATTTTATATTTATTGAATATGAATATTTGAATACTAATGAGCAAAGTCGATTTTAAAACTTGTTTTTCAGTAATGTTTTGCATATCTTGAGTTTTTATATAAAGTACCTTGGTTAGATATCCAATAATATTGAATAGTCTAAGTAAGATAGTTTTGTGATAAAATTCTTAAGATTATGTTGGATATTCTTGAAAGATATTGGTTTTCATAGGATTGATAAGCAGAAACAAAATTTTGTCTATTCAAAATGTTTAATTTATAGGATTTTAGTTAATAATTTTTATTTATTGGATTTTGTTATACCATTTGGATGTCTTATAATGAATGTTTATTTTATGTCATGATATAAGTGGTACTTATACGACATTATTTTAATTTATTTTCAGAAGTTATAATCATTGAATATAATCTTTTGGAATTAAATATGTAGAAGGCTAATTTTTTAAAATTGTTTAAAAATTTTTTAAAATATTTATATTATTTTATATACCTTCTATCAAGAATGACCTCTATTTACGTTATTTTATTTATAATATATAATTATATGGTTTCCTCAAACATTCATACAGATAGTCCTTGTGTTATAGCAAAGGCCGTTTAATTTGTCTTTCAATCTTCTAGATCAGGTTAAACCACAGAGATATTTCTGTGTGTAGTGGATACCTATTTAAGGTTCTCATTTAAATAGAACTTTTTCTCGAAGTCGAAGGGTGAGTTTGAATATATGTTATTAATTGATTTTATATTTATTGAATATGAATATTTGAATACTAATGAGCAAAGTCGATTTTAAAACTTGTTTTTCAGTAATGTTTTGCATATCTTGAGTTTTTATATAAAGTACCTTGGTTAGATATCCAATAATATTGAATAGTCTAAGTAAGATAGTTTTGTGATAAAATTCTTAAGATTATGTTGGATATTCTTGAAAGATATTGGTTTTCATAGGATTGATAAGCAGAAACAAAATTTTGTCTATTCAAAATGTTTAATTTATAGGATTTTAGTTAATAATTTTTATTTATTGGATTTTGTTATACCATTTGGATGTCTTATAATGAATGTTTATTTTATGTCATGATATAAGTGGTACTTATACGACATTATTTTAATTTATTTTCAGAAGTTATAATCATTGAATATAATCTTTTGGAATTAAATATGTAGAAGGCTAATTTTTTAAAATTGTTTGAAAATTTTTAAAAATATTTATATTATATTAAAATATATTAAAATTATGAAAAATAGTAAATTCCAGATACTTTCTAGACGGACTATATATTCACGGAGAGTTAGAGCTCGGATCGAGCAAAACTATCTACATGTTGATTTAAGTCCCTCACAACTTCAAAAATAGACAAGAAAATTTGTGGGGAATACAATACTACTGAGAACGACTGACTATCTTAAACTTAAAAAAGTTGGATGCAGGGATGTCTTTATAATCGTGTTTATTAAAGCATATCCTGTCAAACATTGCAGAAACACTGGCTTCCCTCAATACAAAATGCTACAATGATGGATATTTTCTGGGGAAAATATCATTTGCTGCGGCAGATGAAGAAGGAAAAAATAACTCCTGTATAAAAGGAAAAGAAAAGAAACATATCTGACAACTACGGATCAATATCAATCCTTCTAAGTCTTACCAAAATTAAGAAAATAGCCATAAGAGATCAATTATAGAATCTTCTACATGATTTTAATATGGTACGTCAGGAGCAGCATGGATTCCAGAAGAATAAATTCACGAAAATAGCGATAGCGCATATACTGAAGGGGCCGGTAGATGCATCTGTAGAATAAAAAGGTTTAAGCTGATAGAATGTGAGCAAGGCATTCGACTCACTAAAACATAGAGTATTGCTACAGAAGCTGCAATGCTATGGTATAAGAGATGAAGCATTGAAGCTAATAGAAAGCTATATATTTACAAAATAGAACTCAGAAAGTATTTGTTTTATAATTTGTTTCCATTTTAAAGGTAGATTTATAATGCCTCTCTCGTAGAAGTCTTGTTCCTTATTGGCGAAAAACTCTAGTAATCGATTTTCACAATCTTTTCTTAATACCAATTTCTTATCACTCAGCTTAGTGCTAGGTCTGTATTATACAGGATGTCCCGGGAAGAATGCGACAAATAGATAGCAGAATTAACGTCATCAGGCTGGACTCCGTATCAAGAGGTTTCAATCGCCCGAGTGCCTTTGTTTGAGAAATACATGATGATGTTCATCTTATTCTTTTGGGTGAAATTTCACAGTTCAATAATTCTTGAACTAATCAACCGAATGATTTCAAATTTTGAAATTTTGTCACCCTATACTATCGCCTTCCTGGAATATTTCTGAAATCGAGTTAATCGGATCCAGAATTCTGCTTTGCCCTGCTGCAGCTTGCCGGCGTATCATATAGAGGACACGTATTGTCTAAACAAAACCTGACTGATCGTCCCCGTCAAGTTCAAGTAGAGCAAGACACACAGCTTTCGACGACCGTTTCGACGTGGAACACAAGGTCACAGGCAGACATGCGTACCACGCCTGTGTAAAGAGTTCAGGTACGCATGCTCGGAACGAAACGTCGCTTCCCAAATTAAGAGGTAGAAGCTCCCTTACTACACCCGCAGTTCCTTAATAGCTTGAATATCATAAACTTTGTCAGAAATTGTAGAGGTTTGTGCTGCAGAGTAGACAGCCTTTTCATAATATTCCACATATGTTCGATATTATTTGAATCCGGTGAACGCGTAGATAACGAGCAGAATTAGTCATTATCAAGTGTAATAAATTATATATATTGAAGTTCAACAAAATTCTTCAGCGGTCAATCCAATATAATCGTCTAAAATCATTTGAAGCTCAGAATTCGGAATATTGAAAGTGTTTATGTAGGTAGGTAGCTTCAATTTGCTACAGGAAATTACAATAATAAAAATAAACCATTTGGAGAAATCGTCTCTATAAAAATTATAGTTGCGAGAGTCTGATCAATATATTATAGCAAACTGTGAGTCAATATCGAAGCAAACAGCTGTGTACGAAGCTTGTAGCTTCATACTGAAATTAAAAGAAACAGAAATTCTGTAATGTATGATAATTTTAAAATATACAGATGTACAGAATGAAGATATTTTGAATATTGTAATATCAATAAATTCTCTTTCGTGTGATTTTAATTAGATTGAAAGCTTTTTCCAAGTATACTCACTCAAAATTCAATATGATATGAATGTTAACTTTTCTATTATAGAGTTGGAACTATAAACTTCACTCGTTTCACATGATTAGGTAACATGGTCAAGTTTTAATAATTAAGACGAAAGACTTGCGTTGATAATATTTTTCACTTCAATGCATAACGATTATGATTTTGATTCAATTTTTCATTTTTTTTTCTGGGTATTTTTAGGCACATTGGAAATTATACTGTGTAAAACTTGCTGATGGATTCTCTTCGTTAGAAGTTCATGAGATGGCTGGATCAATGACACACTCAATAAGAATATTAGAGAGAGCATCATACCCCTGGTACAGAAGATTCCAGGAGAACAGTCTCTGATGGAAGAAAAGTATAAAGATTAAAATAAGTTTTGTTTCTCAAAAATAAGCTCACACTATAATTTATTATGAAGCCAGAATATGCGGGATATTTTCATGGTTCATTCCTTTCTCAACCGAAATAAACCAGTTCAACAAAAATCGCTTCCACAAAATATTCAAGGCAACAAAGATATGAGCTTATAAAGTTGATTTTCAATTACGGTTCTGTTATTTCGCTTAAATCAAATGCTTCGATGGCAACGAGTCAAAATACAGGGTTATCCATTTTGTGCTTCCGAAGGTAAACGTAAATAAAACAATCTTTCATTTTGAATATCGATCAAATTTTTATTTCAATATGATCCTTGGCCTTGCCATTATGTGTGGAATACAACATCATTTAATGTCCTCCGAGTGATCTCTTACAGACCCGTTTCTTGTGAGGTAATTTTCGATGACACACCTGCACATTTCGGGCAATATCTCACCAGTAACTTGGCAGATGTTGGTTTTCAGATCGTCAATAATCTGAGGATTATCGATATAAACACGATTCTTCGCATAACCCCACAAAATAAATCCAAAGGCGATAAATCACAAGATCTTGGTGGCCAATTCACATTGCCGAAAGGAGAAATTACGCGTCCCAGAAATTTTTCTTGCAATAAAGCCATTTCATTCTGGTCTATGGAAAATGAACAAATTGTGAGCACTGTTAGTAGACTGTGCGCAGAAATATATCGATAAGATTTAATTAATTTACTGTAGAGATGGTTGTTTGAGAGTATCTCAGCAAAGACCTTAGATCTCTAACAACTCAAACGGCAGAGATCAAGGAAAAATTCTGGAAATAGTCGAGGATGAACATCTTTAAAAACCTCAATAACAGGAGTAGCTGAAGCGGGCCACAGTAAAGTCTGGAAGACAATAAGGCAAGGACAATTTTATCCTTGCTATTATCACTGGTTATGAGCATTAAAATTGATAGATTAATTAGAAATAATAAATTATGAATTAATATATATTCTATATTTTATATAGTTATCTTTTGGTGAAATTATTCACTTTGAAAAGTTTTACTGCCTGTTAAAATTAAACTCATCAGCCTGTATAGGTAAAAAGTAAAATCTAGTATTTGTACTAACAAGGTGACAATATGGGATTCTAGCAGAAACACGAGTTTCTTTTGAATAGATTCAGTTGAACTGGCAAATTTTAATGCACTTTATGAGCAAGGGTATTATACAAATGGAAGAAAGATGACATTAAAAAGGAGTATGGGCTATGGTAATAGAAAAATCTACAAATCGAAACAGTGCAACATACATCTGTATAAACAATTCTCAAATAATAAAAAGTGTTTTTTCCTCCTAAGGAAAAAAAAATTTTGAATATCATACATTTATTCTGTTAACCTCCTACAAATTTTAATTTCAAAAAAACTTTTATATAAAAACTTTTAGAATTAAATTAAATAATGCCTCAGAACACAATGTGTCAATTTAGTAGACATACATTCTGTCAAGAAAGTACCGGGAATTATCGATTTAAATCTGGCGGGGCAATGAGGCAGGTAAAATTTTTTTTTTCTAGGTTGGTACCACTGTCCTTAATTACTATGCCAAGCTTGAGCGGGATCTGTCAACTAGTGTGTTTGCAACAGCTGATTAAGTCAGTCGATGTCAGAGTGCGTGCCGATTTTTACTATGGGTGATTACGTTGAGCAAAGAATTTGTTTAAAGTTTTGTGTTGCAAATGAATTTTCGTGTGCCGATGCATTGAAAATGTTGCAAAAGGCCTTTGGTGATAATGCTCTATCGAAAACTCGTGCATATCAGTGGTACAGAGCCTTCAAGGACGGTCGTGAAGTGGTCGCCCATCGACGGCTTCGATCGAAGATAATGTCGTTAAAATTAAGGAGAGGGTGCTGGAAAACCGTCGTACCAGCTTGAGAGAGATAGCACATGATCTTAAGATATTCCACGAGTCCGCACGTACGATTTTGATTGATATTTTGGGCATGAGAAAGGTGGCCGCACGACTCGTACCGAAAGACCTGAATTTTCTTCAAAAACGTCATCGCGAACAGGTTGCTTCAGACATGCTGCATCGCTGTAATTCCGATTCTACATTCATGGAACGCATTATAACTGGTGATGAGACCTGGGTCTACGAGTACGATATGCAAACAAGCCAGCAATCATCGGAATGGGTGGCAAAAAATGAGCCGAAACCGAAAAAACCACGCCAAAGCCGCTCGAAAATGAAGGTGATGCTCATTGTTTTCTTCGATATCCGTGGCATGGTGCACTACGAATTCGTTCCAGAGGGTCAGACGGTAAACAAGGAGTATTACCTAGGCGTTATGAAACGTTTGCGTGAGCGTATCCGTAAGAAGCGGCCAAATTTGTGGGCGAACAACTCATGGATTTTGCATGACGATAACGCGCCTTCTCACCGAGCTACGATTGTGACTGACTTTCTCGCCAAAAACTCAACAAACGTGCTTCAGCAACCACCGTATTCGCCGGATTTGGCTCCCTGCGACTTTTTCCTCTTCCCAAAACTAAAATTGCCCCTTCCTGGCACCCGTTTTGAGTCGATTGAAGCCATAAAACAAAATTCGGCGCGAGAGCTAAAGTCCATTCAGGAAAGCGCCTATAAAAAATGTTTCGATAATTGGAAGTGCCGTTGGCATAGATGTATTGGAGCAAATGGAGCCTATTTTGAAGTCGACCCAATAAATTTTGACGATTAAATGTAAAAATGTTGTTTTAATTGAAAATTCCCGGTACTTTCTTGACAGCGTAGTATAAAACTAACATTTATTACCCAGTACAAAGGGGACTAAAAGAATTCAAAGTAATATAATTTGTCAATTAAAATTACTGAATAAATTCCTGAAGGGTACAAAATTTTGTTTTGTACCTGGTTTTATGAAAACCAAATTCTTTTCTAAAAATGCAAAACAAAACCTCAAGAACTTCTTCAAAAACAACTTATTCAAAATAGTTTCTCTCAAAAAAATTCTAAAACCTGCAAAACGTCTTCAAAAAGCAATTTAGAATTCTCACAACGGAAACTCATCAGCCCTGCTTCACATTTAAAGAATAAAAATAATTAACAAAAAATATATTACCAGACAAACTGAATGTTGTCTGAATAAACACTAGAATAATAATAATAATAATAAAAATAATAGAGCTTTATTGGTTCGAAAACTACAAATAGAAGTGAACTTTTAAAAATCTTACGTATTCCGTGTTCGTCACAGAAAACTTTGTGTAATTTATGTGACGAACACATAGGTTCTTTAAAAGTACACTTCATTCTTGTGTTTGTTCAGATAACTACATTCAGTTTGTTTGGAACGATATTTTTTGTTAATTTTTTTTATTTTTTAAATATGAAGTAGGGCTGATGAGTTTCCGTTGTGAGAATTATATATTGCTTTTTGAAGATATTCTGCATGTTTTAGGAATTTGTTTGAAATAACTTCTTTTGAAGTTGATTTTGAAGAAGTTCTTCAGGTTATGTTTTGCATTTTTCGAAAGGAATTTGGTTTTCATAAAACAAGGTACGAAACAAAATTTTGTACCCTTCAAGTATGTATTTAGTAATTTTAGTTGACAATTTATATTACTTTGAATTCTTTTGTTCCGTTTGTTACTGTGTAATGAGTGTTAATTCTACATGTCCATTAAATTGACACAGTGTGTTCTAAGACATTTCTTCAATTTAATTCCAAAAGTTTTTGAATAAAATTTTTTTGAAATTAAAGTTTGTAGGGGGTTAACAGAATAAATCTGTGTCATATGTAAAATAAAAAACAATTATAAACTCAAACAAGCCCGATAAGGTTTTGTCAATCACTTGGACATAAGTAGTAGACAAGCGCATGTTTTGAACTTGTTCGTTTCTCGTCAGTGCCCTGTAATGTCCAAATGATGTCTCTATTTGTAGTACTTTTTATTACTATAGCTCATACTCATTTTTGATAATATTTGGTGCAGATCCCCAACCAAATTAATTTGTTTGAATATAAATACGCTTATTAAGAGCATCATGGCGTAACAGGATCGAACTTGAGTATAAGGAATATTTTCTGCGTTTGTAACGTTGAAAAAACCGGGAATGCAGTTCTTTACTGGAATTGACTCGATAGGTTATGTCCTGTATGTATATTTGCGTTCACTTCATGGCGCTAGTGTATGATAAATTAGTGTTCTTGTACAGAGATAACATAGGTAAGTGGCAGATTTGTAGTCTCTGGACATTATAGGGCATTGACGAGAACAACAAGTATGAAACGTGCGCATGTCTGCTACTTATGTCCCGACGAAACCTAATCGGGCTAGTTTGAGTTTCCAATTGTTATACAGATGTATGTTACAGCCATGGACATCGTCTCAGAGTGCCCAGCGTTGAATCGCATCAGATTCGAGGAGGTCTTTGGTCAGGCTTTTATAGCCCACTGGGAACTGAAAAAATTTCCCCTTAACAAGATTATCTGTTTTATCCAAAAACTGGATCTCGTCGGGGAGATATAAATTAGGGGTGAACAACAATAGTCCGTGCGGACGCAATGGTAGGGTGGACAGGCGCCCGCTGACCATAACTAATAATAATAAAAATGTTACAGTGTCTTGATTTGCATATTGTCAACCGAATTGATTTATTTGAAGGAAAAGAGTTGAAAGTGATGTTCCTTTTAGTTAATTCTTTCTTGAACTTTTAATTTCAGTTTCTATACGTTACCATGGATGTTACACTAGTGCAGCTTCAGTAGGTATATCAAGATAACAGAACGAGACATTGAAAAATATTTTATATTGATTAGATATAGGGATATCAATTTTTGTATATAGTTTCAATATATATTCTAGAAGTTAGAATATATAATTCTGAATTTAATGTCATTTATGTGTAATATTCAGAAAAACTCTTCTTAGTAAATTTTCAATATGTTCTATTGTATTTTAATATTGTGAAGGACTCGAATTCAAATATCCTATAGATAAAATAATAGTGTGGCCTGATATGAGCGCACAATTTCGAAATATAAACTGAAAATTTCAGGATAGTTACGAAAAGTGTGCGGTAACTCGAAACTAAATTTTATCATTTGAAAATGAAAACCAAAACCACATGGTTCATTCCGCAAATCGGGAATCTCAACCGCAATCAAAATAGTTGTTTTCCGGAAACCGGAAGAGGAAGGAATAATTCCGCGATTTATTTAGCGAATTCCAGCGTGATCTTATTTTCATAAGTGAGCCGTACGAACGCGTCATCTATCCAGTAGGCGAGGGCAGAATCGATAAGGCGGACGCCGAGCGCCAGTCTACAGGCGACGCGCGTCGGGACGACAACACGTTAGCGGATGAAATACCGAAATATAACCTGCAAAAGTCCTAGCGAAATTTTCCGAAAATGACAATTGATCGGAGACGGAATTCTGAGTCGTCTCGTTTGGAATTTAGCGAGCGATAGATCGTAGATATTTGCTTATTATGATGTGCTGTTTTTCCCGTCATAAGTTTTTGGTAGTTTTTAGTGGAGACTGACTGAAAGCCGAAACACCTCAAAAAGGTTGAAAATATGAATCCGTCTGATTACTGTGATATTTCCTCCAGTAAGTAGGATCATTATTCAGCTTTTGATCAGAATTCAATTGTAAATAAATTGTATACACAGTATCGCATTGAGATTGATCATCAGAATTAGTTGTCAGATTGTTCTGAAATTTGTAGGTTGGTCAGTTTCGGTAAATCATCATTTTTGAAGATACTGGAAAAAATTTGGGGCTTTCTTTTTTACCGGAAATGATCATCATATCTGTTGTTTCAAATGGAACACCTGTATATAATATCCATTTTTTATTTATTGTTATTTTCTCAACAAACTGGATTGATATTTGACTATGATGATCTGTTACTGTTTGCTAGATATAAGTTTATCTCAATTTTTTGCCCAAAAATGAATTTTAAAAGTGCTGACAATTTTAGACTCTACAGTAAGGTACTTGAAAGATCAAGATCAGAATGGATATGAAGGGTTTTCCAATAAGAGGTTTCATTCTGATATAGAAAAAAACGTGTATATATTGGGAGGAATCAATGGATGTTTATTTCATTGTGAAGAGGAAGGTATGCCATTAGCAATGTGAAACGACATAGGCCAAATAGCCGCCACGGCTATAGTTGCACAGTTGCACCTCTTCAGGAAATAACAGTCAGGAAACTTTTCTTGCAAAATTGTGATTGTTTCGTTGCTTGTGGTCACGTAGTGCCGTCTTGTTGAGAATAAACGTCCATATTAATATCTTCCAATTACGGCTATAAAAAAAATCATTAATCGTAGCTCGGTAGAGCAATCCATGTACCGAAACAGTTTCACTAGCCTCATTTTCGAATGAATAAGTTCCAATCACACTGCCCAAAAACCGTATTAAACAGTGACACGTTGAGGAGGGAGAGGCATTTCAACAATCATTCTTGTATTTTCTGAGCCCCAAAGGCCTCATCACTGACGATGATGTTTCAATGAAAATCCGGATTATGTTGATACATTTCATGGACCCAATCAGCTAATACATGGCATTGCTGGTGATCGACTGACTTGAGTTCTTGTGTTAACTGAACTTTAAAAGCCTTAAGAACTAAGCCGTTATGTAAAATACGGTAAAATATCGTTTGTGGAATGCCTAATTTTTTCTTAAACACTACGTTCTACAGTCAGTGGCGGCTCGTGGCAGTATAAAATGGTGAGGCACATCAGAAAAAAATATTATTATTGTAATATATTTATATTTTAAGTTTACAGACAAAGTATCTATTTATCTTATCTATTATCTGTTCATCTACTGAAATCTACTTCGTGAATTGCCTAATGATCATTATAAAAATTTTATTACTAATAATTCGAATTATTTAATCCAAAAACAAATCCTCATCATATTATAGCTATATTGACGAATTTGTTCTTATCTTCAGTTTTAAAAAAAAATCCTTAGGTACTAATGCCCCACTAGATGATTTTTGAGCTTTTTTTCGACATGTTGCATTGCTTTGAATAAGAAAATCGCTATTATGCAGCTATCCAGCACAAACCAACATGGAGGTGTAAAGAATTCCTGCCAGGTAAGGGATGGGTATGATGGAAATAAAGGAAAACGGGTTAGATGAAGATCGAAGATTTTAAAATAACAATATACTATTAACGAAATGAACTCTAGAAGGAAGAAATAAACTCTAAATCAATAAAATGAAATCTAAATCAACAAAATGAAAAAAAGACCTCAGCGTATAATATGGGATATATTCTGAAAGTTGTAAAAAATATTAATTCTAAATTGAAATCGTGAGTTCTAAAAATTAGAATTTTTTATAGACGAAAGGAATTCTTTTGTTCAGCGAAATGATCTAGTACCTCGTCTATAAAAATGTTCTCATTCTGTGATTTTATAAATCCTTTTTCCATTGAACTTTCTGTCATATTACACAATCACGTGTGTACAGTTGTATATTTAATATAATTTTCAATTTTTTTCAATTTTTTTTCTGTATAAAAGCAGTTGTCCTTGGCAAAACAACAACACGACATAATAATTTAAAGAGTTCTGGCATACAGAAATTTAGGTCAGTATCGTGAAAATAAGTTAACATTTCATAAGGGTTTGTGCAAATTTCTATGTTATCGAACAGTCAATTCACTTTTTAATTAATTTATATCAAAGATCGAAGAAATGTAGTTTTTCAAGGTAGTGAAACATAACCTTCATTTGAGTCGCTATAATGTCTAGAATTTCAAGAAACATTTGCCTCAATTGTTGTGTTTTATATGCCATTTCAACTTTTCACCTACTTGGCGAAGTTTTGAGTGTGAATCCGCAATATCCAGTTTTTTATAAATTGTATCAAAATAAGTACTGTTACTCCTAAACTCACGTATTCACTCAGTGTTGTCTGCAGTAAATTTCTCGCCTTTAGAATATCTATGTTTCTATTTTGTAAAATAGAAAAACAGTATCAGTTTGATAAAAAATTATTACAAATGTTTCTGAAAAAAATATATTCTGAGCATCCTCTAAAAAATTTTTTAAACCTGCTGTTTCTCTATTTGACTTTTGATCAAAATGGCGAATAATCCTATTGATAATAAAATGAAAGGTTTCAAGTAATTTAACTCTATTATTAAAAACTGTCAGAAGGGCACGTGAAGTAAAATTTCAACGAGTTGTTACATTTGTAGGTATACAATTTGCTCTAACACTTGGGTACGCTTTGTTGATTTGGAAAAATATGATGAAAACCCTGAAAGAGTTGAGATAAAAACTTTAAACTATTGAATTGAACTGCACGCATTACTTAAAACCAAGTTGAGTACGTGTGCATTGCAATGAGTAAACATTGCTTGTGGTGCTATAGGTTTGATTTTTGCCTGTAAACCGTTTATTTCTCCCGAAATAACACTAGCCCCATTGTATGTTTGAGCCACTTATTTTAAATGCAAGTCAAATTTTTAGAATTTGGCAGACAAATATTGGAATAAATCTTCATCAGATCACCCAGAATTCACATCATAAAATCCCATGAACCCCTCAACAAGTTGGTCATTTAATACATAACGGAAAATGACGGATAATTGTGAATGACAGCTTATGTCAGTTGTTTCACCAACTTGCCAGGAAAAAAACAAAGATTTTGAAATTTCGTCCTCAATTTTTGTATTCACAAACCGAATCGATTAATTCATTTTGTATGGTTTTAGATGTGCCAGAAAAAACTGATCTACTGTTAATATGATTTTCTTAAAAGGTTTTTAAAATAGTGTCAAATTTACTAACAAGAATGACCAATTCTCTGAAATTCCAGCGATTTGAAGATTCATCGTGCCCCCTAAAAGGTAACTGTTGCATACAGAGGTGCATCGTAACATCTATCAGACTTTTCAGAATTTGTCGATTTTCTTTGATTCTAGCATTAAAATTTTGAATTTCAATTTGACCCGCATTGTCTATTGCTGTAGCGATATTTTGTTTTTGTTTTCCCATAAGGGTCAGCTTGCAATTCGATTAAATATGTTGAGCGCTTTTATTGTGTAGCAATAGACTCCGCGACAACTTTTTCAAATTGCTATAACCACTTTTTGACCAAACTGTCGGAATTGGTATTAGTTGCCGCGAAAAAATTGCACGGCCAGAAAAATAATTTATTTAAAGTTACACTGCCAGTAAGCCAGTCGAACTTTTCATACCATGTATTTTGTAACCCCCAATTTGATTTTCCGATCCCACCCATAGTCACAAAACTTTCACTTCAATCTGGAACAGGTCGCTCTACTTCTTTAATTAGGTATAATTTTTTCTCATAGGAAGGACTCGAAAAATGTTGCTGATTCATTAAAAAATTTACAAAATCACAAGTACTTCGAATATTTTCACTTACCTTGAGAACTTGAGACGGTCCTGCTAAATCCATTTCACCTTCTAGTAGTAATTAAGTCGATTAACAAAATGAAATGTATTTTCGAAAGAAGTTCACACGATTACGGAGATAAACTTACACGAGACAGTTAAGACACAGCAAACGCTACCACCAAATTATTACAAAACGAAACTAACCAGATTTCCCGTTTCTCGATTAACCCGAATAGTGCAGCGCGTGAGGCATGCCTCGAACCGTTTACTGTTAAAGAGGAAGTGAGATGAATATACAAGAATCGTGAGACTGAGCATGGACCAGAGACCCAGTATCGTAACGTATGACTTGAAATTGAGGATCCAATAATGAATTAAATATTTGATTAATTCTATTAATACATGTAATTTCCAGAATTTATTTGGTGAGGCTATCTGCCTCATAGGACAAGCCGCAACTGTCTACACTAGTAACATTCTCAGTTGTTCTTGAGCGAATCACACGGTTTTGATTCTTTATATGACTAACCTGTCCCAATAGCTTAAAATTTTCCACCAGTTTTACTATTGCCGGTCGAGAAAGTGCTTCACGACAACCCAAAAGTCTTTTAGTTTTGCGAACTGTGACTGTAGAATATTCACCATTTTTGTAGTAAATTTTAACAATTTCAGTGCGTTGTTGAAGCGTGTATCATTTCATTTTTAGTAATGACATAATGACATCTTCAAATATAACAGATGCCCAAATAGCGGGATATTAAAAATGAAACCCCTCAGATAGTACTTGAATATTCTTATCTCAAACAGATTTTCAGTTGCGTTATGAGGTTAAAAAAAAATGCAGATACCTTGTTCACATGAAAAACTATTGAAAGTTAAGTTTTTCTTTTTCTTGTATTTAACTATTGTTTTTGAGATAAAGCACGAATTTAAGTAATAATTTCACACAAAAAATTCTTGAGAAGCCAAAAATTAATCAGTTTGAAAATTTTCAAGAAAAGATTTTCGTAGCACCTACATTTGAAGAGATATGGAGTGTCTTCTACCGAACAAAATTTTACTTCGATGTTCACCATCATCAGACTTAGCATAAATGAATATTCTAATTTTGTAAGTTGAAACTCTCTCTGTTTGTATTTGGTTAGTCTGATAGAAATTATCATGAAAAATGTGGAAAATTGGTTGCGGTAAAAAAGATATCCTTAATTTATTGCTTTTCGTGATTACAATAGAATTGCAAATAAACCGTGTCGAGTATTTCATGAGGCATTACTTCCAAAACGATATACCACAAATCGACTGGCAGTTTCACTTTTGAGCTGTGAAGACATTAAACAGACAATTATTTATTTTCCTTAATAATATTGCTATAAAAATTTGAATACTTTATTACTCTTCTACTCTCTATTGAAAAGAATATATGATAATGAAATTATACCGTGTCAATTTTTGTTTGGAATTATTCATCTTAACAACCGTTCCATTTCAAAAGAGAAATATTCAAAGGAAGTTAGTTTGAAATGAAATTTTCTTACCTTTGATATATTTCTACTCGAAAATCCTGAGTTTCAGTTATTTCATCGAATACCGTTAGAATCTACATTTTAGAGCCAACCAGTATGACTCAAATGAAAATCTTCTACGCAATTGCACTTAATAGGATTTAATACTTTTCTTTCAATAGAATTCATGTTCCATATTCAATATTGACTGGACAGCATTTGGAATGTAGATTTTTTTGTGCCGAAAAATGTGGATAGTACCAAATTCAGATAAGAACTTATAAGTCAATTTATTCTAGCGAAACAATATTGCCTCAACACGTGTGACTTCAAATTCAGAATTATATGTTCTATTCTCTACAATATATATTGAAACTATATGCAAAAACTGTCAAATTGATATCATATATTCAATATTAAATATTTTCCAATTTCTCGGTAAAAACCTTTTTAGATCCCAACATGAAACGTATTAATACTAATGTATTGACAAAAACTATAAAGGTATGTATATTAACATACAATTACAAGAAAATGCAAAATAAATATTTCAAAATAAAGGATCAAATAAAAATAATTGAACGAGAATTACAACATTTGATAGCTATTTCGGTCTCTAGACCTCGTCAGAAATGTATTGAAATCAGATTCAAGTATATAACAAGATCAAAATTTAACTCACCAAATAAGATAAAACCTGGAATGATTAAACTCGAAGTAAGTTTTAATGTATCCAAAAAAAATCAGATATAATCAACGTGTTATTATGCATACCCTATAACTATTTGTACTCGGAACACAGAAAAACATAACAAAACTTATTCATCCCAAATAATGTCCTATGATGAGAAAAATAACAAGAATTTCAAAAATAATAAATAATTGAGGAATATATTGTGTATATTCAGACTCTATATGAATTTATTTCATCATTCAAAGTGTATTCGTATGTTAATATACATACATATAGTTTTTGTTAATACATTTGTCTTAATACGTATTATGTCGGGACGTCAAAAAGGTTTTTTCCGAGACATTGACAAATATTTTATATTGATTATGTATAAGGATATAAATTTGATAGTTTTTGTATTTAGCTTCACTATTCATTGATGAAGGTAGAATAAATAATTTAAAGTCATTTAAATTTTACTTCTATCAAGTATTGACTCACATTAAAATCGATTTTTAAATTATAAAATAAATTCTCATATATTCTAAATATCCACAATATATTCCTTAATTATTTATTATTTTTGAAATTCTGATTATTTTTCTCAATATGGGACATTGTTTGGGGTGGAAAAGTTTTTTTGTGTTTTTCTGTGTTCCTAGTTACAACACGTTGATAATTTCTATTTTATTTTGGATACTTTAAAGCTTAGTTCGAGTTAATTCGTTCCAGGTATCATCTTATTTAGTGAGTTAACTTTTGATCTTGTTATATATTTTAATCTGAATTCAATACATTTCTGAAGAGGTCTAGAGACCAAAATAGCTATCAAATGTTCGAATTCTCGTTCAGTTATTTTCATTTAATTCTTTATTTTGGGAATTTCAGATTATTTTGAAATAGTAGACTTTCTTGTATTTGTATGTTAATAAACATACTTATACAGTTTTTGTTGATACATTTGTATTAATACGTTTCATGTCTGGATGTAAAAAGGTTTTTTCCTACATTGATAAATATTTTTGTTATTGATTATATATAAGGATATCATTGATATTTTTTGTATATAGTTTTGATATATATTGTAGAAGTTAGAATATATAATTCTGAATTTGCAGTCATTTAAATTTTACCTCTATTTATTATTGACTCACATTCAAATCGAATTATTACAAGTTTTAGAGTTTGCTTTCTTCTTACAAAACAAATGGAAGTTAATTATTCCATAACAAATATATCTACAAACATATTCAAGAAATATTAAATGAATTTGTAAACAATGTGATCAGAAATGATTTCTTGCAATGTTTTACATTTGAAAAAACAAAGTTGATGCTCTTTTTCGGTATGACTGAAAACGACAAATTGTTGTCGATATGTCAGAAAAATCACACCGAAATTGGTTCACCTAAAAAATTTCAGAATGATAACTTTCTTGTATAATGCTATAATGCTAATGGGTAGTTTAAGTAAGACATCTCGTATATATATATATATATATATATATATATATATATATATATATATATATATATATATATATATATATATATATGCCTCTCCAAATTGAATGAGTATTATCTATGGTATGTCAACATTCGATAAGTGCATATTTGGTCATTTCTAATGATAATACCATACAGAAAGATATATTATCATGTCATTTATTTATACTGCTTTCAAATGTAAATGTATCTTGTTCAAATTAGAAATGGGCTATCGAAAATGTGACATAGAGATTCACTCTGATATTCGAACTACCATAAAAGCATCGACTTCTAACATAATAGTTCCAAAAATAGTACTGAAGAGCCTGTATGAAATCAATTCACAGGACATTAATAATAAAGGTTTCTTGTTATGAATTCTTGAACACTAAGAAATCAGGGCTAACGAGGAGCTAAATAACTAGTCAGAAAAAGGTCCTTACTTCCTTTGTTCCTACAAAGGAACTTTTTATGTCGCAGGAAAACACCCAAACAGAGAAAAATATTTGGAGAATGGGTTGGTTCTCTTAGTTTCTCTAGATTTGGAGGACTAAGCTATGCTAGATCTTCTCACGAGCTTTCTCTTAAGACATTTACGCCTAAGAACATATTTATATAGTGTTATGAGATATAAAATTTAAAAAAAATTAGACGTATTTGGCAAGTCCATTTTTAACTTTGGACCGGTATTATAACTCATTTCTGTAGACAATGTTTTCCTTTACCCTAAGATGAAGGCTTATAGATTTAAGGTTATCTTAATTTGCACCATGAGATTGTAATTTACGAACTTTTAGTGATTATAATATAAATTTTAGATATAACTGAAGATTTCCCACTTTTTAATAATGAAAAGTATAAATTATTTAAATTTTTTATACTATATCTTTTGTTAAAAGGCAATTCTTCTTATTTTTTGGTTTTTAAAAGTCTATGCTGGGCTGAATTTCAAATAATTAATTAGATTCATCAATCATTAGACTAATTAATCAAAATGACGAATGAAGATTATGTGTGGATTACGATGAAATTTCTGATATATGACAGAATGTGTCGTCATTGGAAATCAAAGCAAGAAGTTTTTTAGAAATGAAGTTATATTATTATATAGAAACTCTCGCCGTGAAGTCGTCTCAGCTTTAGGAGTTCATTAGAAGTCTTGAACGGGATGAAGTTCATTAGAACTCAGCTCAAGAAAAGAGGGGCATACAATAGGATTAGATCATTAGGTCGCAATGCTTCAACATCCCTTACCCTGACTAATAATAATCTGGTTTTCCATTATATTGAATATTATTTTGGAGCCCCGTACCCATCAAGAATTCATGAGAAACTCTGAATATAACATGTACAGAGTATACCAACTGAAATCCCTCTACAATTACAGTTCCGTTCTGATTCGAAAACATGCTGAAATTGATCATCGTTAAAGAAGGTCTAAATGTTATCACAATTCCGAAGTTGTTTCTGTATCCATCCAGCTTCTTTTCGAAAAATTCCAATATCAGAACGAATTGAGTGATGAGACTTCATTTGGAGGGGCCGTGAAACTATGTATTTTCATTTTGTTAGATCTAGTTTTGTAGAGCAATAAATTTAATTATGATCAATGCAAATGTAAAAATACATTGATTATTATTATTATGTTGACTTTTCTTTCCAGAATTCAAACTTACAGACTTTCGTATCAAATTATTTGGGTTGTTCTGAAAGTTATTTCGTTTTTTTTTTGGAGGGTAATGAAAGACAATTTTCGTATAAAGAATAAATATTTTGATGAATTACAAATTGGCTATTCTGGTCTAACACCTTTTGCCATCTTTCTGGTAGTAGCATGATTCCACGCTCATAAAATTTTTGGACTTTGCAGGTAGAAAACCGATCCAGGTAATCTTTGAGTTCTTCATTTTAAGTAAAGATTTACCGTCCAAAAAATTTTGCAATGACCGAAACAAATAATAATCCAAAGGCGTCAGATCTGCAGAATATGGTGGGTGTGGCAGTGTATCTCATTCAAGCTGTAAAGCTTTTAGCGAGTGACCAAACTTGACTGAGGTCTCGCATTATATTGGTGGAACACTATATCTTTTCTGTTGATTAATTCTGTATTTTGTATTGAAATACATCATTCAGTTCGTCCAGATGATAACATTGGCCTTAATTAATTAATTGTTGTGTTATCCGGTAAAAGCCCAAAAAAAAAACTTTCCTATAAAAATCCCACCGAACATACATTAATTTTCTATGGATATTGGCTGTCGAAATTCTTTGAGGCGATTCATCTTTTTTGCTCCATGATCTCTTGCGTTCGACATTGTTATATACAACCCATTTTTCGTCTCCAGTAATGATGCGCTTCAAAAATGGATCATTTTCATGACGTTTGAGAAGCGAATCACAGACGTCAACGACGCGTCACAAATTTCTCTCCGTGAGAACATGGGGAACCCATATATCGATCTTTGAGGTTAAATCCAGGACTTTCAAGTGGCCATAAATAGTTGAATTCCATAAATTTAACCTTAACCAAAAACTACTACGTGGAATTAATTGAACTTTGTCACACACATGCCTTACAATATCAGGTTTCCAAATATATAATGATTATGCTCAAGTGTGAATTTGGGTTCGAAAAAATACAATTAACTCCTCTTTCCAGAAAAAACGAAAATACTTTCCGAACAACTCTATAGCAGTCATATTTCTCTGTGTACAAACAGCTATTCATAAGCACTGTTATCTTTACTACAAAAAAATATAAAAATATTTAGTCAATGTGAAAAATTTTAGTACGCTCGTTCTTTTATATCTATTCTATTAACATCATGTGTGTCGGTAGCTCAGTGATTAGAGCATTGGGCTGGGAACCGAAAGATCTCGGATTCAAATCCCGTTCAAGTAGGAAAGAAATTTTATAGTTCGACGGGTTGCGGCCATCATTTCACTGTTGGGTCGAAAATTAACAGTACTGTGACATGAATTGGCATAAGATCGCAGTAAAAAAGCCTACCCAGAACACAACTGATCTCCTAACTCGTACAAGCTGAAAAAGCTTCTGAGGGATCTCAAAGAAGATCTAGGAGTAAAACCGTACAATCATCAGATGAAACACAAAAAACCAGAGGAAATCCAGATAAAATACGAAAACGAGTGAAAACCCAGGTGAAAACCGAAAATCAGGCGAAACACAATAATTAGAGGAGAAACCAGATTTCACTATGGTTGAACAGGAAGGCGTCATTTCAACTGAAGATGTTATGGAAGCTACAATTCGAACACCGAATGATTTTCCATTCACAAGAGTTTTCATTTTTTTCAAACATCAATATTAACACAACGATGAAGATGTTGTTCTTACTGTTTGTAGCATCACTGGATTTCTTCAACTGGTATGGTCTTCAGTATGTCCGTTACACTTTTTGGGTGTTTTTCAAGTCTCGAAATGACTTCCTTTGAGGACTTTTTCAGTTTAGGAAAGAGGAGAAAGCCATAAGGACTAGGTCAGATAAATAAGGGTGCTGGAGAACAACAGAAATGCCTTGAGGTCAGAAATTATATTATGAAGAAGACAGTGTGACCGGGATGGTGTCATGGTGGAGCATCCATTTGTATGTTATGTCTGGTCTCATGCGAATGACCATTTTTCTGAGCCTTTTGGGGACATATGTATGAAAAACTTGGTTGACAGTTTGTCCTGGAGGAAAAAGTTTGATGTTTTCGTCGGTTTCCGAAGGTGAAGGCCTCCCTGAACAGTGATAATCTTCAACATGTTCTCTGCCTCCGAAAAACGATTTGTGCCAGTGAAAAACTTGGGCTTAGGTGAAAAATATTCCCCATAGGCCTATTTTAACTTTTCAAACGTAGCACTTACCGATTCTCCAAGCTTAACACAAAACTTGATGTTGGCTTAAAGACTTAGAAAATTTAGTTGACCTGAAACAATGACTGTTGCTTGAAATTTCCTTGAACGTCTTGAGAATTTTTTCCCAAAAATTAGCTGCAAGAATAGCCGATATTGCAGATATTGGATTCAATTATTCACTTTATAGTTTGTTCTTTGGATGGAAATGCAAATACGAGTATCTCGGCCTTCCATAAAAATATCGCGTATTCTGCTTCATTAAAATGTAACCTCTTTAGATTGAAAGAGAGAGAGAGAAACAAATTTTCTTGGATTCTGCAGAATATCAGTAGCTTCTTCAAACAAATTCAAATGAGTTACGACCGAGAAATACTCATATCATCTATTTATATTTATTTCCCAACTACCATTTGTAATATTCAGATACTTAAAAGCTAAATGAAATTTAGAGCTTTTTTCCCTGAATCAAGATTTTCCTGTTTGCATATTTCACGAAAAAACTTGAAATGTACCATTCCTCTTCATACCGTACAAAAAAGAGCTTTATGCGAATGCAGAATCGCTGAATCAATAATAACATTTCGAATTATTCAAATAACGTTGGGGCGAGTCCTTGAAGGTTTACGCATTGCGTACCAGTGAAAAAGGGAGTTACCTACATTTTATTTCATACGGAAATACGTTATGGAATAAAAAAATGAAAATAACTTATAATGGAAAATATCATTAAGTGGCCAAATAATTAATTAGTGCAATGGGTACGAGTGAGTAATATAGGTACTTCTTCACAAGAGTATGATATTGATACAATTCAAAAAAATCAAGTTTCTCAAGCGAAAATTATAATTAAGATTTCACAGAACAAAGATGAAAATGAACCAAGCCTAAGAAATAATGAAATACCTTGTGATTATGTCAGAAAGTTTCGTTATAAAAGGAGTGTTCTGTCGAAATTAATGAAGAATAAATTGAAGATATTTTGGAGAAAATATTTATGGGGTATTCAAATTGCGTATCAAATGGAAAAAGATATGAAAGATTTGAAACAATCAGTTCAGTTTTTGCCAAATAGATTTGAAAAATGGAAGAACACATTTAAGAGCACGATTCTTGATGTCAAACATCTAAAAGGATGACTTTAAGGTGTATGTGTGATGTGTAGACAAAGGAAGGTCAAAAAACACCAAGAAAATGAAGCAATCATCCAAAGTGTACTACAGAATGTCAAGACAAGTGCCCTTTTTCAGCGAGACAATCAATGCATTACATATTTCTTGTCTATGGACTTTTTCAGGAACCAGTCGTTAATGTTATGCCGTGGTCAACTTGTTTAGCGGGCTTATTCTTGAAGTTCAAATTGCTGGAAGTGAGGTATCACAGTCATCGATCATCTCATTTTGTCCATTCCCAGACGTGAATAGACTTCCTTAAATTTCCCTTAAGATACCTCTTGTCTGAAAAAAGGAATCTAGACCCACAATAAGCTATGTACAAAAAGAGGAATGACTAAGTGCAACTCTAATATACATTTGTTTTTATGTTTTTAGCTATCCTTTGGACTTTATGGATTTTGGTAATTGGTTTATGTTTTGCATGAGTCTTAATTTTTGCTCTAACTTCGATTATGATTGTTTGTAAAAACATATACGGAAGTCGAGTACAATTGCGAATGTAAATGAAAAAATCAACCTGATGATTAGGAAATATTCGTCTTCTTCGAGGTCAGCTATCTAACTCAGAGACGAATTCGCTCATATTAGAATTATGTCTTATGGTCTTCTGCTGCCTGGTCCCTAATGCTTAGACTGGTATCCTGGTAATGTATTATATATTATGATTTCTCTGACTGCAATTCTTCTGATCTTTTATTATTTTCTGAAGGAGAACTGCCTTCTTTATTACTTTTGCGAGATAAAGATTCAATTCCATATCCTTGATGTTGACGTTGAGCTTATTAGGAATTATTCGTACATATAATGCCCAAATATAAAATATATTTCTCATCCAAAGTAGATTACATCTATTGTTTTTTGGTCTTACTTTATTGAGACTTTCTCTGTGTGCTTCTGACACGTTTTTCTTGTTTGGGATAGTCATGTCAATTAAGAATGTGCTCTTTTGCTCCTTTTCTAACAGTATTGACTCCATACAATTGTGGAAGGGCGTGTAATTTGGAACCGCAGTGCGGCCGTAGATTAAATTATAATTTTCTTCTTCTTTTTCCAACTTTATCTGGCTGCTTCTCACAGAGTTTTTTGTTCTTTAGGATAGCCACGTCAATTAGCAAAATGCTCTTTTGCTCCTTTTATAACAGTATCAATATTATAGTATTGTGGGCAATGGTGTAATTTTGAACCACAGTGCGGTTCTAGATTAAAATGTATATTTTTTTTCAAAACCTGCCCCATTTCTAATGCCTAATAGCCTTTATCAACCAAAGGTTGACCTGACAGAATCTGATATTTACCTGACACAGGGCTACCAGTATCCACAGACGGAGGGAATACTCTTCGCAATTCAGGGTCAAGGTGTGCTGATCCGAATGTACAGCAAAGACATAATGAATCTCCCCGTAAATAACACCAAACGCAGATTATGCAATACCGCTGAGAAGTCGGTGCAATATATTTCTTTGGCCTGCTCGACGATTTCTGGTACAAGATTCAGCCCGCCATGACAATCTGAGCAAGGGGGTGTATCAGCTGTTGTGACTGCAATATCAACTGCCACCGCCAATATCAACTGCCACATTATCTGTACTTTCCACAACTGGTCATGGAGAATGAGAAATTTAAAGTTTACTAGGACATCGCAGTAAACACAGACATAGCCGTAGAACATAACTGGTCAGATATTGTGATGTAGAATAAAGTGAGCAAAATCGTCGTGCTTGTGGATTTTGCAGTGTCTTTCGACTTAAAAAATCGTTTGGGGAAAAACGATCCAGAAATATGAGCTTTCCTGACATATGAGGGACATATGTGTGTGGATAGCTCAGCGGGAGAGCATCGGACTCGTGACCGGGAGGTCCGGGTTCGAATCCTGTTCAGGTGGAAAATAAATTTTTCAATTGGACGGGTGTCTGCCAGCATTTCACTGTTGGGTCAAAAATTAACAGTGCTGTGACCTAAAGTGGCGCAAGATCGCAGTAACAAAGCCTACACAGAACACAACTGAACTCCTAACTCGCACAAGCTGAAGAAGCTTCTGAGGGATCTTCACAGAAGATCTAGGAGTATCAGGATAATAATAATAAAAATAATAATAATGATATGGAGGCCGAATAAATTGGTGATAATGTCAATGATAATCAGTACGAACAAGATGGTTCATGTACATGATAAAACACTTACAAGAGTTGAAGTTTCCTCTAATCGCCATTACGTGGATGCAAAAGGCGGTCATCCCGGGAACGGTGAATATGATAAGGCAGGTTATATATCCGCATTAAAATAATCGAATCCTGTTCAGGTGGAAAAGAAATTCTCTAGTATGACGGGTGTCTCCCACCAAATCACTGTTGGGTAATTAACAGTGCTGTGACTTAAAGTGGCGCAAGATCGCAGTAACAAAGCCTACCCAGAACGCAACTGAACTTCTAACTCGGACAAGCTGAAAAAGCTTCCGGGGGATCTTCACCGAAGATCTAGGAGTATCAGGATAATAATCATAATAATACCCACAGAAATCAAAGAAATAATCTTGGCTCACGCGCGGGTTATGTTCTAAGAAACTCGCAGACTAAATTGTGTGAATTCAATCAAGAAAATATACATATTATTTATATATTTTCAAAATAGAAAATAATGATATAAGTAAAAATTTATAAAATGGATATTAACTTCGAGGCTTTTTCTTTTAAATATCACAGATAATAGCTGGACTCATTGTCAGTAACTTCTACAAATTCATTTCAATAATTCTCTTAGAAACCTTTTAGAATTGAATTGATTGAAACACCGTTTCACTTTATAGACACATAGAATCATCAATACATATGAGCGACAGTTAACCAATAAAGAATCAATGGAAAACATAATGTAGTGACCATAATTATCCAAATCCATCATCCAAGACTCCTCAGCTGGAAATTATTTGAATGCTGAATAAAAATTCAATCAATAGAATATATTTTACTCAAATATAAGGTTGTTCAGAAAGAAATTTCGTTTTTTCCCGAGAGAGGATTTCATTGATTTTTTTCGAACCCAAATTCACACTTAAGCTGAATAATCATTATATGTTTTGAGAGCTGATATAGCAAGGCTTGTTTGTGACAAAGTTCAATTAATTATACGCGGTAGTTTTTGGTTGGTGCCCTTTTGAATATGAGGAGCAGCATTTTCATCTATTTAACTTTTATAATATAGAAAAGGTAAAAATGTTCAAGCCAGAAAGAAATTAACCGATATGTATGGAGAAAATATGTTGACAGTACGCCAGTGCCAGAACTGGTTTGCAAAATTTCGATACGGCCATTTTGATGTCAAAGATGCACTACGTTCCGGTAAGCCGGTTGAAGCTGATAAATACATGATAAAGGCATTAGTTGATGCAAATCCGCAAATAATAACACGTGAAATCGGTGAGAAGTTAAATCTATCCAATTCAACTGTTTATGACCACTTGAAAGCCCTTGGTTTTACCTCGAATCTCGATGGTTCCCCATGTTTTCACGGAGAGATATTTGTGTCGTCTCATTGACGTCTGTGATTCGCTTCTCAAACGCCATTGTTGAAGTGCATCATTACTGGGGATGAAAAATGGGTTGTATATAACAATGTTAAACGCAAGAGATCATGGAGCAAAAATGATGAACCGGCTCAAAGAATTTCGAAAGCCAATATCCAACAAAAAAAGGTGTTTCTGTTTGGTGGGATTTTGAATCGTTTGTATTCTTGAGCTTTTACCGGATAACACAACAATTAATTCGGAAGTCCACTGTCATCAGCTGGACAAACTGAATCATGTACTCCAACAGAAAAGGCCAAAATTAATCAACAGAAAAGGTGTAGTATTCCACCAAGGTAATGCGAGACCTCATAGAAGTTTGGTAACTCGCCAAAAGCTATTACAGCTTGAATGGGATACACTGCCACAACCACCAAATTCTCCAGATCTGGAGCCTTCGGATTGTCATTTGTTTCGGTCAAATTATTTGGACGGTAAAACCTTTACTTCAAATGAAGAGATCAGAAATCTCCTGAATCAGTTTTTTGCCAGCAAAGACAAAAAATTTCATGAGCGTGGAATCATGCTTCTACCAGAAAGATAGCAAAAGGTGTTGGATCAGAATGGCAAATATATAGTTCAATGAAATATTTATTTATTATAAGACAATTGCCTTTCATTTGCCCAAAAAAAAAAGAAATGACTTTTCGAACAACCCAATATTAAAGCGAACTCTAATAAACGTGATCAACCAGTTTACCACCGTTTAAAAAAAGTAGGCTGTTTTATAGACTCAATATCTGTGAGCTGCCACCCGCATGTATGAAAATACAAATTATGAATATAAGAAAATATATATTGAAACATTTACCTTTAAGGGATTTTTGTTTTAATATTAGAGATAATAGCTGGATTAATGATCCCAAACCTACACAAATTTAATCTCTTAAAACTTGTTAGAATAAAATTGAATAAAATGCCTAGAAAACATATAGACATATAGAATTATCAAAAATATGAGCATCCAAATAACTATTTAACATCTAGGGCCGATGAAGAGATTATCGGTATTCTTATTGTTTTTTGAAGATATAGTGCATGTTTTGAGCGATTTTTGAATGAACTTTTTTGAATATTTAAATATATTAAATATTTCAAATAAATTATATTTTTTGAGAAGTCCTTCAGTTGTGTTTTATGTTTTTGAAAAAGAATTGGTGTTCATAATGGTAGGATCAGAAACAAAATTTTGTCTATTCAAATATTTATTTATTAATTTTAAATGACTTTTTATATTCGTTGGTTTATTTATTCCATTTGACATTGTATATTGAGTTTTGATTATATACGTTTATTAAATATGATCGGTGCTTATGTAGACATTAATTCAATTCTTAAAGTTTTTTGAATGATTTTTTTTTAAATTGAATTGTAAAAGACTGACAGATAAAATTTGTTTTGATATTCAAATTTTATTTAGCATCCATAGAACTTCCAATTGAGGAGAATATGGGTAAGATTTTCAGATTCCCTTAGAGAAAGTGCTTCCTATTTTTTAAAAAGGAAAATAAAAAAGACCCTTTTGAATTCTTTGTGAAGCATATTTTGGTGATGGAATTTTTCATTTCTGAATATCAGTTTGTAACAAACTTATCTTGGATGATAATTCTTGATGATCGCTTTCAGTACTTTGTGTTTTTCTTTGATTCTTTATTGGTTAACTGCCGTTTATATGTGTTGATAATTCTATATGCCTCTGCAGTGAATCACTGTTTTTAAGGCATGTTAGTCAATTAAATCCCACAAAGTTTTTAAGAGATTTTTTTAAATTTGAATTTGTAGTGGTTTCGGAGAATTCATTCAGCTATTATCTGTTATATTTCAAAAAAACTCTTCGAAGTAAATTGACAATTCATCATGTCTCTGTGGAATAGCTTTGTGTTTTGAATAGTGCTCAACTAGTTGATCACGTTCATTTATATTCAACTAAATTAATGCGGCTGGTTTGTGCCAAATATCATTAATAAGAAGTATAAGTTATGGTAATAGAAAGTTCTACAAATCGAGACATTGTAAAATACATCTGTATAACAATTATATACCCAAATGAACTCTATAAGGTTTTATTGATTACAGGGGAAAATTGCAGATATGTGCACGTTTCATGCTGGTTGGCTTTCATCTGTGCAATGTATGCCAGTGACTACAAATCTGTCAAGTATCTATATTCGCTATATACGGAGACACTAAGGTATTAATCATACACTAGCGCCATCTAGAGTATGCAAACAAGACATCACTAGCGCCATCTAGAGTATACATACAAGACATATCTTTGCGAGCTAGTTCAAGTAGAGAAGTGTATTCCAGATATTTTCACGTAACAAACGCAGAAAAAACTTTCCTCATGCTCAAGTTAGACCATAATATACCGGCTGATCTGTAACAAATATCATTTGTAAGGTACGGATCAGCCGAATTAATTCATATGAATATGAATATGCTAATTATCACCATTACGGCATATTATGCTCTGACTTGAGCATGAGGAAAGTTCTTTCTACGTTTGTAACGTGGAAATACATTTATTTACTTGAATTAGTTTGCAAAGGTATGTCTTGTATGTATGTTTGCATACTCTGGATGGGGCTAGTGTATGATTAAGATCTTAGTGTCTCTGTGTATAGGGAATATAGATACTTGGCAGATTTGTAGTCACTGGCGTAATTTCCACTGAATAAAACCTACCATTTGGAAAAGTGCGCATATCTGCAATTTCCCTTATCAAGTTTGTTTTAGTATAGAATGGTTATACAGATGTATATTAAACTATCTCGATTTGTAGAACTTTCTATTATATTGCTCACACTCACTTATTATTGGGGTTTATTTAAGTCCGCTTTCGAATAGGATAATTGGTAAATGAAGTTAGGTAGATATATGTTATTGATTGTTTTTAATTAGCATCCAGATGACTTCCAACAGGGAAGAGTATGATTAAGAATTTCAGATTCCTATTTAATTTTTAGAGAAAGGAAAACGAAAATCTTTTTAAATTCTATGTAGAGATTTTGTGGTGATGGAAATTGTAATTTATGAATATCCAATCGAAACAAATTTGTCTTGGATGATGGATTTGGATGATTATGGTCAGTACTTAATGTTTCCTTTTGATTCTTTATTGGTTAACTGCTGCTCATATGTGTTAATGATTCTGTATGTCTCTAAAGTGGAGCAGTACTACTTGGGTATTTTATTCAATTTAATTCCCAAAAGTTTTTGAGAGATTTTTTAAATTAAATTCGTAGAAGTTTCAAGGAATAAATCCAGCTATTATCTGTGAGAATATAAGTTGCAACCACTGTTTCTTTAAGAAAATTTTCCCCGATGGGGCAAATTATCCGGACGTTTTGGAAAAATATTTACATGAAGAAATTTTTCAAAAATTTCATTGATAAAGGAATTTATTGAGGAAAATAATAAATAATAGTCAATTTTGGGAAACAAATTATTTTTATTTACAAGAATCTTATTTTTCTAGGTTTTTTCCTGTCATATAAATCTATAACTCTTCATCTGGAGGCTCTGGTCCCTCAATACTTATAAGCATACAATGCGTTCCTGGCAACATTCTGTTTCTTGATTTATTCAGTACCCTATTCATCGTGCTGAACGATTTTTTTACGGATGCAATCGTTACTGGGATGTCGAGAATTATTTCACAGAGCTTCTGTAATTCTCTGTATCCCACATCCGCTTCCAAAATGTTCGAAATCGGATTGTCATTCATTTTCATCGTATCATTACGGAGCATTACTTGAATGTAAAATTTGAATGATTTTATGTCTGCTAATACAATGTCTGCATTGAGAGTACGGAATTTGATACAGAATTTATTGATTTTATTTTCTGTGAGACTAATAAAAGACTGGAACGTTTCAAATTTGCTTCGAAAAGTCATAACTTCAATCGATTTATCATTGAATCTGTCATCTATTCGATTGGTTACGCTATCACAATACGTTTTCAAGACCTTTAATATTTCAATAATTTTCTCATCTTGAATAATTTGTCTTCAGTGAGTCGAACTCGTTTGGGACCATTTCCCGGGTCAAAATTTGAAAATTACAATCGTGAAGAAATAATATAGCACTCGTTTATGTAGGACCTAGGACGAGCCCTCAATGACTCTTTACGATTTGAAGTTTGATATGAGAATAACTGATTACAAAGCGTATTCATTCTGTGGTATCACGTGTGTACTGCAACTATAAATAAATTTACTTGATATAAATATTTCATTCCTACTTACCAATTCAGAGCGAGAAAACAACTGAATACAAAAGCAACTGTTGTCTGTATAATTTATAACTGAAATACTGCTGACACTAAACACAACACATCAACACAAGTAAAACAACGTCACGAAAGGAGATTTGTTTAAAGAATAACCAAGAATAAGAAGAATAAATTGGAAGCTGAAATATCAAAAAGAGTCGCTTCTATTTACAAAACAACATCAGCTTTTATCATAGTACGCCAACAAGTTCAACCATGCCGACAAACTCCATCAACACTTAAAACTCGTAAAGATAAGAAATTATAGGGAATCCTACGTCGAATTGAATATTATTCATGACACGAATCGTCATTTGTAATGGTTTTCTATAATAGTTGATGTCGGTATTCCTCTAGAGTATTCCCTAAATTACTTTCTCTTTCAGCATTTTGAATATGTGAATTTTTTTATTCGTGAAGTAGAAGGTCGTAACTATATGATTTTTTTTCATAATTTAAAAATCAATTTGAATGCGAGTCAGTACATGATAGAACTAAGATTTAAATGACTTCACATTCAGAATTATATATTCTAACTTCCACAATATATATATATATATATATATATATATATATATATATATATATATTGAAACTATCAAAATGATATCCTTATATATCTTTGAATATCAAAACAGATTCAATCTGTTAGTCTCCTACAATTTTAATTTCAAAATTTTTTTTAGAAAACTTAAAAAATTAAATTAATGTCTAATAATTAGCACTGCTCATATTTAATAGACGTATAAAAATCAAAATTCGCTATATAATATCAAATGGAATAAAAAACCAAAAAAAAATTATTAATTAAAATTAAAAAAAAGTATTATCGAATGCTTCGTTCCAAACATACTCACCTGAACTCGTCAGAAAGGCCGTGGTACGTATGTGTTGCCTTTGACAAACATTTGAAAACATGTGCAGTTTCTGGTCTTATATTTATGAAAAATAAATCTTTTTTAAAGTTTTTCGAAGTTTGTAATTATCCGTCTATTAACTAAAAAACCGCATCTTATTATTTTATTTTATATATACTATATAATTATATTAGGCTTTTGAATAATGAAATTTATTATACAGTTTCCAGTGGTTTAATGAAGACCATAAAATGCCTAGATGTACCTACCTAGTTTAATTGCATTCACAGATTTTCCAGAAATTGTTTGGTAACATTACAAGTTTATTTATTTTTAATTGATTTTATTTTATGAATGTAAACTTGAACTGACCTTATCTGAATTGTATTGTTTTTGAGGATGTGCTTCATGTTTTTGAGAGATTCGAACTTTTGTTCAATTATTTTTATTGGATCCTTTATTTTGAGAATTATAGATAATTTTGGAAAACTGGATTTTCTTGTATTTGTATGTTAATATTCATTATTATATAGTTTTTGTTAATACATTTGTATTAGTACGTTTCATGTCGGGATGTAAAAAGGTTTCTTCCGAGACTGAAAAATATTTAATATTGATTATATATAGAAATATCATTTTGATAGTTTCAATATTTATATTGTAGACGTTAGAATATATAATTCTGAATTTCAAGTCAAATAAATCAAACAACCATGAAATCCTTAATTTGAAATCTAGTGAAATAACTAATAATACAAATTTCATTCAATATCAGTATTATAAGGTATGATAACTTGCTGTAGTCGAATTGAGTTTCTTGAGAGGAATAGATTTATAATTCAACCGCCAAATTCCATATTTATACTGTGATAAAATTCTTTGAAATGGATGAAACGTACGTACCATTAAAACCATTAAAATAAAGTAGAAATAGAAACATGTTTTTCCTTAATGAATCATTTAGACATTGTTTCTATCTAGCATCTGACAAATCAATATAAATTTCATTTCATTCGCATCAAATATTCCCGCCCCCATTATTATACCACATATCAAAGGTGAAATCGATGTTCTTAATATGTTTGACATACGCTCGACCTTTTCCAGAACGCTTATCATTATTGTCAAGCAATTGAACTTCTGACGCGAAAAAGATCCAACAAGACTGCCCCAACAAATCCACTTAAGAGCTCAGAGTTTTTGATGATTCCGGAGGACGAAAACTTAAAAATGGAGGTACAATTTCTGGAACATCTGATTATATTATTGAAGTTGAGTTCTTTATACGTCAACTTTATGGACAAGCGGATTCGTGGTCCGCTGAGTTTTTCCCGCAGAAATGGTGCCGCTTTGGGCATATAGAGTTGTATATTACTTTTTTCATTTGATCCGAAATGAACGTACAAAGTGGAGTATTTTTTGCTTTTATCAAATAAAAAATTAAAGAGGCAAATGATCTTATATTTCAAATGAGTATTTATTATTATTTTAATTTTTAGTGAGCTTCTATCCATCCTACCACTCCCTCCAAGCCCCTAATTTATATTTCCCCGATGAGATCCAGTTTTTGGATAAAACCGATTATCTTGTTCGGGGGTATTTTTTTCAGTTCGCAGTTGGCTATAATAGCCTTACCAAAGACTTCAAATCTGATGCGACTAACGCTGGGCACTCTGAGATGACGTGCATGGTTGTTTCAGTGTCCTCAAGGTGCAGTCTGCATTCATCGTCTTCAGCGAGACCGATTTTGTGCAAATGCGCTTTCAGCCTGCAGTGAGCTTCCATAATTTCGACAAGTATTCTGAGTTTGGCCTTGTCCACCTAGCGCTAGGTCTGCTATATATTGGTTCGAAGCCGTTCCAAGAAACGCCTTCGAATGTTTCAGATCAGGATGGCTCAGCCGGAAAGACTGTAGTCTTGAGTTAATTCTGCCTATTGTCGTAAGCTCAGCCAAGTCATGTGGTATTCCCAGGAATGTTTCCGAGCCTACCAGAGGCAGCGTCGCTCCAGCAAACGTCAGCCAATCTGCCTCTTCATTACCCTAATAGTTTGAGTGGCTCGGTGTTGGAACAAGAGTGATTCTGTTATGCATACCGAGCCTGTTTAAAGCCGTGCGGCAACTTTAGACTGTTTTTTATGTACAACAGCTGGATTCTAGAGCTTTTAGTACTGACTGACTATCACTTTATATTTTGAATTTGCTATAGTGGATTTGCCGTTTTATCGGCAGATCTGCCACGGTCTCAATGGCAAATAGTTCTGCATACCGAGCCTGTTTAAAGCCGTGCGGCAATTCTAGACTGTTTTTTATGTACAACAGCTGAATTCTAGAGCTTTTAGTACTGACTGACTATCGCTTTATATTTTGAATTTGCTATGGTGGATTTGCCGTTTTATCAGCAGATCTGCTGCGGTCTCAATGGCTAATAGTTCTGCCTAAAAAGGTTGCGTATTGACCGAGACTCAATGAGATGCTGATTCTCACTTTGCTACCATAGACTTCTGTTCCGTT